>JAVSCE010010238.1:0-314798 GCA_032199065.1 Smutsia gigantea | reverse complement strand
GGACTAGCCATCAACTGTAAAAGCTGCTTCAGCAAGTCATGGAGCATGGAGTATTTTTGCAAATGGAAAAAAAATATTTAGACTCTAAGCAGGAACCACAGAGAGAGACCCAGAGACACCTCTCTGGAGAAACCTGACCCTGGCAGCACCTGCCGTAAGATGCCGCCCGCACCCCAGCACGGTCCTGAGAGTAAAGAGCCACGGACCTGGAGCCAGTTGGCTGTGGCTCACATCCGGGCTCCACCATCTCACACTGTGTCCTGGGGCGAGCAGCTTATTCTTTCTGAGGCTGCATTTCCTTGTCTGTAAAATGAGGGTGACCATGGCTCCGACAGCAGAGGGCATGGAAGGATGGAGCGAGAGGCCCAAGCGTCCAGGGCATGCTCCATGAAGCCACCCTCACTGTGGTGACAGCTCCTCGGGAAGAGTCCCATCGGCACAGCAGGTCCAAACGAAGCAGGTCCCCCGGAGAGCAGCTCTGCACAGCCCCCAGCACTGGCCCTGCAACACGCGTGCAGCGTGTGAGGCTGAGGTCGCACAGTAGACCAGGCTGATGGTCCACACAAATAATGAGTCTATGAGTTGAGCTCAACTCTTAGTAAATGCAGAGAAGCTGTTAGGCTCAGAACCATAGAGCTTTTGTTTCCTGGGGCAGGACATCTTCCTGGGCCCCTTGATTGCTCTGAGGCTAAGGCATCCTTACTGGCAGGGTGAGAATGCCCATGACAGGACCCCCGGGGGCAGGACCGGAGGGGAGCTTCTCTGTTGAGTGGCCCCTGGGGCCTGTGTCAGGTGTCTTCTGAAGGTACCGCGGCCCCCAGAGGCACTGAACCCCAGGAGTGACGCTCTCCTGTCCTCTCAGTGGTGGGGAGGGAAGAGCTGTTTTGAACAAGTTTGTGTTTCTCTGAGTATTTAATTAATACATTCACTCAACATTCAAATATTTAATGAGAACGTCTTCCTCCTCCATGGCATCAGAAATTGCTGACGTTTAGCGAACCAGTTCGGCATCTTTGTGAAAGATTTGTATGCGAGGCGTCCACAGCGTGGAGCCGCCTGCGAGAGTTTGTTCTGAAGAGGTTGTGTGGGTGCAGGAAGCGTGAAAAACACGAGGCTCTGTTAGGGTCAGAAATAATCATCTACTTCTCATGAGAACCAAGTATCAGCAGATCAACGAAAACAAATCTGAAAGCAGTGAAAACAACATCGCTTTAAAGAGGAAAAAAACAAGGATTTTGTTTGTTTTTCGGAGGTTTTTATTAGCCTTGGCTGTAGAGGCAGATGCTGTTCAGTTGCTCATGGCCTCCAAGCTTCAAAAATCTGGCTTGTTGTGTCAGACCCTGAGTGCGTGGACGTGTGCCCGTCTTTCCGGCGCAGCGCCGCCCCTGGAAGCAGCTAGCTGGGACATCCTTACCCCCGCTTTCCGGATGGGAAACCAGGTTTAAGAAGACTGTGGCCGCGTGGGTACTGTGGTTGGACGGCACCTGCCCGAGCCATGTGGTTTTGGCTTCTGTTCCCCCCTTACAGGGTGGCCAAGGGCTCAGAGGGCACAGCGTGGGCACAGCACGGGGCCAGCGACAGCCCCAGAGCGTCTGTGCTCCCACCCCGTGCCGTGGCCACCCACTGCCGCCACTTGCCGGCCATCCACTGCACAGTAGGGGGCCGTCTGAGGGACAAGAAGTGCCCCAGCAGGTGAGCACTGGACACACTTCTGGGGAAAAGGGTCAGAGCAGCAAGGACTTTGTTGTTTGGGAAGAGGGTTAGCAGGTCCTAACAATGCAGAGGCTTCTCGAAGCGGCCCGACAGGGTTACCGTGGTAGCTAATTCCGCCTAAATCTAGAGCACAGTGCCCGTCCCAGGGGGGCATGTCATCTCGGTGTGCAGACCTCCAGGAATCAGTCTGTGCCGGAACCCCCCCGCCGTGCCAGTGCCTCCAGCGGCCCCCTGCCCTCCACTGGGCTGTGGCGACCTTGAGGGGGTGGAAGTGAAGGATGGCACTGAGGTGTCAGCCTCCCTTACATTTCCCATCATGCCAGCATCCATGTTAGAAATTATCATTTGCTGGAGGGAATTTTAAAAAGAGAGACACATTTATCTATAAGGTAAGAAAAGTCACTTGCGTAACTGACACCCCGTGTCCCTCTGCAGTCACCACTTGGAACTCCTGTCCCCTCCTCTGAGCAGCAGAGCCCATCCTGGGCAGGGGCAGGGCTCACAGTTTATCACTTGAACCTCCTGTTTTAGCCCAAATTCAACATACACCTGGGTTCTGGATTCGGGATCCTTCTCAGGACCCCAGGAGTCTGTCCATGAGTGGCCAGCCCCCCCACCACCTCCCTCCTTGCCCCCTCAAGCAGCCGGTTGTTGGGCACCAGGCATTTAGCAGTGAACAGCTGGCATGGCCTCTGCCCTGTCGCAGGGGCCCTTCGCTGCTCCATCCCTTCTGCCCTGGAACATCAGCTCTTTCACTGCCCTTGACATATGTTGGGGCTGGGGTGCCCCAGCTGCCATATCCCTGGGGTGCAGAGGGAGAGAGCCCACCACCCAGCCCAGCTGTGCACAGACAATGCCATTCACCTGGTCTGTCCTCCTCCCTGGCCCCCAGACTCAGTTCAAGAGGATATGCCCACACGGGTGTCCCTCCAGGGGAGGGAAGAGGTAGAAAAACTGTGGGGTGTGGCTGACCCGGACGTGCCTCGGGAATTCTGATGGATCCTTGGGGAACCACACAGACCCATATAAATACTTCAGACCACACTGGATGGATGCTGGTGGGCACCTGGGCTGAACGTTCCAGAAGGTCAGGGGAGAGACAGGTCATCAGGCCTGAGGCAGTAAGGAGCTGGAGGAAGGAAGGGTCACACAGTGTGGCCAACGCTGACATGGACGCCTGGTGGCGTGGAGAGGAGAGGACTGGGTGGGGGCAGGGGTGACATGACAGTCTGGAGGTGAGCGCAAGGACCAGCCCTTGACCACCAGAGCCGTGAGCAGAGGAGGGGTTTGGAATTGGCCCCTCACCTGGGGAGCCACTGGCCAAGCAGGGACCCCCGACCAGTCTTTTGGTTGCAAATATCCATGGGGCCCATGCTGTCCCTAGAGAGGCTGCACCATCCTCGTATGCGTCACACCCTGCCCCGTGCATGCCTAGCCGGACACCTTCCTCCCACCATCCCTCCTCCCTTACAGCCCTGGGAGGTTGCTCACCAGTGTCCCGCTTCCCCCGGGGCTTTGGGGTCGGTAGCTCATTCATTCATTCATCCATCGTGAGTAAGCACTGCTGTCAGGAGCCTGGTTCGTCTTCTGGGCACAAGGGACACCATCCATGGGCAGCAGGGCCACCCAGCCCATGGACCGTGAGCCCACCCTGCACCCCACCAGGCCGGTCTTCGGGGCAGGCTGTCTGGCTCCTGGTGCACTAGCTCTGGCCGTCACCCTGAGGCGCTCAAGTCTGAGACGCACAGACACAGCTGGGGAGGGAGGGAGCTGGCGGAGGCTGGGCGGGGCCTCACCTTTGCATCACAGACCCTGTGAGGGGCTTCCAGCCACAGACGTGAGGGGCAGAAGGGCATGGATGGTGGGCCTGCGCCTCTGGCCTCCCTGCAGGCAACGTGGACTTTCCCCATCTCTCCAGCCTCCTCTAAAGCAGCGCACTGTGCACAGTGGACTTGATAAATAATGTGTGAGCGCTGGCATGCGCTTCTGAGCCGAGGTGTCTTGAAAACATGCTGGGCTCTCTCTTCAGGGCGCCTCTGCTCTGACCCACTGGAGCCTGCAGGCTTCTCTGCAGATCTGGAGGCCTGTGCCCTGCATGCAGCTACATGATAAACAGGAGCGAGGGACTGTTGGGGCATCGGCTCAGCTCGTGCCCAGAGACACCAGTGGCCCTGGAAGGCGAGCTTTCTGGCTGCTGGCCACCCATCTGATGGAGGCTCTGACCTCCAGCCAGAGTCCCTCGGAGCACCTGCTGGGAGGGTGGGGCTGTAGACAGGATGCTCTCGGACTCACCCATGCCAAATATGAAATTAAAAAAATAATTCAGAGCTTGGACTCCAGGGCCTAGGGAGTAAATCCCCCCCAAAATAATGATCGTTAGCCAAAGATCGTTAGCAGACCCTTATCTGTCCCCCACACATGCTGCTCTGGCACATGCGATTGGCTTTAATTACCGATACTTCCTTTTAAGATGAATTTGAGAGCTGTGAACTTGGAAGGTTTCTCTTCCAATTACAGGGAGGCCTGTCAACAGTGATCACTGCAGGCAGCACAGTTCTCCAGCCACGGCCAGAGGTGGCCGGGGCCGCGGGGAGGAATTGGGAACTGCTGACGGCGTCCCTCTGGCTGCTGAGCATCTAGTATCCCTGAGTCCCCATCCTCATCTTAGGCAAGTTGGCTGAGCCCCTCTGGGCTTCTCCACGAGGTGGTCTCAGATCTTTAGATGATGCTCTGCCTCCCCTGTTGGACAGATGGAAGCAGAGGGTGAGCGTCACAGGGCGCCTCGGGTGACCCCGCCAGGGGGACGCACAGCCAGGGGATATAAGGTCTGTCTCATCCCCACTGTCTGCCTCTCCCTGGGCTTGGGCAGACCTCCTGACACCCAGGGAGGTGGCCTCAGCCCCTGGGCATCCCGCAGAGCTGCACCCTGAAGGGGAATTCAGCCCAGACCCTGGAGGACATAGCCACCGTCCCCAGCCCAGCCACTGGCTGCAGTCACAGCTCAGTGTTGTGCTGCATGCATCCTGCTCTCCTAGCAAACTTGCACACTGAGGTCATGTCCGGTTTGGAACTTGGAGGGTTTGCCCAGCACATGCCCATGCCAGCTGCCATGCTCCAGGATGCTCGGCCAACAGAGCCTCAGCTGAAGGAAAGCACCGGAGGGCCTGGTGTGACGATGACAGCGAAGGCCATGATTTTGATGCTGGCCCAGTGCCACACAGGACACGCAGGCAGGATGGGCCCTGAAGGGTGGGCATCAGTGTCAGTCCCCATACGCCTAAGACACCCCAGCCCACGCCCCGAGGCACCTGCCCATGGTCCCAAAGCTCCCTGTCTGGCATTGCCCTTAGTGGGGCCTTAACACCTCCGTCCTCACGGGAGCTTCACACCTTCCTGGAAATGAGTTCACACTGCAATTTTAGATTCCCTGAGGTCCCATGCCTAGAGCCCAAGTTAGTATTTGCCAGAACCTACTCGCCCTAATTCTGTGGCCAGGTTTGGGAACTCCCTGGTGGCCATTTGAAATGACTGGGCAGAAAGGGGTAGAAAGTGAAGTTCAGTTACTGGCTGAGCAAACACCTCCTGCACCCCTGCGTGCTGCGCGAGGGAGTTACCTGGCATCGCCCTGGTGAATGTCTTCCCATCTGTCTCCCATAGAAAGAGCCCACCTGCCCCTCGCCCGGCCCCGCACACCGGCGGCAGGTGTTGCACCTCGGCCCACATGCTCCTCTCGAGACCCCGAGTCACGACTCGTCTGAGAAAGGCCCCTGGAAACCTTGAAGTGGGATGTGCAGAAATCAAAGCCAGAGGGAAAAGGCAAAAGGCAGATTCCTGTTTAATCTAGGACACCTTGGCTCAAGCCATTAAAACAAGAGAAAAAAAATGTTAAGAGAACTGCTGGGCCGTCATTACATTAATAAACCGTTTAGTGTGGTTTTTCAAGCTAGGATCTTTGCTTGAATAATTAGTTTTCTCATTTACCGGCTAAAATGGCATCTCCATCTCCATCCAGCGGTTAGGCGGTGCCGGGGCCCTGTCGGCTCCAGCTCATCTCAGAGCCACCTGGACGCAGCCACATGTCCACCCCTCCCAGAGCCCACCCGTGCCCAATGAGACAGCCGAGACACTTGATCCCTGATGGTGTGGGGCTGCGGCTGTCTCAGCGCCATCAGGGCACAATGGGGTCTGTGGCCTGGGCTCCCGTGGAGGGGACGTTAGCCCGGGACCAGGGACAGGATTGCAGTGGCACCGCAGCCAGCTGCTGACCTCCGTGCGTGCTCCGTGCACCACCTAGAGGGCTGGTTTCGAGGGCTCTCCAGTTTCGGCCCAACCATGGTCCTGCCCCCAGCCTCCAGGTGTGGAGACCACCTGACTCTGTGTTGCAGTCTCCTGGAACAGCCAGGATGGAGATCCAGTGGGTGCCCCAGCGTGGGGGCTTGTTTGCTTGTGCTTTTTGATTTTCTGTTTTTCTTCTAGTACTTTTTTTTTTAACTTTGTATTTTAAAGTAATTATAGAAAGTTGCAAGGATGTTACAGAGAGGTCCTGTGCACCCCTCCCCCGGTGGTTACATCCTCCGTGGCTGTCATGCAGAATCACACCCAGGAATTGGCCCAGTTCCCTGCCATCCATCACGCATGGAGACTCAGGCAGCCACATTACAGGCAAGTCACAGGACAGTCGCAAGGCCACAATGGCCTTCCTCTTGCCGCCCCCACCATGCCCCCCTCCCGCAGGCTGATGTGGCCTTCGGGGTGCTTAGTCCCACCCTGACCTCCTCAGATAGCACCTGTGAGACCAGGCGTCACAGTGGGACTTCACAGGCACGGCTGAGAACTGCTCCCCGCGTGGCAGGCTTGCCCCCAAGCTCAGTTCCTTCTGCCTGATGTTTCAGCTCCCCGCAGGAGCCCAGAGGCCCCTCATGGCCACGCGTGGACGCATCTGTGTTCACCTCTTCCTTTTCCCTCCACTTACTTTCCTCATGTCCTTACAGGTGTCTCCACCTTATAAAATATGGGCTTTGTTCTTAGCATGAAGCATCTGTGACATTATAAGGAAAGCTACAAAATAAATAGCAGCTCACTGAATCTGCTTTGTTGAAATCTAGGTTTCCCTGTGCCAGGAGATGTTGAATATACTTTGGAGGAGAAATCAATCACAAATTATGATTGTAAAACCCAGGGGACGGGAAGCCACAGCGGCCTCCCGAGAGCATGATTCCCTGCTCGTTTCTCCGGGGCACCGAATTCCCCACCATTTCCCGTGCTGCCTCTACTCTCCTAAACTGTATGCATGGAGCGGCATGAAATCGCATCTTCAGGCCGAACACCACAGATGCGAACTGTAGTCAGGTTTGTGTTTTCCCTGTCCGAGCTGAGGGTGATTTCTCTTCACTTAGACTTGGTTCCCTTGCGTCTGTCTGGACGACTCACTTTCTGGTCCTGAACTCAGAGTCTCCCTTAGACCAGCCCCTCCTTGATCTCCTGTCCCCCCCACCCCCGTTTCTAAGTCCAGCCTCTCTCCATGGAGTCTTCAAGTGGCTTCATCTGAAGCTCTCCATTCAGACATATTCTGGATCAAATCGTTTTGCACAAATTACACATGCTTCATAAGATTTATTCTCTAATTTGTCCTTCTGTAATTTCTCAGTGCTGCTGGGTGTGGGAAAACTGGTGGCCCACAGAACGGGTGGCTTTCCAGCCCTTGTCAGCACCCACTGCCAGTGGGAAGGCTGGCATGCCATCTACACCGCACATGCCGTCCTCCGCTCACTGCGGACACGGTCCTGCACCCGCCCAATGCTCAGGCTCACGGGCCAACCTGGTGATAGGAGAACATTGTTCCTGCACGCTTAGCCGCTCTGACCACCTGGTGAGCAGTGGCGTCTGATGGTACAGCTTGCCGCACACAGGGCCTAGGAAGACAGAGTGTGGAACGTTTCCCTCAGCAGCCCTGCTCTGTCCTCTGAGGGCCAGCTTCCCCTCCTCCCTCCCAGCGGCAGTAGTGTTTGCTTTTCCCCCACCTCATCCACCTGTATGGTGTCTTATTAGCTAACATTTGAGTGGGGTCTTCAAGACATATGGCCAGCATACCAACCACCAGGGAGGCTTCGCTCAGACAGCTGGCGCGTGGCGGCCTGGCTTCAGGCTAGCGTGACAGTGACAAGGTTCCAAAGCCCCAGAAGACAGCTCACTGCGCCCTGGCTGGGGGGGTGCGCCTGGCTTCGTGGAAAGTGGACTAGGAGTCAGATGACAGGACACAGGTGGTGGTGGGCATGTACTTGGTGAGCCCAGAGTTCTCAAGAGGCCACAGTTACAGGAGGAACCCAGGTTGGAGGTGGCATTTATGTCAATCCCTGATGGCCTCGAAGTCCCTTCCATGGAACCTGGAGAGAGATGGTGAGCACAGGAATGGGTGGATGGATGGATAGAAGGCTGGAGGGATGACGGATGAATGATGAATGGATGGGAGACATAGGTGAGGGTGAGGGTAAGGGTGAGGTCAGACAAGGTCCCTGCTGTCATGGAGCTCAGGCCTCTGGACAAAGGCAGTGAGCAAAGAGATGGGTGGGTGGATGGACGTGTGGATGGGTGGGGGGTGGGTGGTTAGATGATTGGGTAGATGGATGGGTAGGGGGTCGGTGGATGGGCGGGTGGACGTGGGGATGAGTCAGGGATGGCTGGCTGGATGGATGGATGGATGGATGGGCAGGCGGGTGGGGGTGGATGGATGGTTGGATAAAGATGAGAGGGTGGCGTCAGAGACTTGAGGCCAGTAGGAAAGTTGCAGGACAGCCAAATATATGGGAAGAGAACAGCATCTGCTATGGGTGACTGGAAGGGGCAGGCTCCACATGTGAGGTCTAAATCTGGGAACGTCCAGCCTCGACCAGACCCTGCCCCTAATCTCCCAGTGCCCAGCATGGTGCTCAGTATTTATTCCTCACAACTCTCTGGAAATGATCATGAAAGAAAATGAGATTTGGGGTGTGGCTCTAAGGAGAGTGTGTCTGGTGAGCAGGAGGCCTGGAGCCCTGAGGTTTGACTATAGCAAGCGGGTCTGCTGTTAGACGCAAAGGAAAGCTGCCGGGATCTGCAAAAGAGTCAGTGTTTTGACCTGTGGGCGGATGTTTGGAAGACAGGCGGTGGTGGCAAGAAGGACACAGGAGAGAGCGACAGGCACCAGGGGCGATGGGGTTTGTCTGGAGGCCTGCGAGGCTCTGGCTGCTCCTGTGCTGTTGGCAGAGGACTCGGTGAAGCGTAGAGATGCCCCGTGTTCAATTCAAGGTGTGTGCAGACCTTTCCCACCTTCCCTCTCTGCCCACACCTGGAGCTCAGCGCTTCAAGACTGGGCCAGGGCAGGGTTTTGCTCTGACATTTGAGAAGAGGTACCCTGTGAATTAGAGGCAAGGAGGCCCTGCAAGTGGCCTCCCTGAAACCTTCCAAGGATCTTAGGGAGGCCATGGGCTTGGCATAGTGCGTAGTGGGGGACTTTTCCAATCCGGCTCCCAGCAGACAGGATGATAATGACAATAAACACCCTGTGGGGTAGTCCTGGGACTGAAGTGAAATACTCACGGGGAACACATGACAGCTAAGAGCATTCACGGAACATCAGCCGCTGTTACGGCTGGTGGAATGGATGACGGCGAGAGAAGGCCGCGGCGCCCTCCGGGACACCTGTTGGCCCAGGATGGGGGGCGCTCTGCAGCCATCCCGAGGCTCACACAAGGCAACAGATTGAGGGCTGGAGGAGTGTGAAGTTATAACGTGGGTACCTGCCCTGCCGCACCTGTGAGATTCCCTGCAGGTGTGGTCTGTGCCACCAAGTGCCCACGGTTCATGCTAGGCTTCCCAGCGTGCTCTGCACAGCCGCCCTCTGCGGTGGGGGGCATGTCCGGCTGGCCGCTGGTGCTGGGCAAGTGCCATTGAATTCATTGATTTCTCAGGCTCTGTTAGGTTCCCTTTGTATGTTTGCTCACTATTCCATGCTCACCATTCCCAACCTGAAATAAAATCATTCACGATATTAATTTAAACACACGACCTCTTCAAAGACAAGGTGAAGGTGTCGGGCAATAGGTCTTCTTGATTATAACTGGAGTTTAACTTGACGGTTGGAAGTCGGGGATAGATCAAGGTGGTGTCGGTCCACAGATGGGCCGTCGCCCTGCAGGGCTCTAAAGGGAAAGAACTTGTTTTCCTTAAAGATCCATCTCTTGTCTCCTCTGGCGATTTTTATTCTTAACGTGGAGCTGAAGACAGGAGCTTCTCAGGAACTCTAAGCTGTGAGCAGCTCCTCATTTCTGGGGGACTTCAGGTCAGCTGGCTGACTATTTCATGTCCTTTTTTATATTGAGAACACCACTGTGGGCAGAGCAGTCTGGTATCTGGCCATGAAAATGCCCATCTTCATCATCCTGGAGCCGTTTTGTCAGAAGCTGAACCCAGACGCAGCTCTGTTTTGCTGTAACTGCCGTCTGTTCGGTTTGGGAGTCGTCACTTCTTCCTAGGAGCTCCCATTGCTCTATCTCGTGGACAGTTAGTTCACTGGGGAGAGCTGATGGGAGATCTGGCTGTCCAGTGAAACCGCACAGCTTTTGATGTTTAGTGGTAGATTTTGATAGAAAATCCCAGAGAAAATAATAGCAAGATCTCTCTCTAGTTGGGCGTGTGCTTTTCAAAACCATTAGCTTTTCTCGGTCTTGGTGACATCTAAACAGTTCAGCCTGGCCAGCCCTCCTGCACGGAGAGATGCAAAGCCAACAGTTCACAGGGCACAAATAATGATTTCGTGTGTGTCTCTGTGGTCAAGTTCACCGTGACCCACGTGGCCCGACTGCCCTCCGGGTTGCTTGGGCCTCCTCCAGAGGGAGTGTGAACGTGCGCTGGGCGACACCCCTTTAACTCAGCAGACAAGCAAACCCTGAGCTGGGGTGTATGCGGGCACTCCAGCCGCCCAGCCCCGGCAGCCATTGGGCCGGCACAGAGGCACACTGTCCGGGGGCTGTCAGCGAGTTTACACAAGTGCCAGCCCATGTGACACAAGGAGAGACTGCTGCCACCTCCCTGAGAAGGAAGAAAATCAGGCTCTGGAGGGGCCGAGGGGTGCTTCCCGGGGGATGGATCCAGGGTGGATCCATGAGGCTGCAGAGAATTGTAGGAGAGCCTTAAATACATACATGTTTTCCCTACTCATAGAAAATCTGCTTTCATCACCCAGAAAACTCAGCGAAGATTCATAAAACGTGAGATGGTCATTAATCGTGACGAGTGACAGAGTTTGGGCTGTGCCGTCGGTCGGTCTCAGTGGCTCCCACCCGATTCTACTGTGACCCCCTGATCCTGAAGTTGCAGCTCCGAGGTTGGTGGAGGAGAGGCCATCTGCGCTGGGTGCTGGGCCCAGCCGCTGCCAGGGGATGCGCGTCTGCCTTTGCATTGCCACAGGGTTTGCTACATGTGGCTTGCGGGTTGTGCCGTTAAGCCCAAGTCAGCTCCATGAGGTGTTCAATTGTGAGCTGCCTCCGGCCCTGGGCCACATTTGTGGTCCCTGGCCCCTGGCGTGCTGTCGAGAGTGGGAAATGCCCCAGGCAGCCGGATAGGTGGAGGTCCTGTGGCAGGAGGGAAGGCCCCGCAGGATCAGAGGGACACCTGAGAAGAAGCAAGAAGACTGTTCCAGAGACTCACAGTAGGGACAAGATTGAACTCAAGTCTGAACGCAGAGACAGAGGCTGTCTTGCCAGCAGCAGGGCGTGGGGCCAGTGGGCAGGATGACCAAGAGGAGCTGGGCAGGATGCCGAGGGCAGGCAGGCCCAGCTCTGGGCTGTGAGGGTGCAGGGGAGCGGCGCAGCCCACCTCAGGCTCAGCGGGGTTCTTGGTGAAGCCGGGATTGGCGGGCCAACGCCCAGCCGGCAGGAAGAGGCCTCCCAGGAGCCTGGCTGCCACGGGCCGAGAGGGAGTCCTGGTGGGGGCTCAGCCCCGTCATGGACACTGTCATCCACCCTTTCACCACAGCCCTCCAGGGTGAGGAGGGAGGCTCAGAGCTGAGTCCTGGTGACCCCAGAGCCCATGCCTTGAACGGTTCTGCTGTCCTGCCTCAGTCTCCCCTTGCGCCCCGGAAGCACCCATCCCAGATCAGTAGTGAAGTGGTTACCGAGCCCCAGCTCCCAATTGCATGAAAGGACAGTTGACGGGAGCCAGGGGAGCGGGGCTGAGCGCCAGCAAGGGCAGCAGGAAGGGCTGCCCCCTGGGCGGGTCCAGCAGGTGGGGGGGCCTCCGCGCGAGGCCGTCGGGCAGGAGGGGAGCCCCTCCTGTGGCCGTGCTTGTTGGCGGGTTTTGGAAGTACTCTGTGCACAGCCCCGCCCACGGCTGCTCTGCCCACGGCACCCAGTTTGTCCGCTGGGGAGGGGCGATCGTGGGAACTCAGTGAGGACGCCACCTCCCCGTGTGTCCCTGACCTCAAAGAGACTGAACATACATCACAGCCACATGCCAGCTTTAGGGCTTGGTGTGCAAGTCAGATGTTACTTTTGAATGTAAATAAACGTAAATGAATAAACAGGAAAACGTGGATTCAGGTGCACTGTGTTTAAGAAAACTCAATACAAAAATATATAAATTTATAAAATGGATGCATCGTAGGGTTGTTTTTTTTTTTGCTTTTCACTTTTCAAATGGAGTCCTTCCTGCATGAGGTTGCTCGGGCTGCTGTGTCAAAACACCATAAATTGGTGCTTTCAACCCCGAAATTTACTGTTCATGGTTTGGAGGCTGGAAGTCTAAGATCAAGGAGCCAGTAGGTTTCGTTCTGAGGCTCCTTTTCTTGGCTCTGGGCGGCCACCACCTCACGCTCACTCCCCTGGGGGTGTGTAGGCTGGGGGAGAGCGGGATCTGTGCTGCAGACACTAATCCCACAGGACAGGGCCCCCCCGTGCAACCTCAGTTAATCTTAATCGCTACCGTCCGTGCCCCATCTCCAGAACGCACTCCATTTGTACGCAGCCTTTCTCTCCCTTCATCACATAGCTTTGCTGTGTGAACTGGGTCTGTT
Organism: Smutsia gigantea; assembly: GCA_032199065.1. Taxonomy (NCBI): domain Eukaryota; kingdom Metazoa; phylum Chordata; class Mammalia; order Pholidota; family Manidae; genus Smutsia; species Smutsia gigantea. The sequence goes on along the minus strand of JAVSCE010010238.1, from coordinate 302,038 downwards.
ACTCCACCTCTCTGAGCAGCAGTTCCATAATTTAAAATGATCTCTAACATTTCCAGGTACACCCACAGTGTGGGGAACCTTTCCGATCACTGTGCACACATCATCTGGCGTCATCACCCGAACCTGAGCCAGAGGCTGCTGCTCTCACCACCCAAATACACAGAGGGGGCAACCGAGTCACAGAGAGGTCAGATACGTTGCCCAAGTCCATACAACCTGCAGGAGATGGAGCCAGGACTCAGTCCTGGACCACCTGAGCCCAGAGCTGTGCTCAAAACCTCTTTTGTAAAACAGAGGTGACACTAGTCCCTTCCTCCTAAGACCATCCTGAGCCCCACATGTGATGCTGAGATTCTGTGCTGAAAGCCTGGGACGGGGAGGCCGTGATGCCAGACTGAGCACAGAACTGCTCAGAGCGAGGGTGGGGGACGCGCCCTCCAGGCTGCCCCCCAGCCTGTCCTCACTGTCCATGGGACGTTCAGGAAAAGAGGGGCAGCATCCCATGTGGGGACAGCCCCAGGTCCATGCCCCAGAGCTGTCTGCCCTCCATGCAGGGGTGACCTGACAGGCTCCCAGCTGGTCCAGCTCAGCCTTGGGGCCCAGGGTCAGGTCTGATTCCACATGTGATTAAATCCTGAGCCACCGAAGCCCCCTTGTAACACCCTTGCCATCCACTTGGACACATGTCCCTTACGCTGAGCCCTAAGGCAGTGTCCCTTCCCTCGTGTGAATTATTTATTTCAAGTCCACTGTATCAGCAGAGCACAGTTCTGGAAACATGACTCACATGTAATTATAAAAGGTCAGGTCAAAGGGACAATTTACAAAATAAAATGAAAACTGGAAATGCTGGGACCGCATGCTCTCTGACCTGTCACCTCAAAGGACAGAGCATTTAATAGCGAGAAGTCCCAGTCGCACTCATGCGCACACACATGCATGGGGCTGCTGTGTGTCGGCGGGACGCCCCGCCTCGGGCCGCCACGGGGAGCCGGCCACAAGCTCCTCAGACAGACTGCCCCTAGAAAGGGGTTTGCCAGGAACAGCTCTGCTATCTGTTCTGAGCACACAGAGCACCTGGTGCTCCGTTAAACAGCAGCCATTAGCCAAAGCGGGAACTGAGCCCCTCGGCCCAGGGATGGCCCTGTCACTCACTTAGCGTTGGCCCTACAGAGGGTGCAGCTTCAGAGGGGTGCAGTGGTGGGGGGCACAGGCCACCTCCACCCCATCAGTGAACTCAGAGCGTGTGTGACCCACACACAGTGGGGCCTGTCCCCCTCCCAGTTCACTGTCTGGCCTTCCTGACAGAATGCAGAAGAGCCACCCGGCTTTCCGGCTCCAGGGGAAGATGGGAGTCCGCAACTGGGAGCCGCCCTGCAGTCCGCTGTCACAGCCTGCCGTGGGGGCATCCCACAAAGGACCCACCCACATGCAGACATGGCACGCCCTGGGGGACAAGCCTGTGCGCTGGGCTGACGGAGCCGTGTTTGAGCCCTGACACTGCTGCCCAGCCCCGAACTGGAGCCCCTCATGTAAGGTGGGGACAGCCCCACCAGGCGGGTTGTCGTGGGATAGGGAAGCTAGCGGCTTGTCCCTCTCTTATTCCCCATGCTGTGCATACCTCGCTGTCCCTTCTCAGCAGAACCGGGCCGATGAGGAGCAGAGCCACTTGGCAGTGCGGGAAGGTCGTGCCTGGAGAGCTGCCTTTGTCCATGGGAAGCTGGGGCCAACGGCCCGCCTGTGTCTTAGCTCCTGCCTGTGCTAAAGCAGGACAGCAAACTTAACACCTCGCCCCAAGCCGTTCAGACAGGCAGGTCCATTGATGTGCAGAGGGCTTGGGCGCGCCAGCCCTGGAACTGCCGCATCACTGTTCACTGTGATTACTGAGAGGCATGTCGGGAAGTTGCCCTGCTGGGCCGGCAGCCTGTCTCTTTCTCAGGATGACTCAGTAGTAAGCATAGCCGTACACTTGGCCGATTCCACCCTCATGTGTCTGTCTGTCACTGGGCTCTGCCCCGTTCTCTTCCTGCAACTGCACCTTGACGGAGCCCCAGCACACGTGTGCTCGCCTTCTGCATCTACTATCCTCTGGCCAGAGTCCAAGGTCGAGGTGAGAGGGCCAGGGGTGAGGCCCAAGACGTGGGCGAGGTGAGGCTCTGCTGGGGCCTTGTAGGCAGCCCAGATTTTATTCTGAATCCTTGGCTTTCATTCCCACTCCTTTTCTTAAAAAATGTTCCTCTTGCATGCTACTCTGCTGAACTCATTTTTGTGGTTCTAGGAGTTGTACACCCAGGTCACAGCTTCTAAGTTGTCATAAAACACCACTTCACAAGTGAAGAATTGCTACTCTGCCTGCAGTGGAGACAGATTCAAGCTGCATTCACTGCGGCGCCACGTCCTGCAGGGAGAGACTGACAGGCTGTGGCCCGCCAGGCCCGGGTCAGGCTTCAGCTCTGCTGCTGCAGCTGAGCAGGGGCCCAGGACTGACCTGGGACACTCGGGCATCGGGAAACTGGGATGACTGGAAAGCAGCCTCTGTGCACCTCGCTCCCAGGGGCTCCCTTGGCATGGGACGCGCCTGCAGTTGTGTCTGGGCTCTGACGCCTGGGGGAAGGTTTAGCACTTTTGCACAGACTGACTCGGCCCCAGTGGGCTGACAGGGGCCTGGCTGAGGGAGGCACACGGTACCCAGGGGAAGCCTCTTCACCTCACTATCGTGGCCCTGAAAACCCACTGCAGAGGAGGCCACTGGCACCTGCCCGTGCTCACAGCCAAGCACCCCAGGGTCTCCAGCACTGCTCTTCCTGCCACCGCGTCTCACACCCACCTCTTTCCTCCCCTTCCCGGTTATTCTCCACACAGCCGCCTGAGGCAGTCAATATTGTTATAGCAAAATTAGATCGTGTCACCAGCGTGCTTAGACTCCATCCATAGCTTCACGTTGCATAGAGTGAAGTCAGACCTCTTCAACGTGCCGCAGGTCCTCTGCCACCTGGTGGCTGCCATCTGGGCTGCCTCCCCACGTTGGCCCTGCATTTGGGCCTCAGGAGCTCTTCGCCGGTTTCCTTGAGCATGCCCAGTCCTTCCCAAACTCAGGGTCCCTGGCTCGTGGCTGCCTGAATGCCATTTCCCATGCGCTTCACCTGGCCGCCCCCTGTCCAGCTGCAGAGGGTCACCCCCTCCAAGAGGCTTGCCCTGACCACCTCGGTGCAGACTGGATCCCCACCACCACCCAGCACTCTTGCCGCCACTTTCCCCTGTGTGCACATCCCCCTCTGTGAGCGCGCAGTTTGTTTAAGGTGAATTTCCCCGCACAACTGTAAGCTGCGTGAGGACAGGGGCTGTGTTTGGTTTACCGCTGAATTCCTAAGGCTTAGCGCGATGCTCTGTGTGTAGTCGGCAGTCCAGATACACTTGTTGAATGGATACTGTGTTTGTTATATAAGATGTGACATGTATTTGATCTATTTTGTATATATATAAGATGTATAGCCTGTATATGCCCAGTTTACACGTTGGGTATCTGGAAGCGTGGGTAAATACTGGCTAGCCAGGAAGCTTTATTAGTAAATGTGTCCTTTTTTTTTGCATACTTGCTGAGTAGCTGCTCTGTATCAGGTACTGTGCTAAGCATTGGGACGTAGTCTTTAATGAGACAGACGTTAGAAACACTGTATTTTAGCATCAACATATGATCACCCATATGTTGTATTTTTTTTTTTGGTGACCAGTGAATTCTTATATAATGAATAAATTTTTTAAGATATTCCCATTCTAGAGTTTTAAACACATAAGCAAAACTGAGTGATTTTTTTTGCTATTATTAATGTACAGTTATATGAGCAATATTATAGTTACTAGACTCCTCCCATTATCAAGTCCCCCCACCTACCCCATTATGGTCACTGTCCATCAGTGTAGTGAGATGTTCTGGAGTCACTACTTGTCTTCTCTTTGTTATACTGCCTTCCCCATATCTCCCCCCATATGTTGTATTTCTACCATATTTTATAAGGTTTATTTCCATACTTAAAGGTAATAATAATTACAGGTCTTCAGTGCTGCTAATTCAGAAATAAGTAGTATTTTGTTAGTTTTTCCAAGAGCTAACAATTAGCTCAGTCTCTCTCACTGCTGTAAAATTTATTTCATTTATACATTAGCAAGGGTTTTAATCAACACATCCACACATAGATTGTCTATATAATTACGTTCCTAAATGGCCCTCAACTTTATTTCCCCCCAGGGCTAACCTCAAACCCTTACTGAAGGAGCACAGCCTAGAGGGCACTGTGGCTCCCCCGTGGTGAGTCACTGGAATCATGCGTGGCCACAGCAGTGTCCTTTCCATGGGCATCTCCCAGGCTCACGGGTGCCGGGCGCTGCTTGTTCCCCCAGAGGCCCGGCTCCCCGGCCTGTGTGCGCTGCCGGCCTCCCAGGAGCAGACAGGTGTGCCTGTTACCGTGTTCAGTTCCTTTTCGCTGGCTTCCCCAGCATGCCCCCAACAACGAGCAACTTGTTTTCAGAGGGTCCTCAGTACAGTCAGCCCTCACCTGGAGGCCATGTGGCACCCTGGTCAGTGCTAGGTCTGGATTCACACCTGGGCCATAACTCTGGCTTCACCGCTCAGGAGCCCTGTGACCTTGGACAGGCTGCCCACCTCCCGGGTGAAGCAAGGCCATCTGGTCAACCCTGCCAGGGGACTCCCACCGACCTCTTCTCCAAATCAAAGAAGTCTCACTATTTTATCTATGCCTATTTGCTTTCCTGTGGTTTAATGCGTTTGGTACCTTTCTCAAGCTTCTCTCTGTTTCCTTGGTCTTAAACACAATTGTAAATAAGGTGTTCCTCTTTTAATTCACTCAGCGTTGAGACTGTGCTGGTAACTGTCCAAGCTTGTGTGCCCAGGGAGAGCCGCCTCAGCTGCGGATGACAGGCAGGCCCGGTGATCACCCTGCTCCCACGGCGATGCTCAGAGGAGGCAGGAGGCTCCCACACGGAGGGGAGAGGAGCGAGGCGTTTGCGTAGAGGAGGACCTTGTTAGCATGGCCCCTGTGGCCACAGGGAGGAGGGAATGAAAACGGTTCCACGGATTTGAGTCAATGGCCAGCATTTATTTAATGTCACTATTTCTTTTCAAAGCACATAATACACATTCATGGTAGAAAACTTAGAAAGTACAGAAAGAAAAGACAAATATCTCTAACCCTAGAAAGTGTGGAAAGTTACCGTAACACTGACGTCGCTCCTCCGGTGTGTGCCGCGCCACAGAGGCAGGGTTGTTCAGGGCAGGGCAATCGCACTGTCCGTATGAACCACCAAGGTGCCGGGTTTCTCAATAAACCATGCACACCTGTCCATATTGTAAATTACATCATCAGTGTAAATAACTGAATTCGCTGTTACAGGGAAATCATAATCCATCTGGCCCTTTGTGACTGATGTATGGGTTATCTCCAATTTTTCCAGGTTACAAATAATATGATGGTGAGCATTCAATCATTTCTGCACTTGTCTAGTATTTCCATAGGGTAAATTCTTAAAAATAGAATTATTGGATCATAATGCATGGGCATTTATAATGCTTTCATTAAATAATACCATATTGTCCTTCAGAAAAAATTGATTATATGCATCACCACCATTAGTGTTTGAGAAAAATCCATTCAAATTCATGGAATCTTGAAATTTAATTTTACCTGATTATTGTCCCAAGGGTAATGCTTGAGATATTAATTCATGGGGCGATTTTTTTGACCAAAAAAAAAAAACACATTTTCTTTTCCCGTAATTGTGCCAAAGAAAGTTCAAGAACTTTAAAGAAACTTTGTAATTAGTTGTGTATTTATATTGCATAAGAAACATTAGAGCTTTTTAAAGAAAACAGTCATACAGCAAAATGATTTGATCTTTTCAACTTGCTCTTTTGTGATCTATTGCAGTTTTATTTATTAGATGTGTCTTAATCCATTTCTGAGGTTCATTTGGCATCAGTAACATAAATGCTTGCAAAACGGAGTTAAATGACATAAAACGGTGTGGAATTAGGTCAAATAATAAAAGCAAGATCTAAGAGCATATGGGAGGTGAAATCACTAATGTAAACCTTGACTAGAAGAGCCCATGAGAGGAAAGAACTCTAGGTGCCCTGGCATGGAGCGGCGTGTGGCCCTGGCACAGCCAACAGATCCACGGTCTGGTATAGCCACGCCCCCTGCCACCAGGGGAGCAGGTGACGCACGGGGAGGCGGTGGGGAACAGGGAAACCAGGAGGGACTTGCTTTTTTGCTTATTTCCTTAACAAGAATATTACATTTGTAGTTGTACTAAAAGAGGATGCATGTATGTATGAAAGAACTTGGGTACGTGTCAGCCCAGGTAAATGCCGGACACCAGTGTGGAAACAGCCAAGGCTCCTTCCTGGTGGTGGGATTATGGCTGGTTTGTCTGCCTTACCATAATTTGTTTTCTCCAATTTTTTAATAGATGTAGTACTTCTTTAACAGAAGAAATATGTAAGTGTGATCGTTTTTAAAAGCACACACACCCACTCACACAATTCTTAAATTTTGGCCTTTCGGAGGGTGAAATGGCGAATGGGATCCATTCAAAGAAATGCTGCTGTTCCAGGCACCACCAGGCCTTCTGGGGCACCGGCAGGTCTCCCTCCAGGAGGAGAGGACACCTTCTCCCTGGCCTGGCTTCAGCAGAAGGCAGTGCCCCTCCAAGCAGGCCTCTGCGTTTTGTCCTTGGGCAGCTCGTCCATTCCATTAGTGTTTGCTGAGAGCAGACCCCACTTGCTCACCCGTTCATTCATGCATTCAGATGCCAGGCTCTGTCCTAGGCACTGGGTCCCACAGGAGCAGCCAGCACAGGCCCCCGGGCACCCACCTCCCTGCTGTGAAAGTGTGCAGGCTGCAGGGAGAAACATCACCCCTGTGCACAGTCAGGAAGATGGACAGTGGCCACAGGAAGGCAGGTCACGCAGGCAGAGGGGAGGCCCAGCCTGCCTCGGTGGAGAACTTGGCCCCAGGTTGGGGGAGGGGGCACAAGGGTGACAGAGGGCTTGCTGGAAACGGCCCCCCTGTGTCCCCAGTCGCCCTGGGGGTGGGATTCCGTGAGGGTTTGGTGCCTGGTCAGGGGGTTGCTCTGGGGATGGGTGCCGGGCCAGGTGTGCCTGGGAACAGGCTCCCTCTCTGACCGTGGCCGGGGCCTGCGTGTGTTCGTATGTTTCTCCACCCTTGATCAGCAAGGCTCAGGGCCCCCACAGCCCCCTCCTGAGTGGATGGCGTGTGGCCCTGGGCAGGACCGGCTGCTGTGCAGAACAGAACCAGGGCCACAGCGGGAGGATTCGTCGCCGACCTTCACGAGTGTTAGCGTTCCTTGTCACCGCCCAGAACACCTCCCGGGGGTGTGCCAGGCATGGCTGACATCGGCCAAGGCCTGCTGAGGCCGCCATGGAGGCTTCCCCAGCATCTAGAACATTCTTGGACCAAAGCAAATGTTTGAGTGAACCAGATCACAGGGCAAGTGTTTCACCCACAAATGGTCTCACCGGGTTCCACCACGTCCAGGCTGAGTGACCAAGAGACTCAGCGCTCTCTCATCCACGGACCAGGCCTTCCTTTATCGCAGCCCATGCACATACAACAAAACAAGACCCACACCTGGTCCTCTGAATCATGAACAGGACATTCGGCTCCCAACACAGGTCACTTCACAAAATCTCAGATGGTAACTTGGCACATCTTTGGTGGGTATATTTTTGAGTGATTTCTCGAGTTCAGGGATTATAAAGATAAATCCACAAGATGATTTTCAAAGCAGTTTCTGAATGCCTGTTTTACACTTAGTTTTATGACCTTATTCCTTCTCATCAAAAACCATTGTAAAGCACCTCTGAGAGGCAGATAAGATGTTTTCCAGTTTCCCAGATTAAGAAAATGTAGGGCAGAGGTTTCTGTGACTTGTTCAAGGTCACAATAACGGAGGAAAAATGAGCCGCTGTTGTAGAAAGAGCTTCTGTGTCTCATCTGTTGGTCTGTTCGTTGACGTTTTGTGTTTTGCCGAAGGGACATCGATCAGAGGGCCTCCAAATGAAGGTATTTGCAGAATACTTAATATAAACACAGCGTTCACCTCATAGTGAGATGTGGCATCGGATGGGATTTGTGATAGACCAAAAATCAATAGTGTTAAATCCATGTGTGAAGGAACTTAATCCTTTTAAAAATATATGGATGTATGGGAGGCATTGGGAGTGGATTAAAGGTGTGTCAAGGAGGGAAGACACCCCCCACACACACACACCCACAAGTTTCTGAGTCAGTAGGTCCAGCGCAGAACGAAAACGTGCGTAGAACACACACATGCACGAGGGGAAGGGAGGTCACGCCACGGAGCCCCACAGAGCAGAACATGCCCTGAGTGGGACAAGGGCAGACCAGGACCCTTTGGGGATAACTACAAGTCTTTTCCTCTGTGGAGCTCAGAAGGCTTTGGAGTAGAACACTGGGCTGTGAACCATGCCCAGAGGTGAAATGGGTCCCACAGGGTGTGCACTAGCGAAGGTGCTCGGTACAGACCTTCCTCAGCTTACGATGGGTTATGCCCCAATAAACCCATCGTAAGTTGAAAATACCCTAAGTGAAAAATGCATTTAGTACACCTACTCTACCGCACATCACAGCTTAACCCATCCTGCCCTAAACGTGCTCAGAACACTTACGCTAGCCTACAGTTGGGCAAAATCACCTAACGCAAACGCTGTTTCATAACAAGGTGTGGACCCTCCCATGTGACGTCTGAAAGCGAGAAACGAGAATGGGCTCAGTGTGTCTGTTGTTGACCCCCGTGATCAAGTGTCTGACTGGGAGCTGCCGCTCGCTGCCGCCTGTCGCCAGCCCGGGAAACCATCAAACTTCAAAGCGGTTTCTACTGGATGCGTGTTGCTTTCCCACCATCATAAGGCTGACAGATCATAAGCCATCATAACTTGGGGCCTTGTCTGTGCGTAGTGCTTGGGGTGCCCGAGTGCTTGGCAGAGGTACTGGGTGTTCCGGCCACGCCCTTCCCTCCCGAGTCGGCCGTCCTGCACCTGCCCTGCCCCAGGGGCCTGTGGCAGGTCCAGGGAGGGCAGACCACACGGTTGTCCTGGCCAGTGTGAAAACACCAGAGGGCTCCATGCAGGGCACAGGGGGCACACGGACAAAGGGACTCTTGTGGCGCTCGGGTCACAGCGATGAATCACTGAGGTTCTCACATATGCGTGGGGGCCTCAGCCTCCCGCCAGGCTGGCTTTGATGTTTCATTCTGGAGATGCCTGCTCAGTTCAGGCCCCTTTTAATTTGGTTCATTCCACATACTCTGCCACAGGTTCCCATGAACACAGGCATGGAAAGCAGACCTTCACAGAATTTTTTTAAAAGTTAAGTCTTGAGCCGTCTTTGGAGTTCTTGGAAGGATGCTACCTGCCAGACTACTCTTGTTCCAGGGCTCTGCCGGGCTGGCGCTTCTGGGCTGGTGGTGGGGAGCTGCCCTGTAAGCACCCAGGCTTCCTGGTTGTAACCAGGTGACGGCCTGGTGGTAGAATTTCCTAACAGCAGCAATCACCCTATTAGGCAGTTACTTCTGTATGACATTCCACAGGGGCTCCTGCATCTGGAATTAGCATTTGGAGACAAAAATCCCAATTTGCCAGCTTCCTGATGGGCCACAGTGGAGGATGCAAGCCGCAGGCGGCAGAGAGAGTCACTGGGGCACATTCCTGCACCCATGCTGGCTGTGGTGGGACCGGCTCTCCTCCCCACCCGCTCGGCTGGGCATGGTGGGTCCCAGCCCCCCCACCCAGCAGAGGTATTCGCATTCAGGGCAAGGAGCGCAGGCATGGCAGGGCTTCCAGAGCCACTGCCCTGCCCGGACACTGCAGCCGGTTTCCAGGAGGACGGCCCTGGCTCTCCGGGGAGGCCGTGTGCAAGGAGAGCAGGGGCCCAGGGACGGTGCACCAAAAAGCCAGACCACATTGAGCCAGATGTTTTCTCTTAAGGCTCCTCCGTCTGTTCTGACCTCGTCAAGGAGAAAAATTCCAGTGTCAGCGAATGTGTCATTAATGCCCCTCATCGCGTTCAAACAGCAAGGACAGATCTCAGGCGCAGTGCCGGAGCCAGGACGTGGTACCAACCGCACTGATAGCCACAATGACAGGGGCACTGCAACGTCCGTGCTCTGCCAGACGCTATTCTAAGCCCTCTGGGGACAAATCCGTGAGCTCGCACGATGCGGTATTACCTTCATTTCACAGATAATCAAACTGAGACTCAGAGAGGTCAGGTAACTTGTCCAAGGTCACAGAGTGAACACCTCCCGTGGATCCTCAGCCTGGCAGTCTAGCCCCCAACACCGCGCGGCCAGCACACAGCAGCCGTCCTTTCTTACAACACCAAATGATAGGACACGGTTTCTACCTAAGGGAGATTTAAGGCAGTGGAGGAAGGGTGTGTGTATACACGTGTAGATGCACATACATGGAGACGTACACGAGCATGCATATATACTACATGCATGTGCACACGTGCGTGCATACACACCCATGCCTGTATGTATGGTGTGCATGTGTATATGTCTGCACAGTAATAAAGTGAGTCAGCTTGAAAAATCACAATACGCAGATGGTGTGGGGCCTTTTAACTGTGTGGTGCTGGGGGAGGGTGAAAGAAACCGAGGCATCTGAATGGTTAGAAGCCATTCCGGAAATTTCCATAGCCACTGTGTGCTCAGAGCTGTGGCAGACAGGCCATCAGGAAAGCAAGGAGGCAGGCTGCTGCTGAACCAAGTGGGCCCCATCTACATGAGCCTCTCCACCCCTGGGTGGGCTGAGAATGACGCTTGGGCCAGGTTCCCGGATCACCTGGGAACCCAGCTGCTGGCAGGCGGCAGATAGACAGTCCCCTCGGCCTGCCCCTCGGTAGCAGCTTGAGCACCATGCCACACCTTCTCCAGGAGAGGGTCTGTGCCGAGTCTAAGATCACAAACAGCTGAGAGCCTGGTGACCAACCTCACTGGGTGTCTTCCACCCTAAGTTCCTCCACCTTCCTCTTCAGGGAGGTGGAAAAGCAGTCAGCTGACTTACATTGCACGTTCAGACCACGTGGAAGTGACTGGGGGCTGGTGGGCCCCAGGGACTTCTGGAGCTCGCTGCTGGCTTCCTGGAGCCACACACAGTCACTCCCATCAGCGGGTGATGGAGACCGTCCAGGTTGTGCTATTCAATTAATCGTGAAACACTCTGTTGTCGACATTCTCAGCTTCGGGCACATCCTCTTTATCCTGCATACTGCACCTCAGGTTGGCTGAGCGTTCAGTGGCCCGGCTCTTTGTTTAAGAGTGAACTGCCAAATGGATGGACGCACAAGACATGAGCCAACGAGGAAGAAATGATGCTCCCACATGCCTGGGCGGGGAGGCCCCTCCAAGAAGGCTGGGTGGGGCTGAAACCCAACAAAGGAGCTTAAGGCAACGAAAGCTCTGGGTGGACAGGGGCCTGTGAGGGGCAGAGCTGCCAGCAGCAATGAACAGCGGCAGATGGGGTGCAGACACTGGCCTCCGCCACCCCGCGGGCTGGCTGTTAACTGCGAGCAAACAGGACGCCACTGAGACTGCCCTGGTTTAGGTTTGCAGAGCCGGCCTGGCTGCCCCGTGACCAGCGAGGAGGCTGGCCGTCTTCCAGAAGGGGGCAAAGGCGGCCTGGGCAAAGTGTCCCTAGAGATGATGAGACATGGAGGGACATGACAGAGCCGGCCAACAGCTCAGAGCTGGGGGTGGGCCCGACGAGCCACCCTCTATTCCTGGTGTCCTGGCCGAGCATCTGGGCACTGCTGAATACACCCTGGGCCTCCCAGGCCCTGTCGGTGCCAGCACGGGCTTCTGAGCCACAGCATTACTTCGAGCAGGGCTGGCCCTGGCCTGTACCAGGCCCGTCCACATCCAGGGTGTCCGTGCTGGACTGGGAGCAGATGGTCCCGCTGGAGCCCCTACCCTCCCAAGGTGCCCCCATCCCCATGAGGCCCTGACCTCTCCTCCCTCTCTCCACAAGGCCAGGCCCCACAACTGGGAACCTCCATTTAATAATTAAGCACCTGCTATGCCCCCTCCCTGGTCCCTGGGGCCTCTCCCCACAGGACGGTCAGGATGGCCTCTGCAAGGTGACTGCTGGCCCAGGGAGCCCCCAGCACCCTCGGCCCTCAACCACGAACCGGGCCCATCAGCACAGACCACAGGGGTGCGCCGTGAGCAGGAGGAGGCAGGCCGGTGCCAGAGGACTGGCATGGCTGGAGGCGTGCAGTCGGTGGTGAGCAGAGTCGCCCTGGAGCAGGGGCAGCCCTAGTGTGGTCCCTACTGACCCAGGGGGAGAGCAGGGCCCAGGGCGGGACCGGCAGCCATCAATCCCCACCTTGGAGCCATGGCCACGCTTGCCGCTGACGTCCAGCAAACACTTCGTCACTGGGATGACCCTGGTTTTCTTCCTGTTGCTTCGGGTCGGAAGCAGGATGAGCCTGGTGGGGCCCCTGGGCTGGCACCGGGGGAGGCAGCACTCCAGCTGTGGCCACAGGGCAAGCCAGCACCCCAGCCCTGTGCTGGCAGAGTGCCCCATGCCTTTGCAGCATCTTCCCCTGATGGGCTCGTTGGAAACACAGCCGCCTGCTTGAGCTGGGAGCCAGGCCCAGGGAACCAGTGTGCTGAAGTGGACATGGTTGGTCCCCAGACACATCAAGTCAGGACGCTGGAAAGCAGTTTTTCCATCCAAGATGCACCTACCCCCTCCCCGAAACGCTCTGGCCCAGAGACAAACCCTGATACACAGACAAAAAGGGGCTTCTCTTCAGGTTCCTGCATGAGCTCCACGGAGGTGTCTGCTCAGGGCCCAGGCGTCAGGTGCACACCTCAGCTCCTGCTTCCGTATCCCAGGGGGTGCCACACGCTGGGAAATAGGCAGACACACCCAGGCGTTCAGCATCTTTCTGTTGCAACACTGAGCTCTGGATTCCACAATCAAGACGAACATTTTGATGCTTGTTGGGAAGACAGAAGCAACTTGAATCAAATGAAGTTTCTTGAAACTAACAATAGTCATCATATCTGAACAAAAAGCCTCCCCAGCCAGCAGCTGATAACTGAAATTATTTCTACCAGCCCATTAGTCTGGGGCTGAGTAAATAAAACTCTCTGGTTGCTAAGAGATGGAGATGGCCAGGCAAAGACCCCAGGTGTTGGCAGCTATTCCCTGACTCCATCGGGAGGCAGGATGTGTGCAGAAGGACAGCCCTGGCCAGGCCCAAGCCCTGGAAGGAGCAACTGTGAGGACCTGGAGGGCCCACGGCCCCGATAATGACGTCTTGCTCGCCGCACATCATAAACAAGAAGGCAAGGACTGTCCTGGCGGGTCCGCCATGGCCTTACTTCCGGGCACAAGGAACTGCCAGCATGGCCTCGCCTGCTGCTACCCTGACAGCTGTTGCTGCCACCTGCGGGCCGGGCCAGGAAGGCCACGCTCAGTCCTGAAATGCCACACACAACTATTCAGTCCTTGATTAGTTAAGTGATGCTAAAAATCAGCCTGGGGTTCAGCTGTGGGGTTGAAAGAAAAGCCTGTTTATCAGTAGAGCAGGCCAGCTTCACGTGGGGGCTTTTTGCATAAGCAGCCAGTCCCTTCCCCGGTTAACCGTCTGCCTCCCCCGAGGCGTGAGATCCCGGTTGGATCCGCTTACTGAGTGATAAATGCCTCCCATAAATTGTGCGCTCCAAGGGCTTATGGGGTCTGGGAAGATCTGCAAGCTGTACTTCACAATTACAGTGGACGTGAGCAAACACTCCCAGGCAGGCTCATGTTTATTCATTTTTGATGAGGTGTGCGCGTAGCCAAGGGCGGCCGAGCTGTCTTATGATGCACCAGGGTCACATAACATCAAATTTATCTCTGACCTTTGAGTGTCTGACGTGCAGGCTGGAGGCTGCTGCATGCAGAGTTTATGCAGTCCTCTGGCACGTAGCGTGGCCCCACTTCCCTGGACTGTCTGGATCTCCAAGTGATCTTGGCTGATGACAGAAGCAGAGGAAATAGTGTCAGGAGTGAGGGGACCCCAGCCGCTGCCTCGTCCGGCCGCCTGGAAGGCCAGTTCATGCAAGTCCAGGCAGAGGCACCGGTGGGAGAAGCCTGGGTCCAAGAGCTGAGGTGGACACTGGGGCCCAGGTTCCTCGTCAGTTTTCCCACACTGCAGACAGAAGCCAGAGATCCTGTCTTAACCTTGGTTGGCTGGCCAGCTGCCAGGCAAGATGACTGCCTCTGCCCTCCCCTCCCTCCTCCAAAAAGTGGGGCAGTCTTTGCCACCTAATCAGACAGCGCTGTGCCCACTCCCCCGCCCCACAGGGCTGCTGCACCGGCGAGGACCATGGGCTGGGAGCTGGGGGTCTGTGACATGGACCAACCTGAAATCCACGCGAAGGAAGCCTGCTCCTTGAGCCCCAGACACTGCCACTGGTACCTCCCAGGGGCCTATTTCATGAGCCCCAAGAAATTCGCTTCTGCCCCTCGTGGGAAAATCAGTCCCGTCTGCAGCACGCCAGCCCTAGTCCTGTGACCTCCCCCAGAGCAGCCCATCAGCTCAGGTGACGCTCTAATGAGTATGCAGTATGTAGGTGGCTGCCACAGGACATGGGCTGGGGTGAAGAATGGGACATGGGAGTCCTGGCTCTGTGTTCCTGCACCCCTGCTCTCAGTCCCAGGCCTCAGCCCCCCAAGCCCTCAGCACATTCTCTGGCCCAGCAGGTGCTCAAAACAGCAAGCAAAGTTGGGGGGACACATCTCCGGAGGGAGACTCCTGGTGGGTAGCAGAGCTGGGAGGTGGGCTGGGGCTGCCTCACACCCCACGTGCTGCCCAGTCGGCTTCAGGGAGCAGCCCAGGTCCCTGAGACCGGCCAAGCGCTCCCCATCACCTGCCGGGCCCACTTGTTGACCCAGGAGGGGTTACACGAGGCTGCGAGCACTTTCTTACCCTGAGGCTTCTAAGACCTCAGTCCTGTTATATTGAGAAGAATGCGTATTCCCAATTTGTCAGACCTCTGCTGTCTGGTAAATTCTCCAACCCTGTAAGAAGAAAAGTCCTCTTTTCTTCCAGATGTCAGGCTGATGTCCCAGGGAAGCTAAGATTCTCTGCTCTGGGTGTGAGTGTGTGTTTATCTAGAGGAGCTGTTGGCATGAGAGTGGAAAGATAGTACACGTGCAGATAGATGCACGTGTGCCCCAGGGTGGACAGACAGACGTGCACACGTGCCACCCAGAGCTGCGGGGACTCGCCTGAGAGGGGAAAGTACGAAGCCCTCTGAAAGGGGCCATGAGGACACAGGCCAGCCTTTGGGCTCTGGAAGCAAAGCAACATCATGTGAAGCGTGCTGCCCGCTCTGCAGGCTGTCAGGGAGCCGGGCTCACAGCCGGCCACGTGGGCTGTGGTGTGGGGTCCGGTCAGGTGCTGGGGGCACTGAGGCCTCTGTGTCCAGGGGAAGCTCCCACCTGATACCGGGCCACGTGTGCTTCCCCCAACCCCATGAGGGAGAAGAGATGGGGGCCAGAGAGGCGAAGTCAAGAGGTTTCACTGCCGCAATTAAACCCAGGCTCCAGAGGAGCACTGGCTAGTATGGCATTCCTGGCAGGGGGCTGGCCTCAGGACTGCGCCTCCACGGGCCTTCCCGACCACTCCTGGTCTCAAGCCCAGAGGCACTGAGGAGGGGTAAGAAACAGAGCCGGCCCCAGTCCCCCTCAGAAGCTGCCCTGCGTGTGCTGTGCCCGGAGAGAAGCCTTTCCCAAATTTCGAGCTTGGCACTGAGCATTCCCCCTTTTGCAAGGCAGAGGAACAGCCTTCTCCCCCCGCCCCTCAGCCACAAAAGGCTCTAATGAAAATAACTTCTGGCAGCTGTGTTTATAGGAGACTGCTGCAGGATGGGATGTGACATTTTGGTATAAATATAATGTATAAATATGTGCAGGACGCGGCTCTGGCTGCAGAACAGAAGCGTGTGGTTCCGCCTCAGCAAGGCCACTGGTGGGCCGGAGCCGTGGAGCCGCGTGTGGCCTGAGCCGGGCTGTGGGCACCCCCAGGTCATCTGGAGAGGCCAGCGTGCTGGGCCCGGGGGCGGGGGGTCCCTGTCTGGCACATTGACAGCTGTCACCACGGCATCCAGCCCCAGGCCGGCTGCACAGTAGGGGCTCTGTAAATAGTGGGTCACGGCTCAAATGAAGAAATAGAAGGGCCGCCATTGAAAGGGCCACATAAGAGCCCACGGGAGGCAGTGAGAGTCCTGTGCCAGTGGAGGGGGTTGGCAGGGCCAGCCGCCGGGGTGAGGCAGGGCCCAACACAGGACAAGCAGGAAGATCGACAAGCTCCCCAAGGACCCGGGGGCTCGTACTGTGTCCAAGTCCCTGCTAAGCTGGACTGTCCCCTCCTCCTGTGCACGGCAGCTGTAGGGGGAGCAGAGAAGGGACATGAGGGAGCTCGGGGGAGCGGGTAGGTACCAAGGAGGGGCGTGTGCGGCCAGCCGTTGGTCCTGGCCGAGGAGGGCCAGGCTCAGGAAAGAAGGAGGGCTCCGAGGAGTGCGGGGACGAGGCTGTAGGTCATGTGGCAGTCATGAAAGCGTGGGGAGCTGAGTGGGCAGGAAGGGCCTCCTGTGGGCATCTTGTGGGGCCAGCGGCAGTGTAGACGGCATCTCAGCACTGCTTCATCACACCCGAGATGGCGCACGGCGGCAGGATAACAGCCCTCAGAGGCCACAGCCCCATCCCTGCACCACCTGGCAGGCTCTCAAGAGGGGAGATGACCCCGGACTGTCTGGGCGGGCCCGAGTGCCATCACATGTGTCCCTAGAGCAACAAGGATGCAGGGGAACTGGAACCCAAGAGACAGACGCCAGGACAGAAGCAGAGCAAGAGGCTGGCGATGCTTGACTGCTGGCCTTGAAGTAGACAGAGGGGCTATGAGCCAGGGAAGGCCTGTGACCCCTAAAAGCTGGGGGGTAAGAGGTGGTCCCCCCCAGAGCATCCAGAGGGACTGCAGCCCTGAGACCCATGCCAGACCTCAGGCCTCCAGAGCGGTGGGCAGGTGCTGTGCGTGTGGCCATTTGTCAGAGCGCCTGTGAGCCCCTGGCCTGCAACCCCAGATGGGCTCTAGCCTTAAAGAAATGAAGGGGTCAAAGCCAGCGTCCTTTTGGTCAGCTGCCCTTTGAAGACCTGCACGGTGAAGGGAGGGTGGTGAACCTGAGGGCAGCCGCGGGGACAAAGTGGGCCCATCTTCTGACCCCCAGGACCTGGCGAGAAGAGAGGAAGCCAGCAGGCCCGACGCCAAATACTCGTCAGATCTGATTCCATGTGGACACCAGCACCTTCACTCGGGTCTCCTCTTCTCACGAACATGGGGCCAGAACCCAGGAGAGCCTTACTTCTTAATATTCATCCGTCTTCCCTCTGCAGCGTGGCCTCTTGCGGGAGGAGAGGCTGCTGGTCAGCACCAAGTTCGTTAGTTTAATTCACCTTGTCTTGGGTTCATAGTGCTTTCAAGAGACATCAGGAAATAAATTCGAAATGGTCTGTGGAGCTGCCCACAGAGCCAATAACATGAGCAAATGCTTGGAGGGAAATAAAAGACACATCTTTCCTCTGGATAATATGAAAGAGAGTCAGGGAGGCTGTCCTTCCTTCAAGAAACGAAGGTCCTCGCGTTAAGCATCACATGAAGATCCTCTTCAAACTGGCACCTGTTAAAAGATTTCATTTTTTCAAGCATAACGTATCTTAATAGAGATAAAGGAAGGCTTCACAATATGGGCTTGATAAAGAGACAAACCTGTTTTTCAGACCTCAGGGAAGGTCTGTCTGACTTGGGGGAGAAGGTGTGAATGTCACTTTATTTTCTAGTTTTCTTCTTCAGCCTGTGAATCTGCCCAGGGAATATTCCCCAAGATTTCCCAGCTCGGCGCAGGGGAAGGAAGCCACACAGTCCCCACCCTCGGGGGGGACTAGAAAGAAAAGTCTACTGGGGACAGACGCGGTGGGGCTCAGGACCCAGGGGGAGGTGCAGAGGGGCATGCGGGGTGGGGACACCTGGGCACCATCCTTGGAGAGGTGTGAGGAGAAGTGTGTCTGGAAGGAGGTGGGAGACAGCACGGCAGATGTGCCTTTCAGCCAAGGGAGAGCATGTGGCAGGTGCCAGGGAGCAGGAGAAGCCAGCCCAGGGACGGCGGGCCAAGCGCTCCTCGCAGCACAGTAGCCACGCGGCCTGCTAGACCAGCGCCGTCCTGTAGAAATGGAACGCAAGCCACGCAGGCTCCCTCCGCCATTTTTAATTTGGGGTGGCTACATTTGAAAAGTAAAAACAAGTGAAATTAATTTTAATACTATATTTTATTTCACCCAGTATACCCAAAAAGTAATTCAACATGTAGTCAATATGAAGATTATGAATGAAAAATTTCCAAGTCCAGTGGTGTTGGACCATGACTGCTCAGCTCCGTTCAAACCGGCTCCATGGCCACATGAGGCCAGTGGCCATCCTACTGGACAGTGAGGCCTGTGCCTCGGCCAGGGTGAACACACTTTGGTCCTCGAGCCAAATGCTGCCCCCCTGCCTGTGTTTGTGAATGGTCTTCCTGGTGTGTAGCCATGCTGCTTGCTTACGTTTTGTCTGAAGCTGCTTCTGCTGGTTGAGCCGTTGCAAAAGGGACCTCATGACCCACCAAGCCAAAAACGTTCACTGTCTGGCCCTTTGCAGGGCACATTGCTGACCTGCCCCAGACCAAGTAAAGCAGGGTCCTTATTAGTGCACAGGTGGGTCCGTACAGGGAGTGATACCCTGATATCTTGGCAGGAATCCCTCCTGCAAACTGTCCCCTGCTGTGCGGGGTTTGGGATCAGACCTCTGTGCTCTATAGAAGTCCTGTGCCGGCGTGGACGGCTGCCTTGCGCGGCCCCCTCGCACAGCCCACCCCTCACCCCTTTCCTCCAACACAAATTCCAGACGCAGCAGCTTGAGGGCTGCCTGTCTGGGGCCCTCTGGACATCTCAGGATGTAACTGACATGCAGTCGGGCCGGAGCCCGGGGCGGGGCTGGTGTGGGTGGGAGGTCTGAGGCTCCCTCCAGGGTGTCCAAACCGGGCCTCCACCTGGGCACACACACGCACAGATGCCAGCACACCCCGGCCCTCCCATGCCCTTCCCCTGGTGTCCCAGATGAGGGGCTGTGATTGTCTCAAGTCCACTGGCCCGCCGCAAGGCAATCTGCAGAACTCAGATCAGGGTTGATCAGGCAGAAGAAGATGGCCCCCGGCAGGGAGAGTCTGATGTGTGCCGAGGTCGGTCTCCGGAGGCATCCACCTTTTCCTGGGAAGGCCTGGTAGTGGGCGGGGAAGGGGCAGGGCAGATGGTAGGCATTCTTGCAGGGTGGGTGGAAGGGGCCAGAAGAGAGCGCCCCCGGGAGGTGTGAACCCCCCTGGGCTGCAGGACAGGGCTGCGTGCTGCCCGGGGAGGCTGCGTGGCCTCAAACTGCCGTCCTCTCCCTGCATGTGCTGACTGCCGGGCAGCGTCCTAGGTCCCTCCACCATAACAGACACATGGGACTCTGTCCCCCGGGGAGCTTACTTGAGGTTGCTGGACAATAAAAAGCCACGTGCCAGGAGGTTTCTGCTGTGAAAAGGCAAGAAGCAGAATCAGGCTGAGGCTTGGGAGTGGGCAGGGACACACCAGACCCAGTTGGGGGGACATCTGAGCCAAGTCCTGGAAGCACGAGGGTGTGAGACAGGCTGCAGCACGAACCGCTGGCCGAGGGCCCAGGGCGGGCATCCCAGGGGCCCTCAGTCTAGGCAGAGGGTGCCCATCTGCGGTGTCCCAGGTCCTGGCTGCTGACGCAGAGCCGGTGGGAACAGAGCCCAGGCGGAGCTGCCTCCCCACTGCATGCTGGGAGGCTGACTCCCACCATAGATTCCATCACAGAAACGGGCATTTAACCTGCTGAAGATGACAGCCTGTATCAGATATGTGAGCAACGTCTTTCACACGCAGGAAATGTGCTGAATGCGCAAACCAAGGTGCAAGGAGAGAACAGACTCTGCTCATCAGGACCCGGCCGGCTGGACTGCTGCTTGGAGATCCGTCCACTTGTAGTCTCCGTTACTGTGTTACACATGCATCTTCCTTTCTAAAAAAGTCAGCGGCACTTCACACCTCAGACTTCTGCACTCATGCAGACTGCCTTCTCCTCCTGAGGGCACGTCCCCAGCAGACCCCGGTTAAGCTGGGTTAGCGGGATGAAACCCAGGACAGAAGGTGGTGGGCAGATGCATGGACGGATAGAAAGAATTCTGAAGACATTACTGGTTAATGAGTTAACCAGAAAGAGAATGTTATTTTCTGAAGATGTCAACTGGTTAAGTAGTTCAGAATCTTCTAAAGGAACGTAGGTAAATACCAGAGCCCATAAGCAATGTAGGTAACCATTAAATAACATGCCGTGTGGAGGCCACCTTGACCTGCAGTAGCCAGGAAGGAGAGCAGTTCAGCCAAGCAGTTGGGGTCTGCATGCGTTTTCTGGGCTGCCTTACAGAGCAGTGCAAACTTGGAGGCTTAACAACAAAGGCTTTTTCCTACCAGTTCTGGAGACCAGAAGTATGAAATCCAGGTGTTGAGGGCGGGTTCCCTCCTGGGGTCTGCGGGACAGTCTGCCCGCGGCCCCTCCCAGCTTCTGGGGTGGCCGGTGGTCCCTGCTTCACAGACACGTCACCTGACGCCTGATTCCGTCTTCACGCCACGTCCCACTTGCCCTCACTGTCTCTCATAAGGATGTTCCCGCGGGTGTAGGGGCCTCATCCTGGAGGAACCTACTGCGAGCCTTCCTTTAATTATACCTGCCAAGTCCCTAGTTCCAAATAAGGGCGCGTTCTGAGGTTCCGGGCGGACGTGAATTCTGGGGGACACTATTCAACCCAGTACAGAGGGCAAGCAGGACCCTGACTTAATTTTTGTCTTGTGGATTTAACAGGTGTCCTTGAAGATTCTCAAGGAGAGGGTCCGCGTACCTTGTTGCCTCCTCCCTGCCCTAGAAGAGCTGCCCTGGGGCAGGTGGATTCACAGGTGGGACGTGGCCCCGTGTCCTAACGCTACTGTCAGTGTCCCTCCTCCCTATCCCCAGACTTGTTTGCAGCACGTCGCAGAACAGCTGTTCTCGAGTTTGAGAGGACGGCAGGGTCCCTGTGAGAGTCGTTCTTAGAACCACCTGGTGGTCTGGACCCCTGAGGTGGGGGTCCTGTGTGTGCACTTCCACCAAATTCCCAGGGGAGGCTGCTGCTGAGGCCAGAAGGGCGTGCAGGAGAGGGGACCCCAGGTGTGCAATGCCGTCTGCAGCCCCGGACCCTGAGTGCCAGAGGGGAGGCGCCGAGGCTGGGGCACCTGGCAGTGTGCGTGCCTGTCTGCAGGCAGAGGAGAGATGGGTGGCACCCTGAGGGTCAGGGCACATGCAGCACTAGCAGTGTGAGTGTGGGGCATGTGGCACCCGGGTGAGCTTGGCACCGCCTCCCAGGAGTCTCTACTCCCCCAGGGCTGCTCCCCCATCCCAGCCCAGTCACAGCCCCCTTGGGCACACATGATGTCAGGTGGTAGCAAGAGCTGGACCTTGGCCTGGACTCTGGGGAAGGGCAGTGAGCCTGGCCAACCAGGGCAGGAGGGGCACCTACAAGTGGCTTGGCCCAGAGGTTGTGGGGTGCCGGGTGGGAGGGCGGGCCTGGGCCACTGAGGGGTGCCTGCCCTGAACAGGGCTGGGAAACCTGCAGGCAATGTGGAAAGACCCGCCATCTCCCTTGGGGCCACGCCAGTGGCAGTAAGGACACCAGAGGTGGTGTGGGTGTCTCATTTCTAAGGCCATGGTGAGGTGCGGGTTTTAGAGGTTCTGGGCGCTTTCCTGGTGCGAGCGGATGCTGACTGTCCAGTCAGTCCTGTCTGCATGGGGCACCAGGTGTCACACAACAAGAGCTGGACTGCCTCCCGGGCCTCAGTGGCTCCTCCCGCTCACGTCTTCTGGGGGTCAGCTGGAGGGAGGGCCCAGTGTGGTCGCCTGTCCCCCTACCTTCCCGCCCTGCGGACTCAGTGGACGCTGCTGAAGAGCCGTGACCCTGGGAACTGAGAAGGCTCCATTCTCTTGCCCTCCACATTGGACCCCATTTATCTGGGAAGACCAGTAGGTCACTTCCAAAAAGAAAAATGTGTTTAAAGTGAGGCGGCTTCTCTGATATCTGTCCACCCCATGCATTATTAGCCAGTCGTTGACGGCATGACCGAGCGAGAGAATGGAGACCCTCTAACGTCATTGGGGAACGCTGGCAGTGAGGGGGGCTCACCACCCTCGTGTCCTCACTGCTTTTCTCCCCCTTTTTAGCCACACACAGTCAAATCTGAGACATAATTTGATGCGAATTACCTACAAATTGTGTACAGTGCTTCATGACCATGTTGCTTTTTGCAGGGCCCAGTATGAATTTTCTCTTTGTCCAAAGCATACAAAATACTCTTCCTGAATTGTGAAGATTCTCTACCACGCACAAAAATGAGGCTTAAATCACCAAAAAGGCAACAAGAAGTGCATCAGACAGTTCTTGGAGCTTTACATTCTAAGGGATGTTAGTCCCCACCCCAGCTCCCGGTGGGTGGGGAGGAAGTGGGGTGTTGGCTGGTGGTCAGGAGGAAAATGCCGGCCCTCTAGAGAAAGCCCAGACCCTACCCTCTCTGGCAAGGCGTAGGGCTGTGGTTGCCTGAGACCCCCAAGAAGAGCTCCAGGCATTAGGTGAGGGGCCGCCCTCTGCACCAGGCTCCTGCAGTAGGAAACGCTGCATCCCTTGGTTACCATGTCTTCAGCTCCCTGGCCAGGGAGGGAGCTTGTTGTCCACTGAGGGTGTGTGTGATGTGCATTAGAGCTGGTGAGTTGGGCAGAAAATAATGAGATGCTTAAGCCTAGTCTGTGAACCTGTGTGACCCCAAGGTGACAGGAGTCCTTTTGTGTTCCCTGCTTAAGGCAGCTGCGTGCCCCAGGCTTTGCCCGGCCTGGGTGTGAGCTGTCTGCAGTGACCTGCCGGTGGGACTGGCGGGGACTGAGGCCCAGGCCCACAAATCTCCCATCAGCACCTACCCCCAGTGAGGGGCTCGGGAAAATAGGTAAACAAAGGCCAAAGAGGCGGAGCTCGGGTCAAAGTCACTGGGCTCACTGTGCCTGGCAGCACTGTGGGGTGAGGAGCTGCCGTGAATGTGGCCTCATGCGGGGCAGATAGCCGTGGGTCCTGGACTTCCCTGGACATTGGGCTCACCCAGAGGCTTGTTAAAGCAGATTTCAGGGCACCATCCCTAGAGTTTCTGAGTTAGTAGGTCTGAGATAGAGCCTGAGAATTTTCATTTTAAACAAGTATATTAATCTCCTTAGGCTGCTGTAAGAAATTAGCACAAACTTAGTGGCTTTAAAACAGTGATCACCTTACAGTTCTGCAGGTCACAAGTCCAAAACAGGCCAAGGTGTGGGCAGGGCCGGCTCCCTTTGGAGGGCCTGGGGGAGGATTCTTTTCCTGGCCTCTCGGCCTCTAGAGGCACCTGAGCCCTTTGGCTTCTGGCCGCGCCTCCATCCCCCAGGCCGGCCCAGCAGCTGCTGTCCATCTTGTGTGACTCTGACCACCACCTCCACTTGTGAGAGCTCTGGAATCACACTGGGCCTGCCTTGATAATCCAGAACTGCCTCCCTTCTCTAGAGCCTAACTTAATCATAGCCACAGGGCCCCTTTTGCTGTGGACAGTGATATATTTGCAGGTTTGGGGGAAGAGACATTTCGGGGGGCAGTTATCCTGCCAACCACGCCAACCAACGCTCATGCTGTTGGGGGACCAGACTCAGTTCCACTGCATGGACGTGACGTTCACCCGTCCCATCTCAGTTCTGTGTCTCACTGTCCAGCTCACTGGTCAGGTCACCACTGGAGCAGAGCATGGAGACCAGTCCCAGCCCCTCCCGCGGGAGCAGCTCAGGATCAGCCCCCATCTCTGGCACAGAGAACCCACCCCTGCTTCTCCCTGGTGCTTATTCTCTCCAGGACACACAGTAGGTGGCTTTGAGGTGTCAGGTGAGTATTCCCATCTGGATGTCCCAGACCAGGGCACAGCAAGTTTGTCTCTGGGTAAGGCCCTGGGATGTGGCCATGTTTGTCTGACAGCAGCAGCCTGGGATTGTCCGGGTGACCAGGACAACCACAAGCAAGTCCCTGACACTCTGAGCCAAATCCCTGATGTGGCAGGCAATGTGGGATGCCCGAGCCCCCAGCAGGACAAAGCCAGACAAAGGGGTATGGAACAGAAAAGTGTCAGTCATGCCCCCAGCCTATGCCTTTGATGGCCGCACTCAGCAGCCTTCCTGCCCGAGCAGGTCTCTGACCCGACCCTCCCTGGGTTTCTGCGGCCTCGGGATGCCCTCGTGGCAGCTCAGGTCCCAGGGCATCTCCTCAGCGGATCCCACATCTGTCTTGGTCAATCACTGACTCCTAGAAGATGGAGGAAAGCAGGGGCCGGGGCAGTTTTGAAGCAGGACATGGAAAGCACAGAAGGGGCAGGAGGGAGGAAGCACTTGGGCCCGTCTCAGGTCCCAGTGGGGACAGGCGGCTTCAACACTCCTAGTCAACCCGTAACATCTCCCCTCTGGGTTCTGGCACCCGGGCAGGGCCCACCTTACGGCACTCATCTTCCATGGGTATAAGGCGGATGGACAGATGGGCAGGTGGATGGAGAGAAGGAAGGAAAAAGGAAGGGAGGGAGGGAGGAAAGAAAGACGAATGCATGAACAGAGGGCCAGGTGGACAGATGATGGAGGGACGGGTAGGTGGGTGGGTGATGGACAAGGGGAAGGTAAGGAAAGGAGGAGAGAATCAGGCATTAAACATTCATTAAGGATACACAAATTACTGGAGGAAGTATGGATTTTAGCCCCCCCACCCCCAAGGCATGTGTGATGTCTGGCTTAGTGAAGAAGAACCTTGGAAAATTCAAATGATTCTAATCTGTGTAACACCGTATTCCTCTCCAATTTGCAGATTGATGGTATTTATTATGGGAACTTTTTTTTAATTGTGGGGCAACATGCCCATAAAAAAATATACTGAAAGTAGACATTAGCCACTCACCCATCCAGCATTACCCTTTCTTTGGGAAAAATTCATTGCGTGAAAAGATGGATAAGAACAAATTGTGACTGGTTCTCTTGGCTGGTTTTCAAAAAAAAAAGCCATCATCTTTTTATAAAGATGGAAATGGCAGACCAGAGTCTATTAAAATAAATATAAAGTCACCATGCCACTCAGGGCTGACAACAGAACTCACCTCATATGATTGTGATGCACTGTTTTCTCTCTGGAATGTGTTTATGTGAATTTATATGCTGGGTATAAATGTGCACAGTATGATAAGCACGCACAGCTGTATTTTCCCTCTGCTATACAGGGCATATGATAAATCTTGAGATCCATATGTTTGTCTTATAAAATCCTGATCTTTGAAAGTAGTAAGAGCCACACATTAGAGTGGCCGAGGGGAGCAGTAGCGGCCAGAGGAGACAATCCAGGTGGGAGACTGTTTCGGCTGCAGAAGGAGGGGTGTCTGCCACACCTCCGTCATTCCCCTGCGTGCGGCACACGCTGGCTTTCTCGGAGCTGTTGCACCCATCCTGTGCCCCCACCCTGCGGGCCCTGGAATCCAGGGGGCAGACTCCCCCCAGGAGTGAGGGCCAGGTGGGACGACAGGCACCTGCTGCGGGCAGGCCAGAGGAACAGCCAAACGCCAAGTTTCATCAGCAGTCTCAGCATCCCGCAGGCGGACCCGCGGTCCAGAGCCTTGCTCGTGACTTACCTGTTGCCAGTATAGTGACATACCCACCGTATACAGGGAAATTCTCACATCAGACATTCAATGCATTTGCTCGCACGCAGCACGATCTTTCTGGAGACTGAGCACGGGACCCCGGCATCCAGTGAAGGGCCTCCTGCCCTGAGCCGGGCCTGTGCTCAGTAACCGATGCTGATGAAAAGCCCAGTTTCCGTGAGAAGCTTTTCTTGCTCAGCAGTGTCTCCTGCCAAAGTGGAGTCAGGGATGCCAGCCTGGCTCACAGCAGTGGGCAGACAGAACAGCTTGGTCCTGGCGCAGGTGTCTGGGGGTGGCAGGGGCGGAGACGGCCCCTGTTGAGGTGGGGACTGCTGGGAGGGTGGCCGGGAGGACACTCAGAAGGTGCCCCCATGAGGGGCCACGTGGCTCTGCCCGACAGAACTTCCCAGTCACCAGAACAGTGAGCAGGGAGCCAGGGCTCTGCGCACCCGTGTCCCTCGTGTGGTTGAGGGCTGGTGGAATGTGTGTGGTAGGTGCAGCTCGGCGGGCACGGGCACCGCAGACCCTTTTATACCATTTATACAGTGCGTTCCATCACCCCACAAGGAAATCCTGCCCCCAGTCCCCTCCGACCCCAAGCCCCAGACAGCCACAAACATGCCTTCAGTCTGCCTGTCCCTGTGGGCTGTCCTTCTCTGGATGTTTCCCCTAACGGCATCATACAGCGTGTGGTCTTTTATCACCGGCTTCTGTTGCTCGCATACTGGTTTGCACCTCTATTTTAGTTTCTGTTGTTTCTTGAAAGCCATCCATACATTGCCACTGGCTTCGAAACCTGCCTGTGCTCAATAATCTCTCAAGCTCCTTAATCTCTCAAGGCTTCGGCCATCCTGTGAATGAAGTGGGGGTGACAGTTATAGGGACTGGATGCAAAGTCTGTCTCCCAAGCCAATATCCCAATACCTTGCCTGCCTTGTAATAAACGCACAGGACACATTAGCTCCCCTGGTAAAAAGTTGTCTCCTTGGTATCTCCTTTGCATGGCAGCCAATGCTCCATGGTCCTGAGCCCGGTCATCGTCCCACTTCTAGACTGTGCCCCCTTCCACTGTCCTGACCTGGGGCACCTAAGGTGCTGGGAGTCCAGCCTCAAAGGCACCCTCACCCCAAATCCACCTCCAGAAGCTTGAAAGTGCCCGGTGATGGCAGAGGGCACAGACCAGCCCTCAGGGTCCCTGCCCGGTGGCACCCACCTGCCATTTGACATTCAGATGACAGATCCTGGAAAAAAGGCTCCTCCTTCCAAAGCCCTGGCCTCTTTTTACCAGAGGAAAATTTGCGGTTCTTGAAGATGCTGATAAATACTGAAGGCAGAAGTAAGATGCATTCCAGCACCATCAGAGGTGGTGGGGGGTTTTCCCAGTGAAAATAGACCACTGGTGTCTCTACCGATGATTTTATATATTTCTCTGCCAAGAGAATGGAGAGCTTGCCAGCTTTTCCTAGAAGAGCCAGAATTTCCGTGAAACTCCTGGAGTTCTTCAAACTGTTTGTGAACGTGTTGACAGTCGGCTTCCCTGCAGAGCCCTCCTCGTCAACTCCGTTAAGCCTTTGCCTGTCCCACATCTGCCTGGCCGAGAAGACCTGTGAACACGTCACGGCCTGAATGTGCGTCCCCAAATCCACACGGTGATGCCTAACCCCCCAGGAGATGGAGATGGTGTCGGGGGACCTCCGGAGTGCCGAGGTCATGGGCTCAGCCCCACGAATGGGGCCAGAGCGCTCCTCACCCCTGCACCGGGCTCTTGCCAGACACCGAATCCTTGATGCTGTATTCCCAGCCCCCAGCCCTGCAAGAAACACGTCACTGCAGTTGACAAGCCGCCCATCTTGATGGTTTGTCACAGCGGCGTGGGTGCCTGGGCCCTGTGTGTGCGCGGCCCCCAGGGCCTGCAGGGAAGCAGAAACATGCAGACACCAGCGGAGGGCTGCTGACCCGCAACCCCCCTTGCCCAGCACTGCAGCCCCTTTCCAAGCTCGCCCATGGCTCTGTCCCCTCATGGTCAAGAGGTCACCTGGTGACCGTCGTCCCGACCCCAGTGTTCGGTGGGCAGTGCCCTGCCCCGGAGCCGCTGCTCAGAGGGGTCCACAACAGTGGTGGTAAACAGGGCCCTCCTGCATGCCTGGCCAGCCCACCCCGTTAACTGGGCCATGGGAGTGGGGTGTCCAACACTTACTGGAGCAAGGCTCCTCCTCTCCTGGGAGCCCAGAGCTGACTTCCTCCTCAGCTCCAGCCCCTCTCCTTTTATTTCTGACGCCAGATATAATCCACTGGGCAGAACTGGACAGGGTCTTTTTTTCCCCCTTTTCCCTGTGGCTGTAATTTGTTAAAAATAGTTTCTCACAAAACCCAGAGTCTCCTCTGCCTGGAGCCATCCATACCTGGAAGCAGCCCAGTGCCAGGAGGAATGCCTGCCAGGTGCACAAATGCGCGTGGACATCCCCACTGGCTCCTAGTCGTCAGCCTGGCTGCTGACTCGGACATCCCCTGAATCAGCACGTTTGCTCTAATTCTGTGCAGTGAGCCAGGGAGCTATTTTTAGGAGCAGTTTTAAGCGCAAGGAAGAACCCTGTTTAAAAACAGATTTGACAATGTGAAATAGGTGAAGACTTCCTTCCAGCAAACAAACTCACTTAAGATTTCTTAAATTCCCAACTAAATGATTTGGAAATTCTTTGCCCTTAAAGCCTGATCAAAGAGAAGTCTTGGCAGGTAGCATTTATCTCAGGGAGAGCCTGCTAGTCACTAAGCACCTGATGAGGCGAGCGTTTATTTAAAAGATAATTAAAATGTGGTCTCTACCTACCATGTGTCTAGAACATAGAAATATTTTCCAGTAAGAAAACTTAGCCTACCTTGTAACCACGGTGGGAGTGGGGAGCTTTTTGGTTTGGAGTTGGTATCAAGTGTTCAAGGCCTTTCTTAGAGGAAAGTTAACTTCCATCAACAACAGGCTCTTAGTTTACCTACTGTTTAGCTTTGATGTTGCGAGTCCTTTGCTTCGGTAACATTTAAGTTCAGTGCACCTGCCACCACGATGGCACCGGACCTCAGAAGTCTGTTCTGCCTCCCGGGGCTTGCCCTCCAGCCGCTCTGAGCTCTGAGCTCCTCTCTGGCTCATGACCTGGGACATTCCTACCACACCACCATCAGCTTGAGCCCTGCTGCGCACACTCACCCAGATCTGCTCTGCTCCTTGTCTCCCGACCTCCTCCCTCTTCCCTAACCCCTCCACGGCCTCCTCTCCCCCTTCATCTGCTCCCCCATCTCACCACCCAGAGCTTGGATGAGTGTCATTCTGGGCAGGTATTGAGTACGGCTGGAATGGCCACCATCCTGCTAGGGATAAAGTGATGGCAAACCGGCACTGTGTGTTCTTGGCACCCTGTGCCCCTCACACACCATGGGCATCGCCGTCCCCCGGAGGCCCTACCGCCTGGCCGGTGTCCTAACCCCTGCACGACCCCGCCTTTGCCCCAAAATGCCCTCAGAGCACCCACAGGGTCAGGTGCTCCCAGGGAATCAATTAGCCTTTTGGGTTTTATCTTTCAGCTGCATTTTCTGCTAACAAATGTAACATGGGTGATGCAGAAAAGTTCAAACAGGGGAATGTGTGACGCCAGTGGGGACATGTCCCTGCAAGCTCGGCCACTTCGTGAGAGCCACCATGTGCCAGCTGATATCCTCTGAGATCTTATCTTCTGCGTAAAGGCATGTGCCAAAATTAGGATCCCACTGGATATACATTTGCCACACGCTCTGCCACTCCCCGGTGTCTGGTCGCATGCCCGTGTCCCAAGTTCACTGAGACTCTCCCACTTACGTGTGGGTGACTGACTCCCGCCGTCCGCTCAGGGCACTGGAGGATTGCATTAACTCCACTGGACTAGGATAGTAGCTGATGGTTATGATGAGCATGAGAGGTCAGGTGTTGGCAGTGACTGATCCTGGGAGGCTTCCAGGACGTGGTGATGCTGTGTGTATTGGGCTAGGCAGGTGGGTTGGTACATAAAGACTGGTTCCTAGCACATGGCATCGGCCCCAGGGACAGAGAGGGGCAGCCCAGGGCCACGGAAAGACCCTCGCTTCCTCTTGGCTGCTCACAGCCTCCCACCCGAGCCTTTTCTCTCAAAAACTCACTGTTTCTTTTTTGAACTGGTCCAGTGCATCTCCCTGTGTCCGCTCCTGAGTCTGATCAGAGCCCCCTTGTTCCTCTCCAGGCGCACCTGGTTCTGGGAGAGCAGAGCCATGACGCTGCCACTGCCCACGGTCCCCAGGCAATGTCACGAAACCACCCGCCTCCCCGAGCTGTACGGTGTGGCTATGGCCTTGGCACTTTGCTGCCAACAGGCCTGGCCTGGCAGAACAGACGGGGAAAGTGGCTGTGTGCTTTCCAGGTCCGTGAGGCATTAGAGGAAACCCAGGGCCAAGCGGTGGTGTCCCCAGGTCCTGGGCAGGAACACGCTCTGGGACCCCAGCCACAGGCTTGCAGGGCCGCTGTGAGACAACCTGCCCCCTCAGGCTTCTAGTGTCCAGCCTTTCCTCCTGGAGGTGAGCTGCTGAGCCGTTGTTAGCCCTGGTGGCCCCCGCCCCCCGAGAGACTCCACCTTCCCAGCTGCAGGGAGGCACCTGTGAGTGGAGGGACCGGACCTCCACCTACCCTTGGTCAGCAGCGGCCTGCCTCACCCCTAGGTTTCCTCTCCCTCGGCAGCTTCACATTTTCCCTCTGCCCTGGGACTTCACAAAGGCTTACTCTGCCCCTGTCCACCAAGAGGAAGGAAGGAAATGGGAAAGTGTGTGTGTGTGTGTGTGTGCAGGAATAGATATAAATGTATAAATATCTGAATCCTCAAAATAAACTAGCGCCCATCACAGCCTTCCTGGCACCTCTAACTATTACATGAATCTGCAAAAAAATAAGCCCTTTGTTTCTGCCAGGGAAGGAAGTACTTCACCTTATCTTGGTGCAAGGAAATTTGTAGGCATGAGGGAAAATGAGATCTATTGGGGACTACATATGCATGTGTGTGTGTAACTTTTTATGTTTGTTTTCATCACCTATGTCCTCAAGTTTAATCAATGAATTCCTCAGAGGAATATTATTTATTTCCAGAGGCATCAAAGGCATTTTATTTTCTTTCTGGTCAACGTACTCCTTAAAGGATCCACTTTAAGTAGATAGACCGACCTAATGCTAAATTCCCTTTAGGCTTAAAAGAGAAAAATAAGAAGAGAAAAAGACTTGGCATCTATCTAAAATTGCGTGAATTTGCTTTCCGTGGGTAAGTTTTTTGCCACATTTCCTAATAAGCATTTACTGATGCAACCAGGAAATTTTCTCAGATAGGTGCCCAGGCCAGCACATCCCCAGGCCCTGGCCTGTGGTGGGGCAGCAGCAAATTTATAACAGCTTTACACCCTCTCAAAAGCCCATCTGCACTCCGTATGGTTCTGTTTGCAGCCACTTATACACATTTCTGCTGCAATTGATCAAAAAAATTGATTTAGATTCTATTTTAATGCTCTACTTCCTCCTAGCCAGTGAGTGTTTTTTGCAAATGCCAAATAGGGCCTCAGAAATGCCCATGTGGATATTGGTCAGAAGTTAGCACATTTTCCTGAAAGCCTTTAAGCTAATAGTGTCGGGAGGTTTATGAAAGGATTTTTTTTTTCAGTTATCCAATTAAAATGATCTACGAGGACAGCCAGCCCAGGGATGAAACGTAGGAAAAATGGCATTTGGAGTTTTGAATGGCTTGTGAAGGATCTAGGAGAATTCTGGTGACCCATCGCCAGATCTGCTGCTCACTGCTTAGACTACGGTCACTACTTAACCTGACAACTAGCAGAGGGTCTCCTCACTTGCTGGGCACAACAGAGGATGAGGGGATAAGGACGGTCAGACGGACCACCCCAGGGCCTGCCGCTGGTCCACGAGTTGTCTCCACCATTCATTCACACATTTTTGCCTACTACACGCCGGACATTGGATTGGAAACTTGGTGGGCGAGAGTGGGCAGGAGGGGCTGCTGAAGGAAGTGGGCCTGTCCGGTGTCCAGTGGGGGCTTCTCCCATCTACTTCTGACGAAGCTGTTGGGATCCTTTGAGGAAGGCGACTCCCTTGGTGGGGCAGCGAGCAGCCACATGCGGGCACACTAGGTCCTCTGAGCATGTAGGCGTCCTCGTGTTCCTTCTCTGCCACTCAGAGCGCCTGCCACCTGGCAGCCCCAGCCCAGCCCACTGGCCTCCGGTCTCTCCCGTCACTTCCACATCCTTTCATAGGGTGAGCTATTATCCTTTGTCTTTTAAACCCTCTGGAATGTATGCATTCATTCACTTACTTGGGATCTCTGATCTCACTCAACTAGAATGTTTGGGAGTGATGGCTTTGCCTCGTGCGTGCCGGCGTCCCCACACCTGGAGCCGGACTGACAGATAGAAGGCGACCCTACACAGGGAAGAACTGGACGGCTTCGGGTCTCCCCGGCATCACTGCCCTGAGGGGCAGGATTGGTGCCACTGTTGAGAACCTAATATCGAAACAAGGAGCCCCAAATTACCCTCCCACTGAAAATACTTCTGAGACACCAACACGGCACCCTTTTCCAAACCCGCAGGATGTCTGAGAGGGGGAAGGGGGCCTCTGCCTTGTCTGCCTGCCACCCTCCCGGAACTGCGATGGGGATTTGTGCTCTCCCCTCTTGCGAGGACCTGCAGATAATCATTTGATACGGTCCTGCGGGCCTCTTACTCTCCTTCCAGCTGCTCATTTAGGTCAAGCAAGGTACAAGCGTAAAGGGGACCCTTTGAGGGAAATGAGGAGGTACACCTTTTGATTCTTCCTTGCCAGATGAAATGTGAATTGGAGTTTCGAACTGGAAAACAAGAAAGCCTTCTGGGGCCATGCTCCATAGGAGCACCCGGCATCCGGGAAAGCTAGCTCGCTGGGAAGAAAGCTAATCCGGACACTGGGATCAAGCTGAAACTCGGCCACAGCCTCTGGGCACACGGATAGCCACAGGGTCTGCACCTCCTGCCTCCTTCAGAGACCGGGAGACTCCTTCACATGGGAGCCACCGCCAGACATCTCCATGCAGGCATCGCACCGCAGGCAGTGCTGACAGAAGAGAAAGTGAAATGTCATCCTTGCAGATCCAGTGAGCCACCGTGGAGCTGGAAGAGGGCCTGTTGTGCCTTCAGAGACTGACAGCTAAGTCTTTCATTCTTTCAGCTCCCAACATATGGCATGAAGTAGGGTGTGAAAGATAAATTTCTTTGGATAGGTGCAGAAAATATGTGCAACGTTTTTACTGCTTGGCTGCATAGAAAGATAAAAACAACTGTGTGTTCTGAGAGCAGAATCTTAAAGCTTCGAAGCCACGCCTCTGATTGGTAATGTTGATACAGAACAAACACCTAGCGAAACACAGCAGATATAAGCAAAGCCCCCCAAGGAAAGGATTAGTGCAAGACTCGCCCTCCCTCTGCCAGGGGTCACCGTGTCCCTGCAGAGAGACTTCTCGGCCCCGGAGTGGGCACTGAGCGTGGTTTTGTTCTGTGGCTTCAAGATCAGACTACTCAAACTCACCCTGGGCCTGCAGGGCCTGGAGTCACCTGGGGTTCGGTGGCTGGGGGATCTTGGCGGTTGACAGTCACTCTGTCTTTCCACCCGGCCCCTCTCACCCTGGAGCCTGGGGCACGTGGAATGCCAGGTGATTGCCGGCTCTGGCCACAGGCATCCGCTCTGAGCCCTGTGATGCGAGGAGTAGTAGCAAGTGTGTGTCCAGAAAACAGTGGCCACTCAGCAAACAGAGCATGGCCTTCACAGGGAATGAAAGATGCTCCGGAGAGGAGCATTGACTTAGAGAAGGACTAGCCCACTGGCTCTCCTGGCCCCGGGGAAGCTCACATCCTCCAACCCTGCTGACCTTGTACTGTTCAAGCCTCCTGATCACTGCAAGTTGCACAGAGCGAGGAAGGATCTGGCTCCCACGCTGACCCCCACCAGCCCTGTCCCCAGCCTCAGGCTGGCCTGTCCAACACGCATCCTCTGAGCCCTGCTTGCAGCCAGGCCCCGGGCGCAGCACAAGGACAGCTCCCAAGGCAGAGCGTCAGGTCTAAGACAAGGTGTATCCCTGCTCTCTGGGTGCCCCCCCACCACCACCTTCAGTCACCAGGCATGCTTGATGGAAGCAGAAGAAAAGAATGCACCCCCAGTCCTCCAAAATAAGACAGGAGCACAGAAGGAGGATCTGCCCTGGCCCAGGTCCTCGAAGCAGGCAGACCCTCGGGAATGGGGGGACTAGAGGTGGGGGAGCCACAGGGAGGCCCCCAGAAGATATGCCCAATGCCCCGACTCCTGCACCTGTGAATGTGCCCTTCCTCGGAAAAGGCTCTTTGCAGACGTAATTAAGTCAAGGATCTCGAGATGCGATCATCCTGGATTACACAGGTGTCCCTGAATCCAGGGACAAGTGTCCTTGTAACAGACGCAGAGAGACAGGCACAGGAAAGGTGGAAGCAGAGGTGGGGTGACGTGGCCACAAGCCAGGGTGCCTGGTTCCACGTATCCAAACGTTTTTTTTACTCAGGTTTTGGGGTTTGGGGTGCATAGTAAGGAGCTGCGCCCGGCACTTGGAGTGGCAGCGAGCAGACAGCTGCTGCTCCGACCCTGTTGCCTGCAGGGGGAGCGGGCTGCACGTCAGGGAGCCCAAGACTGACGGGGGAAGCGCTGCATGCACGTCAGCTCACCTGGGGACCGCAGGGGCCACCTTCCACAGGGCGGTCAGGGCCGGCCCCACACAGGGACATTCACTCTGGGCTGAACGGTGGGCGTCCCACTGTTTGCTGGGGTCAAGCGTGGTTCTCACCCCGGTGATGCTGACAGTGGGCAGGGTGACTCTCATTTGGGGGCTGTGCTGTGTGTGGCAGGATGTCCAGCCCCAGCCCTTACGTGCACCGACCTGCCCCCAACTGTGGCAGCCAGAAGCACCAGAAGTGCCTCCAGATGCTGAGCCGGGAGCCCCTGTCCTGGGGCAGCTCGTAGGGAGGGAACCAAACATGGGGTGGGGAGCCTTTTGTGTCCTGGGTGATGATGCGTTGGAGCCCCGAGCTAAGTGTTTAGCAGGGCTCGGAACCCCTGGAGACACCCAGGAATGGCCACCGCGTCCACTGAAGGACGTGTGTACATGGTTTTTACCCGGAGAAACATGGCTTTTCCATCCTCGTTACAGCCACAGCCACGGCATGATTTATTAGACCCTCAGTATAAAATACTTGGTGGCTGTAGACGCTCTGACCTTCTCTGCTTCCCTGTGTCTAATTGGCTGGCCATCCCGTCCTCCCGTAAAGGTCACGGTGTCTGTAAATGCCTGCCTGGGAGGACGGGCAAGGTTGGTGACGCGCTGGTCCCACACAGCCCCGCCCAGGGGCAGCGCTCCCCTTCTGGTCAGAAGCCCTGGGCCGATCAGGACAAAGGCAGCCTCTCGGGTGCTGTGAGCGCTGTCAGTGTGCAAAGTGATTTTCAGCAGGTTCAACGTCACCACTATCACTTCCATGTACCTCCCAGGCCCGAGAAAATCGCCTCAGTCACCTGTGCGGCCCTCACGTTTGCTTCATGGAGTCACGCACCGTCAGTGGTCAGGATGAGCAGAGCCAGCCGCAGACCAGTCCCGGGAAAGAGAGGCAGGAGACAGGAAAGGAGCTTGCGCTCAGCCTCCGTCCCCCAGTGCCCCTTTCCCCCAGAAAGCAGCAAGGACATTGCAAACCCCAGGGCCTGCGGGAGCTGGGCAAGCACAGCCGAGGCCTGATGGGGCAGGAGGAGGGCTTCAGGAATGCCGTGGGGGTCTCCAAACAAAACCCCGCACGTCAGAGGAGGGACCCTTGGTGACTGAGAAATCAGGAGGCCCACCTGGCTGCCTGCCGAGTTCCAGCAAGAACCCAGCACGAGGTGCGTTCAGAACCACGCGCCCCACGTCCTGTGCAGGCCTGTTTGCGGGTCCCACAGCCCTTTCCTATTTGGACCCCATTTGACTGCAGGGGAGGCTGAACAGCAGTGGGACCCATCCTGTGGACAGACCGAGGCCAGGCTGACGAGAGCCGCCCAGCCCCGGGATGGCCCCAGCCCAGCCCCTCTTGTTCAGAACTCTTGTACCAGGGGAGTGAAGATCTAAGTGCACACGGCCCAGAAGTCCCCTGGTGCCCGTCCTGGTCCTGAGGAAGCCCGGGTTGGAGCAGCCTGGGAGGGAGAGGCCGCCATCCTCAGGCTGACCACTCAGGCCAGTCCTTGTGCCATTAGCCCACTCGCCACCCAGACTTCACTCTGCAGCCTGTTTTGCTCCAAAAGCAAAACTGTGTAGATGTGGGGATGCCGAGGAACCGTGGCCAGACACATGGGCACAGAATTTTATGCCACAAGACCACGCAGGAAGCTTGGGGGCTGTATGCTCCTGCCCAGCAGGGCTTACGGCTGCAGTGTCCAGAGGGAGGAAGGAGCTGCAGTCTCTGCAGCGCCAGAAGGCTCACTGCTGCGGCATCCAGGCCGGGCAGAGGGCGTGCAGCGACCCAGAGAGGCTCCCGCCCAGAGCTCGCAGAAGGCTGCCCCCACCGTCCTTGTTCCTGTTGAGCTTTGGGTGAGAATTACTCCCTGAGCTTCTCATTCTCTGACAGGCAGGTAGGTTCCTGGCTGGGTCTCTCATGAGGTCACAAAATCCAAGCATCCAGAAGATGACATGGTGGTGGAAGGCGTCCTAGAATCAGGCAGGCTCAGGTCGCCTCCCTGCAGAAAGGATCTGGCGGACTTTGGGAGACGGGATGGCTTTGGGATACGGGGCCCGCCGGCAGTCCTGCGGTGCCCAGTCAGGCGAGCGTTCTGGGCGCACAGGTAACCCCCTCCTGGGAGAAGAGATCCTTCTGGCTAGAGGACGTGGGGGCTGTTCTCCCAGCCCCAAGGGCTGTGTGAGGCTGTGCCCTTGAGGGCTGAGAGCATCCGCCCTCTGCCCCGGAGCCCTCCCAGCTCTGCCTGCCATGGAGTGCGATTCACAGACGGACAGCCGCGGCCAGCTCTGCATCTCCAAGGAAGCCGTTTCTCATTGACAGTAATTGAAATGCCCACATAGGAAGTGTGCCTCTGAGCGTCTGTCACCTGGTGGCCAGGTCTCCCTGTGGCTGGGAAATACTCTCAGCCTGTCCCCAGGCTTCACTTAGGCCCCTGGGGTCAGGCCTTTCTTGAAAACTGACATTGAGATCGGGAACTTAGATCCTCATTTCCCTGTTACAGGAGTTCTTTGCTGGAACGTGAGCCCTGAGGGCCCAGGGCCGTCACCAGCGGGACCCGCCGCCTCTGCAGCCCTGCTGTGTGCTTGTTGAAGGGGGGCAGCACAGCCTGGCTGAGCGCCACCTGGTGGGGCCCAGTGAGTGCCTGGTCTGCACAAGCCTCATCTTTAAAGCTGGAGTCCTTTATCTTGCTGGAGAACCAGAGCCTTACCTAGGGTGACTCTCAGCCCCCTTTATTTAAAACACTTTCAGAGGCTGCATCCGTGTCCGAGGCTGACCTAACAGCGTCCCGCAAACAGGCAGCGGAAGCATGGCCCATGTGTTGTCTCCCGGCTCTGGGGCCACAGGTCCAGACCAGCTGTGGGCAGGGCTGCTTCCCTCCCGGGCTTGCAGACAGCTGCCTGTGCCCTGTGTCTTCACTTCTGCCCTTTCCCACATCATCCCTGTGTGCAAAGTCCCCCTTTTCCTAAGGACGCCAGATGCAGGTTTGGCTCCCCCGACCCTACTCCAGTGACCGCTTCTTGACTAATTACATCTGCAGTGACTGAAGTTCCAAGGAAGGTGCCCAGAGTTGGGGGACACAGTTCAGCCCAGGACAAAGGGGCAAGTGGATCGCCTCTGGGCCCTACCTGTGGCCCCCAGCGGGTGTTATTTCAGTCCTCTGGCACTGACAGGCTGCACGGCTGTACTCCACTGCCAATCATGTGGAAACATGAGCATGGCTTGGTGTTGCTGTGACCTCCAAGTGAGATCAGAAAGCACCCCCCACCCCACCCCCAAGCTGGAGGGGAGCCAGTCCTGCGGGCCCGAGCCTCTGCGGGGAGCCGTGTGTGCAGGGGCTGCGTTCCTGCCATGCACAGTTGGACACAAAGCAAGAGTGAGCGCAGCCTGGCTGGCAGCACATGGTCCCGGGTCAGGCAGGCCCAGGGGTCGCTGTTCTCAGGACTGCCCTAGTTTTGAACAGTGCCGACAAGCCACCAGTTGGCAAGACATTTCCAGGTTTGGAAAAATCCAGGTGAACCTGGAACAGTGTTTTCTTCAGAAAAGAAACCTTTCCTGATCTGCAAGGTTGACTGTATCACAGAGGAAGGGGTGTTACTCAGGCAAAACAGAAGTCCATTCAGCCAGACGAAGCCTTGTCCTTCTCAAATCAGCCGGGCAGCAGGTGCTGGGAGGTGCTAGGCTATGGGGAGGTCTGGAGAAATCCTGTCTTCACTGAAGTGAGGCAAATTCTGCTAGACAGAAGTGGGACAAGGGGAGAAAGAGTCCATTATTGTCACTTCCATGTCCCTTTAGCTCTGTCTGGCCGTTCCTGACCTGAGGGTTAACCAAGAAGCACGAGATAGGGCTTTACTGCTTCCTCCACAAAGCCAGCCTTCTGGCAGGAGCATTTCTGGAAACATAGGTTTGACTGAAAACTATGCAAAGATGGCCAAGTAAGAGGGGTTTGTGATTCCCCATTCTGTGATCCGTGCAGAGCAGGGCAGCCCAGGGAGCCGCCCAGAGGGGGATGCAGTCCAACCAGGCAGGAGCGAAGTAAGCGGGGCCCTTTGCCTTCCAGGAGTGTGCAGAACAAATCCCCCCAATCTTGCTTTGTAAGAGGAAAGCAGGGGCACCCTCCCCTCTGCAGCCAAAGTAGCTAATTCGGGGAAGAATGTTCTTGCATTTTGTTTATGGCAAGTGCCTGTGGGCCCTGTAGTGGTGATGCGGTTAATTACTCGGCAGTCCCTGAAAGGCAAGTGGACCTTGGTTCAGAGCCCTCAATGTTAAAGCAAGGCTAACGGCTGCTATCAGCACACACGCTCTCACTTACCTGAGCGCACATCTTAGAGTCACAGACACATTGTTGGTACCTGGGCTTCAGATTCCCACGTGTTCTGTGAACCCAGCCGTGGGCGGTGGCCCCTGCAGAGAGGCACCCGGCGTGTGTGTCTCATTTAGCAAGTTGTTTTTTCCAAAGTACTTCAAAAGGATTTTGCAACTAATCTGCTGTTCCATCTGATTGAAATTTGGACTTCTTGATCTACATCTGTCACTTGACTACAAAGCAAACAGGGCCTGGTGAGCCCGACAACCTGCTTACAACGTGAGGAAGGTGCCGCAAGGTGTGTGCAGGACAGGAACGTGTGTGCGTGGACTGTGCAGAGGGTACCCCATCCTTTCCTCAGCAATCCTTTGCCGTATTTGGGGGGAGAGAGGTGAACAGGACAGACAGCATCCCCTGTTTGCTGGATGTGCCGTCAGGCAGCGTGGAGGGCTCACAGAGCTGCCAGGGGCCGCTGATGCCACTGACCAGAAGCAGAGCCACTCGGACAAGCCCAGCGAGCCAGCCTCTGGTCACCTCTCTCCTTCCCGCAGCGTGCGGCCGAGCCCAGCCTCATGCCGGGGACTGCTCTGCATGCGGACACCCAGCAGCACAGAGCTTCGCTCCTGGTTTGAGGGGACCGGCAATAAACCAAATACAGGGGTGTAAGGGGAGGGGTCAATGCTCCTCAGTCCTCTCCTGCACCCCTTTCCACCTCGCCTCTCCCCTGCATCCCCACGAGCCTGCAAGGACTTGGGCGGGGTGGGGGCAGGGCGCGGATGTGACCGGCCATCTGGTCCACCACAAGCACACGTGTCCCCTTGGGGCTCTGCCTGTGGCTCCTCTCAGCCCCGGGCGGAGACTTCGTTCGCTCGCACCAGACCCAGTGCCCTGGATGGCCTCCCTCCCGGCCTGTCCTTTTTGTTCTGACTTAAGCACCCAGGTGGCTGTGGGTTTACCCGCTGTTTACTCGGTGCTGCTTCGCCTGGTGTTTTCCCGTTGGAATAGTAGCTGTGACCTCTCAGGCCCCCAATTCAGCTTCTCCAATGAAATGAAGAGGCTGAACAGGCAGGAGAGGGGCAGGGGCATGGCAGGTGCATGCAGTGGGGACGAAAGGTCGGCGGTGACGGCCCCAGGGGACTGGCGGGCAGACGGCTGTGCCGCTGAACTCTAGGAAAGCTGGCCTTTGTCCCAAGGGGGAAAGAGCCCCTCATGGGAAGGCGTGAGTCCAGGGGCTCTTCCGAGGCTGTGCTGTGGGCCCTCCTTGCCCAAAGCAGTGGAATTAACCAGACGGGGTCAGGGGTCAGTGGCTGACATTAATCTCCCCGGGGTCAGCACCAGCCTTGGTACCCCGCCGGGGCTCTGGGTCTCCTGGGTGGCCGCCTTGGTGCCCGGGTCTCCCTGCTGCCAGGTGGGGCCGAGCCCTGCGGAGTCCCTGGGAGCAGGAATATCGGGGAGCCGGCTTCCTCGCCCTGCGGCTTTCAGGACCAGCTTTTGCCGTTGGGGAAGAATGCTGAAGCTGATTCAGGGAGTTTGGAATGGAAGAGGCTCACCTGCACTGTGGGATGCCTGTGTGCAAGCCAAGGTTTAAGGTGCCTCTCCACTGTACTTTCCGAGCAGCGTCAGCTTTTCTGGGTGCCTGGCTGGTGCCCCCATGAGTGGACAGCCTGCTGTCAAGCACACCCGACTGGACCACCCGGCCAAGCGTGCGGCTTTGGAGTCAGAAACAGTGGGCATGGGGCTGTAGGGAGGGGGGCATGTGCCTCCATGGGGTGCAGTCGCCTCACCTCCAGCGACAGGACTGGATGGCCCAGATTTTTTGTATTTTCCTGACAAGCTGAACGTCTGGATTTTTTTCTTGTAAAATTTGCCAGTGTTTGCTCAGGGTTTTGTCATTCTTGGCACCGCCGCTGTTGTGGCCGGCTAACTGTTTGAGGGGCCATCCTGTGCCCGGAAGGGAGTCAGCAGTAATCCTGGTCTCTCCCCACTCTCCCCCAAGTGTGACAGCCCAGTATGTCTCCAGACACCCCACTGTCCCCCAGGTGAGGACTAGGGATTTAGACTGTGAGGCTCCATGTGGTGCATCCCGTGCTAGAGTCCCCAAAGGCCCAGGCAGGACTCAACAGTCAGCTGAGTCCAGGAAAGCACCCGAGGCTTCCCAACCCAGCTGGTCATGCCCCTGCCCCATGCCTGGGTCACAGCCCAGCCACCAGAATGTCCCCTCTGTCTTCAGGGCCACCAGGGCCTCATACCCACACCTGACCAGCTGCCTGCAAACCCACTTGCTGACGAGCCCTGGGACTGGCTCCCTGTGGGAACGGCGCCCCGTCTCTGTGGGGCGTCCACAGCCAGTGGTCGTTCATGGACCCTCCGCCAGGAGGCCCGCCAGGCGACCGTGAATGGCAGGCAGGCTGGTTCACCCTGCCCGTTGCAGCCGGCATCTGGTCTTCTCTCTCCGCAGACGCTTCGGTGAAGTTTTAAGTCAGGTGGAAGCCTGCAGAATGGCCAAAAGGCTCCGTTTGCTAAGGGTTTGCTGGACACATTTATGTCAACAATGAAAAATCACATCACTAACAGCCAAATCAAATACCCCAGTCGTGTCAAATTTCCCCAGATGTGATGTGCTGAGCCCAGAGCCTCATGTGAATCCCATGCCACCTGCTCCCCTCCAAGGCGCCTGCAGCCTCCACCCCGTGGGCTCCAGCGTGGCTGGGGGCCTGAGAGCCCCTCTTCCCCAGCCTGTGCTCACACCCAGGGGAGGCGGTGGGAGGAGCGGCCTCCCCGCCCACCGTCACTCAGGCACCCTGGAGACCGTTCTCAGAGGAGCTGCCCCACCTCTGTGGCGGGGGTCCCGGGCCCTACTGCACGGAGCTGGGCAGGCTGGTCTTGGAAACTGGAGTGGCACGCTGCCCTTGGACCTTGACTGGAGGAGGCTTGGGAGGGCCGGGGGTCCGGTGAGGGACCGAAGGCCTGCCCGGCCACCCTGGACACCGCCCCCCAGCACTGACGACCGGCAGAAACCAGTCAGCCCCGTTCTTGGGTGATGGGTGCCTCCCAGCAGAAACACAAGCGGACAGTTTCTATCAACACAAGAAGGAAAAGGCATGTGGCACAGAGATGGTTTCTCAGGAGCAGAGAAAGCTCGGCCACAGTGAGGACTCCAGGGGAGTGGGACAGACGGAAGGACCCTACCGGGAGCTGGGTTTCCAAGAGCTGAGCACGCAGGTTGTAGCCTCAGGAAGAGAGGTAGGCCCCAGCAGCGGAACCCATTTTCCCTCCAGTTCTACATAAACTGTGCCACCACCCAGCACTTAGAAGAGCCGGGCTGACTTCTCAGTGTGCCGTGCTGGCGGCTTGGAATGAGCAGTGACCTTCAGCAGAACAGTCCGGGCAGGATGGGGATGCGAGGCTTGGCCCCAGAGTGGGGTCCCCTGGCCGCAGTCCTGGCCTCTATTTGCATGGCGGAGGTGTGTGCTCACATGGTAAAGGGAACCTGGCCTTTTACAAAGAGAAAGGCTGTCTTACCCGAGGCAGCTGGCCTGCCACATGGCTTGGATGGCCTCGCCCTCCGGCACCCCACTGTGGCTTCTGCAGTGTGGCATGGGGGTGTCCTGGGCAGCATGTGGAGGGAGGTAGAAACAAGTCAGAGAAGCGTAAACTGGCACCCTTGCACGCTGATTGCTCACATGTCCTGTCCTGGGGACCGAGGGAAGGTGGCCCCATCAAAGGGGAAACCAGAGCAGGGTCTGCAAACACCCTCCGTGTTCTCCTGGGGAAGCACAGAGCTCGAGGGGTCAGGACCCTGGGCCGCAAAGCTGGGATTGAGGTCCAGCCTCATGGTGCTGGGGTGGGGGCTCTGCTCCGTAGGACACAGACCCCCCTGAGCCTGTTTGCTCATCTGGGAGGGGGAGGGATGACCCTGGGGCGCCCTCCCCACAGCCCCCCAGCTTCTTGCCGTGGCCCCACAGGACCTTCACACCATGCTCTCCCAGCACAGCCAGCTCTGGCACCTTGCCACATGGTTCTTTTTCCTGAAACAATGATGGAAAACTAAACAGAAGTGCTTCCAAGGGAGAAGCTGACAGGGCCACGCACTCTGGGTTGCTGTGCCTCCTTGTTGGCAGACAGACACCGCCGTGGGCCCCGGGACTGTTGGGGGCCACACTGGGGACCGGCTGCTCCCCCGGGCACTGCCAGCCTGTGCTGCAGAGGGAGCGCAAGGAGCGTGTCTGTCGGCCGCCCTGCCCAACCCTCCTGGAGGGCAGCTAAACCCATCTCAACGGGCGCTCCGACAAGGCTTCTGTGCCGCCTGCTGCATGCCGGGCCCCC
Organism: Smutsia gigantea; assembly: GCA_032199065.1. Lineage (NCBI taxonomy): Eukaryota > Metazoa > Chordata > Mammalia > Pholidota > Manidae > Smutsia > Smutsia gigantea. The sequence continues at coordinate 258,644 of JAVSCE010010238.1, read as the reverse complement.
ACCCTGGCCATGGGGACAGCGAAACAGCTCCCACCTGCCCCCAATGCCCAGGCTGGTGGACACGGCTGGCCCATGAGGACCACCACCCAGCCCGAGGCAGGAGGGAGGCTGTCTGGGTGGAGGGGGAGTATTAGAGCATTTTGGAAGAGAAATGGAACTGCTTCTGGGGTGGGTGTGGAGGGGCTTTTACTCTGAGACTGCCTGCTCAGCCAGGAATTCCTCCTTTACATAGGAAAAGGCACCGTGTTGTCAGCACCAAAATTAACAAATCACCCCCAAATGTAATGGCTTCCAAAACAATAAGCATTGTTTATGGCACAATTCTGTGCCTCCTGAATTCAGGAGCAGCTCAGCTGGGTGGGGCTGGCTCAGACTCTCACGGCCCTGAAGGCTTGGCCAGGCATAGGGGCACACTTCCAGCACATCCGACTTGTCTGGCTGTTGGCGTGAGGCTTCAGTTCCCTGCCACACAGACTCCGTAGAGCTGCTTGGGCATCCTCACAACCTGGCGGCAGTCCCAGGACGAGCCACCCCAGAGACAGCAGGGCAGAAGCCACACGGTGCCACGGCCCCTCCCTGGAGTCATGTGTAGTCACTTCCGTCATGTCTTTAGTGGTCGCACAGGTCAGCCCCGTTCAGCGTGCGGGGACAGTGCACCAGGGGCTGGCTGCCACATTGGATCCGTGGGTGCGGGAGAGGGCGAGGAGGATGTGTCTGCCACAGTGGTCCTGGGGACTGTCAGGCAGGAGAGTCTCCTTTGCTCTCCTCTGAGGGTCCTGTCCATGCTTCTTGGTCCCCCCAACCCAGTATCTCTGCCTGGCATCAGGGGCCCTCCACATGCCCTATCTCAGTTCAGGACGTGTTTGCTGTGTTTATTCCCACCATGGGGGCCCCTGGCCATGCGAGAGGATGCCCAGGGGGTCACAGTGCAGTAGCCCAGCTCTGTAAAAGGCCCACGCAGCTCCAGCTGAGGGGCCTGGCTCCAGGGGAGACTGCGGAGTTTACAGGGGCTGCTGCCCAGGAGAGGCAGCACACACTGTCCTGATTCCTGCAGCTCTGTGGCGAGTCCTGAGGTCGGATAGTATCAGTCCTTTGACTTTGTTCTTCCTCAGTGTAGTTCTGACTATTCTGGGTCTTTGCATCCTCTCCATATAAACTTTAGAATCAGTTTATCGATATCTGCAGAACTACTGGCTGGGATTTTGACTGGGATTGCATTGATGGCTATAGATCAAATTGGGAAGAACTGACATCTTGACAATATGAAGTCTTCCTATCATGAACACGGATTATCTCCCCATTTATTTAGCTCTTTGACATCATTCCTCAGATTTTGCAGTTTTCCTCATATAGATCTTATGCATTTTGTTATATTTATACCTAAGTATTTCATTTGGGGGATGCTAATGTAAATGGTATTATTTTCAATTTCAAATTCCATTGTTTGTTGCATGGAAAGCATAAAATTTTATATATTAATCTTGTATCCTATAGCTTTGCTATAATCACTTATTAGTTCCAGTTTGCAAATAAAGACAGTTTTATTTCTTCCTCCCCAATCATTATACCTTTTATTTCCTTTTCTTGCCTTATGGCATTAACAAGGAATCCCAGTATGATGCTGACAAAGAGCAATAATAAGGAATGGTACAAGGGACATCTTTTCCTTGTATCTGATCTTAGTTGGTAAGTTTCTGGGGTCTCACCATTAAATATGATGTTTTCTGTAGGTTTTTTATAGATAGTCTTTATCAAGATGAGGAAGTTCCCCTTTATTCCTAATTTACTGGGTTTTTATCATGAGTGGGTGTTAGCTTTTGTCAAATGCTTTTTCTGCAACTGTTGACCTGACTGTGTGATTTTGTTTTTTTAGCCTGTTGATGTGATTATCACATTAATTGATTTTCAGATGTCAAACCAGCCTTGGGATAATCATGGTGTATAATCTTCTTATACGTTGTTGGATTTGATTTGCTAATATTTTGTTGACAGTTTTTGCGTTCGTGTTCGGGGAAGGTTGATGTTCACCCCAAACCAGACCTGATGAACACTCAGCTGAGCCCCGCTCCCCTCCCCCACCACCAGCCCGCTGACACTGACGGTCCTCTCTCTGCCTCCCGAGGTTGGAGAGCCATTCCCCTCTGTTCTCTGGCTGGCTGAAGCCACCATTGTCCCCCACCAGGGTGATGGCCGTGCCCACCATCCTACCACAGCCAGGGGCCTGTCTCCCCCGCCCGACACCTTGGGCACACATCATCTGGCCCCTTGCCTGGGTGCCTCTTGTCCCAGCTCCCACCCCAGCCTTGTGCAGCGTCAGGCCCTCCTCTGCGTGGAGCTGCCTCTGCAGGTGGTAGCAGCCCGCTCCCTCCCATCCTTTGGGTCTTAGTGAAATGGAGCCTCCTGCAGGAGCCCCCTGGGACCCCCAGGCCGAGGCCCCCGTTCCTGCTCTCCCCACCTGCACGGGGCGGTGCTGCCTTGGCTGGGGCCTTTCTCAGACTGGGGTCAGAGATGAACCCACGCCCCAGGCTGCTGGCTACGATCAGGACCAGAAACAAAGAGGAAACATCTAGAAACACAGCACCACCTTGCCTGTGACTTTTCCCTGCTGATTCATTTTTATTGTATTTTACAAAAGTATCCGCCTGTGATGGAGGCTGGATTAAGGAACTGAGCACTGGTCTTTCAGCAGGATGGCCTGGGCGGCCCAGTGGGGGCCTTGCCCGGGGCCTGACTTCTCCCTGGACTCGGGCCCCATGGAGCAGGGAGGCCCTGTGCCTAGCTGGTAGTCAGTGCTCAGAGAACATGAGCAGGAGATGGGCATGGGTTAAAAGAGACCTGTGCCCACCTCCCATCACCCCTGCACCTGGAGGGCACGGCCCGCAGCCCAAATCCTGAACCCAGAGCTGACCTGCCCTCCTCCCAGGGGAGTGCGTGTGAACGCCGGGCGCGGCAGCCCGGTGGGGCCTCGCCCAGAACAGCCGCTGTCCACGGATTCACTCAGGGCTTTGAGGGGTCTCCAGACTTAGTACATACTAAGGATGGTTTTTTTTTATTTCCAACTGATCACCAGGTGGAAACAGGATGGCAGGGGTGGTCCTACAGGTGATTCAGTGAATGAGAGCCGGGGCGGGGGGGCACCATGACCCGCCGCACCGCGCACCACGGGCCCCCTCGCCCGCTCAGCGCATCTCATCATCTCCATGGGGCCCAAAATAGCAGGATGTGGCAGGGAGGGGGGCGCTTTTTTATTTGTCCTTTTCTCACAGATGGCACAAGCTAATTATTCGCATTGTGTAGCACCTTACACCTCTGTAGATTCTTTTCAAACTGTTGGAAAACAGATGATCACGTCTGTTTCTGAACTGTGTGAGCGTTTCTCATTAACAGGATCTGGCAGGACCATCTGTGTATTCAACGAAAAGTTTGCCCCCAGCAGAGTTTAAAACTTTGAAGCCATAGCACAAGGGGGTGTCTCACCTGCGTGTGGGCTGCCAGGGAGGGGCTGGGGATGCAGAATCCAAAAGGCTGTGTTGGGCGGGCCTCACCCAGATCTCAGCTCACCTTGACTTAGTGGTTTCCCCCAGCCTAGACTGAGAAGTCAGAGAACTTTCCAGAAAAACTAGTGGCCGGCTGGCCGTGCATCCTCAGTGTCCAAACCCGATGGGCACTCAGGCCTCCTGGCCTTAGGAACTGACAATGAGGATCTAGCCTCAGCGGAGTGTCCCGGAAGATGAACCGCAGCGTGCAGGCCCTCTGCCTCCATGAGGCCTCTGAGTCATATCTCCTGTGGCAGGGCACCCCTCCTGGCAAGCTCAAGTGTGTGTGTGTGCGGTTTGTAATTAAGGCAGGCTGTTGCCTAGTGAACTCCACAGCCCTGCCTCTGGGGCCCCCAGGCTGCAAAGGGGGGGCCTCAGGCAGGGCTGGTGGGCTGCCGTGAGGACAGCCGGGGCCCGTGTGGAGCGGGTGTAGACAGAGAGCTTCATCTGTGGGACAAACGTTTACACAATGCTGCAGATGGACGGGGGCTGATGTGGTCCAGGCTAATGGTACCAGACACTCATTCATTCACTAACAGATGCTTGCTGAGCATCACCTATGGCTCGGCACTGTTGTAGGCCTGCCGGGAGGGTGCTTCAGCTTCCTGTGGCTGTGGTAACAGCATCCCGAACTTGGTGGCTTCATGAGTAACACACCATACAGCTCTGAGGTCAGATGTCCACGTGAGGCTGAGGTAAGGGGTGGGCAGGACTGTTTCCTTCTGGAGGCTCCAGGGAAGGGTCCTTGCCTGACCTTGTCAGTTTCTAAAGGCGTCCACACTCCTTGGCTCCGGGCCCCTCCTCGCTCTTCAAAACCAGCTGCATAGTGTCTCTCTCTGACCTGCTGCCAACCTCACCCCTCCTCTGCCTCTGGCCTCCTGCCTCCCTCCTAGAAAGACCCTGTGATTCTGTCTAGGGTCACCCAGGGTCATCTCCTAGCTCAGGATCCTTAGCTGAATCCCATCTGCAATGTCCCTTTTGACCTGGAAGGTGGCAGTTTACAGGTTCTGGGATGAGGACCTGGACATCTCTGAGGGGCCATCGTGCTGCCGACCACAGAGGAACACCAGTAGCCCACCCAGGTTTGTGCAGTGCCACATAATGCTGACACATGCCGGGCTGAAAAATACACAAAGATACGGGGTGCAGGGTGAGGACAGGGTGGTCAGGAGAGGTGCCTCTGTGAAAGTGGTATTCTGCCTGCAGGGAGTGAGGGAGCCAGCCGTGGAGACGTGGGGCATGGCCAGTGCAAATGTCCTGGGGTGCTCACGTTGGCGAGTCATGCCCAGGATGAGTTACTGGGAGCAGGTGGCACCTGCCTACAGGAGGATGGGCAGGCAGTGTCCAGACCAAGGGCAGCGAAGCCTGGGGAGGGTCTGGGAGAGACAGAGGTGCAGGGGTCCAGGCAAAGGGCCTGCACGTGCACAGTGGGGCTAGGGAGCTGCGAGAGGCCGGTGAGGGTGGCAGTCTCTGGGGCCTTGACCCGGGGTGAGGGAGGCCTGGGTTTGGGAAGGACTGTCATGACCATGAGGCAGGGTCTGTGTGGCCAGGGGGTGGCACGAGGAGGGAGCTCGAGGCCGAAAGTGAAGGGGAAGGCGTCCAGGAGAGCGGGCCTCTGAGCTCCCAGCCCACCCAGGGCCTTGGACAGGCAGGAAGTACCGTTTTGTTTAATGTTAATAAACTAATGGAAGCAAATAGCAGAACCTTCCCTGCTCTGACAGAGCAATTAAGTGCAAGAGACAGAAAATGCTGGAAACCAGAGTCAGTGAAACAGTTACTCTCTCACAGGCCACTCCCACCCTTTTTCTCATCCTGACACTTCAGATGAGGCTGACTTCCCGCCCTCTGGGCAGACATATGAGATATGCAAAAAAATAAAACAAACTGCATTTAAAATGTGCTCTTAGCAGCCCCACAAAAGGGCCTGGCCTGGACCTCTCTGGGCTTAGGGTGCATCTAATGCGCCGTTTTAGGACACACCTTAGAACACGAGCTGGGGCAGCTGGCCTGGCTCAGAGATAGAAGGCAGCGTCCTGTGCTGAGCATGGGGCTGGGGACCCACCTGGGCCCTGCTGCCCCCTGTAGCGATGGAGGGGAGAGGGGCCGAAGCTCCCTCGGGCTTGCGGACTCCCACAGGGCCTTCCAGGGGATGCGAAAGCCTGCACTTTCACTAAATCCCTTGTCCCACCCCCTCCAGGCCAAGCTGTCCACATTTCCTTCCTGAAAGGCAGCCCTCTGGGTGTGTGAGGATTTAGCTCAGGTGGGGCAAAAGGCAGGCCCCCTCTGGCTGCGGACATGCCAGCTGCACCCCACCCGGCCCCTCAGTCAGCGGCAGTGCCTGGACCACTGCACCCCGTAGTCCCCAACATATCTGCAGGGCAGAGGCCCCGGCTGTGGGCACTGTGCGGTGACCCAGCACCTTCTAGAAGGCTCACATCCATCCACCAAGTGTGGCCAAGCCAAGCCTTGTGCAGCTCAGCCTGCCCTGTTCAGGCTGTGGAGACCGCAGGCCAAACGCCATTTCCAGCCTCATGCACGAGGTGCTCCAGCTGAGCTTAGCCAGCGATGCGCCATGCTGCAGGCAGCGGCTTGCATGCGCCGGGGTTCATTATTTACCCTGTTAGGTTGGACACGCTGTCCCTGACTCCTGTTCCTTTGAACCCTGCCCTTCCCAGCGGGTTGGCGAGTGGATGAAGTGTCAGCTGCCCCCTGAACCGCGTGGCTGCCCCCTCTGCCCTGACCCAGATGAACGCAGCATCCAGCAGTCACCCGGCGTTGTAAGCGTGCTGAGCCTAATGTAGATATGCGCCTTCCCTGCCATATCGGTGCTAATGGGAAGGGCTGGCAGAAGCAGGCGTCAGAACTGAATCCAAGTTCTTAATGCTATCTGCCAAATGGCTTTCCATCTGAGAGCAACGTGTAACTGTGAGCTTCAGTGGATTCTAATCAGAGATTTTTTGTGTGTGTTAAGTCTTGGCAGTTTTTGTTCATGCCTGATAGAGAAAGATGCAGCCCACCGTTTGGTGCCTGAATGTGAAAGAACATTTCTGAGCTGTGTAGCCTAGTCGCAGAATCTTCCAAGGTACAAGTCAGCCACAGAGGCCTGTGAGGTTTTTATTCCTTGCTTTCAAAAACACAAGCTGTTTTTCCCACGGAAGAGCATGTAATGTGCGAAAACATTAGGGATATTGCAAAATGGTTGCGTGAAATAACTGGAAATATTTCACCAAAGCATTAACCTCCATTTGCTTCTCTTCCTCTCCCAACCCGAAGAGAGAGAATTTCTCCCGGCCTTTATCTCTTCCTCTATATAACTGCTGCTTTAAATCACAAAAGCCTTCAGAGTTGTGGATGCAAAATGCACAGAGCTGTATGCATATCGCGCTCACCTACAAAGCCGCCTGGTCCATTTCCCCCAGAAGAGAAGCAGCAACAGCGAGCTGGGAGGCCAGAATTCTCCCCGAAGGGCTGTGAACGTCTGCGCTCCTGTTGTAAGACAAGAGGGGCTGTGTCTCCCCCTGAATCCTTTGTTCTTTCCTTCTGAAGAATGATGATCCCTGGGAGTTGGTGTTTCGCTCCTAATTGTTTTTTAAATTAAGACACACGTTGCAGCCCTGACTGTTGAGATAAAGATGTGGCTGGTGGGGAAGCACTGGGCTTTTGCTAAAAGGCAGAAAGGTGGTAAGACTTTGCGCTGCAGTTACTTGCAGGGTTTGGAAACAAAGTCGCTGCTTTGCGTCTTGTTACTGAAAGTGTGGCGTCTTTGTTCTGTTACCTGCCTTGCTGTTTCTCAGTCACCCAGGAGGAGTCTGGGGCAGAGGGCAGGAGGGAGGGCAGGCCCTGGGGGTTGGGAAGCTGCACAGGGGATCTTCACCTGCTTCAGTCAGCCCAGGTAGCCTCCACACGCCAGGCTCATGGAATTACAACCAACCCCTTTCAAGGTAAAGGTTGACACCATGAACTAGGCAAACCCCTCTTGTGCTGAGTCTGTAAATCTGACTCCTAGTTTGGGGATGACTGTGCTGGGTAGGTATGCTGTTCAGAGAGGCTTAGCAAACTGTCTAAGGCCACACAGCTGATCCTGCCAGCGCCCTGGCCTTCCCCTCATCAGGGCAGCCCACTGTGCTCTTTGGCACCTGGCATGTTGTTGCTCACAGTAGGAGCCGACCCTACAACAGGGACTCAGTGAGAGGAACTGAGGCCGCCACTGCATGTCTTTCTTTCAGCAGCCAGACGGTCTGGTCCAAACACCGCCTTCCTCTGAGATGTCTTTTCTCTCCAAAGGAAGTCCAGAACCCTCTTTCACCAAATTTGAATGTGCACTCAGCAGGAGCGAGGCACACTGGGGCCAAAGTTTGGGCCAGGTGGGGCTGGCCAGGAGGGTGGTCCTTGCCAGGTGAAAGGCTCGGGCAGGCGCAGACTATGGAGAAAGCCTGGGGTCTCCCCCTGCCTGCAACCTCCCAGGTCTCATTGCCTAAATCATCCGAAAAAAAACATTCCTGGTTCATTGGCCTCACTGCAAATTTTAATTTACACCCAGGGGTAAAATGCCATGTGATTTTTATGCATCTGGCTGAGCTTCTTTGCCGCTATATTAAAAAATAATTCTTTATCAAGATTTCATGTTGAACTTGTACAGAGATAATTACCTCGGGACAAATGCTTCGTTTGCATAATGACCCGCTGGCGGCTCCCTGCAGGGGAATGTACCCGTGGCTGTGCCTCCCTGCCAGGGGTCTGGGGATTGGGCCAAGGACCACGGAGGCCGGGATCCACTGCCTCCAAAATGACTTCATTAAGTGACGGTTTTCCTGCCAGGGGTTAAGTCACCAACGAGTAGCTCAGGTGGGCAGGAACCTGCGGAGACAGAAGTGCGCGGCCCAGCCATACAGCGAACAGCCTCACGGCTCCAAGAGACGAAAGTGGGAACATCACAGCCTCACCCTCAGGAGCCTTAGGGCTGATATGAGAATGAACAAACTGAAAAGTCAGGGAAATGGACGGCCCCTCTGCAGGGACACAGACAGGCATAGGCGCCCGGAAATGGCAGATGATTTGGAATCATTTCTTCAGATGCAGGACTTGCTTTGGGAATTTATCTAAGTGCTGTTTTATTTTTTGTAGAAAAGAAGTCATAGCGCGGAAGCACCGCCGTACCTCCAAAGGTTGTCGCAGGTCTTTGCGCGGCAACTAAGAAAGATGACGCGTAGCTCGGCGGGCCAGGCGGGCGGGCTGCCGCCGTCGGCACTCACTGCTGCGTGCGCGGCGGCGTGCTGGCACGGGGTTCCGCTTCTCCCTGCCAGACCGGGGGACTTCGCTTCCCACTTCTCTGTGGTTAGGCAGCTATGTGATCGGCTTTGGCCAGTGAACTGGAGCAAAAGCAGTGCCTCCCCCGGGGAGGAAGCCCAGGGCGGCGCGCAGTCCGACCCCGGCCCCCCGGGTTCCCTGCCTGGGCGATGATGGAAACGGAAGGCAAAGCCTCTCTCGGCCCCCGGCCCTGAGGGTCCTTAGCGCAGGGCACCCCAGCTGGGTGGCTCGGGAGCTGTTCGCTCCTTCAGCTGAGCACAGCCTCGGGCTGAAATGCCCCGGATTCCCAAGTGCGCATCCCCCGGGGATCACAGACATTGTTCAGGTGCAACGGTTTTAAGTTATGCCGGTCTGTTCACCCTTCCGTGGCTTCCCAGACTCTTTAGTGCTCGAGTGTGCCCTGAGATTTCAAAGAGAGACAAAACGTGCCCAACTGTCACACAGGGGAGCCCACGTTCCTGCCGCCCTCCTCCCACTCTAGCCCTGGACCCATGTTGTGGATAAAACGAAAGTTCCTGTGGTCAGGATTCTCACCCGGCCCTGGTCGGCTAGCTCACTACACACGTGTGGGCAATAAGTTGCTATTGACTCTATATAAAGAGCTCTGCCCAGTGCTCTGGGCGACACGGTGGAACGGCTGCAAGGCTGCAGGAGAGCAGAGCAGAGGCTGGAGTGGGGGCAGCGCCGAGGACAGAGCCAGAGGACAGCTGAGCACGCAGAGGGGCCCAGAGGCAGAGACTGGCTTGCTGCGTGCAGACTTGCTCTGAGTGAATGGGATTTTAGTGACTGACCTGCCACTGTAGAAATAAAGTTGGGGATAACGCTTTCACCCCAAGAATGTTTTACTGTCATCTCTTTGGTCACATTGAATCCATAGTGAACTTGCCCGGGGCTGAAACCCACTGGCAAGACACATGTCCTCTGACGTCCTTTGGACGATGATGTGACATAAAGCATGTGCTTCTGCTTCCTTCATGCTCTTCAGAAACAGGATTTGGATCGGGAACAACCAACAGGTGTTTCGGGTTTTTGCTTCCATCTGGATGGCCCTTGGTGGGGGAAAAGGATGCTGTTGATGAGATCTAGAAAGAGGCCCCGTGATTTTCCTTCCCGTGTCAGGCTAGGGTTCCCTCGTGTCCACCGAGAATCTCTCATCACGGGCCGGGTAAATATGTCCCCAAGTCACAGACCATCACTGGGCCCAGAAGTGTGTGTCAGAGGCCCACCTGGAGGGAGGTCAGCACACACTGTGTGGCCCCGTTTATTCTGAGGAATTCCTCTGTGTGCCCCACAGGGCCTCATGAAGTCCCACAGGGACCCAGGACAGGTGGCCTTGGGAAACCTAGGCAAGCTGCCCCCCGCCAAAGGCATCTTAGTGTGACTGGATTGGCTCCTGCTTCGTTGAGACCCCTGACAGGCACCTGTCCCACCAGGACCCTCCCTGCCCCAATCCCGAGCAGGACCCAGCAGGCCCTCCTGGGGCTCTCCTAGCGCCTTACCCCGGGGTCCCCAACAAGCGACCATTTTAATGTGTGTGTGTGCCTTTCTGAGCAGTGTCTGCTCACTGCCCCATGCCCAAGGCTCCTGAAAGCCTGTCTGGACTCTGCTCAGGGCCTGCCTGCCCCGGGGGGAAGGCGCAGGCGTTGAGGGCCAACCGAGGACATCCATTGTTTCCATCCTTGGCCTGCAAGCACCCCGGGATCTGCTCGTCCCAAGAGGTCCCTAAATATCTCAAAGCGAAGTGTGACATGAGTGCCCCTGGGACAGAAAAGACAGGACAGACGACCCAGGGAGAGCAGCGGGTTGGGAGTGGGGGGTGGTGAATGTGTTTGCATTTGCGGGTTTCTTTCTATTTACTTTAGCAAAATGGTTGGCAGCCATTCCAAGGGTGCTTAGAGGGAGTGGGTTGGTGAAGTCAGGGCCATGCTGGGATCCAGCCCCGGCAAACAAAAGCTGAAGATGTGCCAGGCAAGTGGGGCTGCTGCGCAGGAAGAATAGGCTGGGGCTCTGCTGCCTGCAGGGCACTTCATCGGGCTGCTCCGCACAGCTGCAGACAGGGTCCCCACCCCAGAGCAACACATGCACTCCCACTCGTGGGCACTGACGGCCTCGGGTCTGAGCCAGAGCAGCTGGGACAGTGGCTGGGTCTGCCACCTCGCTCAGAACCATGAAGACCCTGGAATTTGTGAACTCAAGGAAACTGGGAGCAGACCTCAGGATCCCAGCCTCAGGGTGCCCACCCCACTCCCGTGAAACCCAGACACGTGCACACCTGCAGCCTCGGAATTGGGTTTCTGTATCGCAGTGCTGGTTTCTACTGGCACCGAGCCCCTTCCTGACACCCCTATGTCCACCACAAGCACAGAGAAGCAGGCAGGCAGGGCCCCTCCTGAGGCCTCATCTGCCAGGGGCAAGGGGCCGACCATCCTCCTGGGCTCTGTGGAGCCCGCAGTGCCGTCCACCTTGGGGGTCAGCATCTGCAGGACTCTATTTTAAGCTCGTGCCTCTAAATTTTCCTCCTGATTTGTACGTCCACAGTCAAGGGAAGAGCATGTTTTATTTGCTTGTTTGTTTTTAGTTCAGAAAGGGGTGGGGCTGAAGAACCCCTGCTGGTCCCAGGGTTGGGGGGCAGGAGAGGCTCCCTTGGCACGTCCCTGGCGTGCAGGCCGGTCAGCGAGCAAGCCTGTGTTCTCCTGCTTGGACCCCAGCTCCTTCCACACGTGCACGTGTGCCTGGGCCTCCCCCTGCCCTCTCCCTTCTTCCCTCCCGCCCTCAGAGCTGGGCTCTGTCCCAGCTCTCTGCGTCTGGGCCTTCCGGCCAGCCCTCGTCCCCCAGGCCCTGTCTGCCTCACTCCTCTCCCTGCTCTGAGGGCACCAGAGCTGCCCTGCACATCCCCGTCCGTCTCCCCCCTGCACTGAGGGCAGCGTGCTGGCCTTGCGCACTCGTCCCCCAGCTTTGGAGGATAGCGGCTTCCTGAGGCGGCAGCGGGTCTGGTCCCAGCCAAGAACAGCATTGGGGGTGAGCCGGGCCGGTCAGTACGTTGCATGGACAGGTGGACGGACACGCCCCACATATCTGCTCCTTTATCTGCTGATGTCCAGCCCACCTGAGGCCCTCATAGCAGCCGGCTCGCCACGGCCCTGTGCCACCCAGGGGCAGGGCACCTATCCCACCTCCCTGAGCTGGAGCCTCCCCCCAGGTCCAGGCCCCCAGGAATCGCACTGGGGACACCATCCCCACGATCCACGGAAGCTACCCCCAACCCCGAACCTCACCAGGGCCCCAAACAGCATGTCCTCCTTAGATGTTGGGACAGCTGTGTGAGAGCCTGGGGAGGAAAAGAGATCGAGAACGGGCAAGTCCGCCAGAACAGGAACACCTCCAAAACGCAAAGAGCAAGAAACAGCCCCAAACTGCCCTTTCGGTAAAATGTAAAATTATAACGAGGCCTGCAGGCCCTCCAGGAGCCGCCCGCCCTTCCTGTTGCAGGCGCCCCGCCCCGCGCGTGGAGCAGGAGAGGGAAGGGGCAAGGGAGGTGGCCTCTGGGACAGGAAAGAGTGCTTCTCTCTACCCGCACCCTAACTGCACAGGATTTCATTAGCTCAGTTCTGGTGACAAGACACTAATGAGAGAGGCTGGCGGCTCTAAAAATAGCTGGTCCAGGTTCCTGGGTCGTAAGGAGCCCCTGGGCCTGTCCCCTGAGCCAGTCGTCAGCTCTCACATCTCCTCCCCACCGCCTTGCGAGTGCAATGCCCAGGTCGTCCGCCCCAGCCCTGCAGGAGGGGAAGCCTGTGACACGGCTGTGGTCATGGAGGGCACTGTAACCCACTCTTCTCCTGGCAGCGGCATCTCTGGGGCCCACTGGCGGGTTGGGGGGACCAAAGGAGAATGAGACCGACAAGCAGCCAGGAGCTCCCGGACAGCCTCCCAGGGTCCGGAGTGAGGTATCCAGGAAGCCCTGCCCGGCCACTCCCCTGGGAGCTGCAGGTGTAGGTGTCCTCTGGGAAAGCGCACTCACCTGAGGCCTGAGGGCATGGCAGGGGCTGTACAGGCCGTGTTTGCCTCTCAGTGCACTTGTCTATAAGATGGGGGGTCTTGCCTAAGTTGTGGGGGTGAAGAAGACGGTGCGGTGTTGAGTTTGGCAGCGGTCCTGGCAGGTGGTAAGGGCTCTGAGCCAGAGCTGCCGTTACTGCTGTGATGATTATCTGGGCTCTGTCATGAGGCTGGTGACATCTGCACGAGCACTTACCCAAATTACAAACGGTCGCTTGACAGCTGGAGTGGCATGAACACCGTCTCACCGCGGGGTGGCTCGGGGTGTCCCGACACAGCTCTCAGTGGGCAGACCTGTCTCAGGGCAGAGCCCACCACCTTCCCCAGGAGGCAGGATCACCCAGCCTTATCCTTTCTCAGCCCTAAGCATCGTCAGGGCAGCCTGGAACCTTCATACTGCGCAGGCACCAGCCTCTCCAGGTTGAAGCGGACTTATAGCCACAAAACCTGACCACTCATGGTTTCTCGAGGCTGTTTGTAAGTGTACTGCTGTGTTTTGCATGGTGGGCTTAAAGCATAAGCAGGGCTGTCTGCTGTGAATAGACACCTGTGTGTGGTTTATCCGTGAAGCCCTCAATAGCAGGAACCATTTTGAACAACAGGGAGGCCCAGGGAGTGACATGGCTTTCGGGAGGAGAGGCATTCTTTACAGACAGGCATGGGTCTCTCGGCCCGGCTCCGTGTCACTTCAAAAAGGGACCAAGCAGGGGCAGCCACAGCCACATCTGGAATGAGGAGGAACGGGGCGCAGAGCCTGGAGCCCCTGGTCCACACCGGCTCTGCCGCTGGCTGGCTGTGGACCTTGGAGAGGTGGGTTAACCTAAGACTCCATTTCCTCTTCTGGAAAATGTACACAGGACTCCCGTACAGGTGTGTGAGGGGCCGGTAGGATGACACTCCCCAGATGCTGAGCAGCTCACCTGAGTAGACGACCAAGTCAGCACTGAACGAATGAATGAGCAAATAAGTGAAAATCCACAGAATGTTCACGTTGGTTCATGAAATGTTAACATCAGGTATTCCGTGAAAACAAAGTCAAAGAATCAAGTGGACTCCCAACATATGGAATGACAAAGCAAAGGTCCAGGCAGGGACACCCCCTCTGGGGTCCTCAAGGAATGCCTGTGTCCTGGAGCACACACCCCAAGTTCACAGCCATTAGAATGGCTCCACATCCCCGGAGATGGAGACGTGGTCCAGGCGGCCTTCCTCCCCACAGGGACCCTGGGTGGAGTCCTACCTCAGTGCCCTGGCTGGGAACGTCCCCCCACCAGCCCTCCTTGCTAAGCGGGGGAGTGACAGTGAGCCCCGCTTCCTTGGGGCACTGACCACGCAGGGCCTGGGGGTCTCAGGTGTGGGTGCACCCCTGGCTGGCTTTGTCCCATGACCGCTGCTCACTCCCCTGTGAGCGTGTGGGAGGGTCTCACTGCAGGTGTTGCCGCACTCCATTCTGATGTGGCATCCGTGGGAGGTGCTAACGAGGAACCTAGACCTCAGTGTGCAGCTCCAGAAAATAACTTCCACATAATTAACCCTCCTTAGATCTAGAATCTTCTCTACCACTCCATTTCTGTGTCTCCAAATACACCTGCACCTTTGTTTTCCTGAACAGAAGACTGTTCATCCAAACATGAGCCAACGGAAGCCTCTTCTTCATGGGCTCATGGGTCTGAGACCTGGGCCTTGAGCCGCAGTCCCGGGGTGGGGCGCCCAAACTCTCCATGACATCAGGCGGGTGCTGCTTCTCTGATCCCAGGCCCAGTTTTCACACACTGCCATAAAGAGGGAGTAGACACGAGGGCTTGATCAGGGCACAGGTTGGGGCGGGGGGCAAAAATGCAAGCTTGTTGCCACTTTGGCTGATTTTTCTTGGAGAGAAAGAAGGTCCTGGAAGATATGAAGGCAGCTGCGGTGTCAGGCGGGGACCTGCCGTCACGGAGGGCCGGGGACAGGCAGGTTTCAAGTTCCCTGCCAGAAAGCAAATGGCATGAGAGAGCTTACGATGCTTTGTCTGAAAAAGAGTGTTTTCTCTGGAGAGGTATGTCTAATGGATAGTGAATGTCTATTTTTTAGTAGAGTTTATTTTTTAGAACACTTTATATTTATGGGAAAATCGAGGAGACAGCGCAGGAGCTCCCCCAGTCAGGCTCCCGTTATGATCGCCCTGGGTTGGGGCAGAGTTTTGTCACAGTTAATGAGCCACTATTGGTAATTATTATTAACTAAAGTCCACAGCTCACATTAGGATCACCCTCGGGGCTGTGCTCTCTGTGGGCGTGGGAAACGCACGATGACATGCCACCATCACAGCGTCGTCCACGAGGGTGTCACTGCCCTAAACCCCCCACGCTCCACCCGCTCACCCCCAACCCCGACAGCCACCGATGCCGTCACTGTGGGCGAGTCTGAGCCGTTCCAGGTGTCGTGGGGCTGGCAAGGCACAGTGCGTCGCTTCCCAGACGGGCTCCTTCACTTAGTGATACGTGTAAGCTTCCTCCACAGCTCTTCCTGACCTGACGGCTCATTGGACATCCATTTTTGAAGCTTAGAGAAATGGCATTTGTGCATGTATCCCACTAACATCTGGATGCCAGTGACCCTGGGGGGGTCACTGCTGGAAACTGGGGTGAGGAGAGCAGGCCCAGCGCCTGCTGCCCCAAGCTTCCTGATGGCAGCAGTGACCAGGGCAGTGATGGGGCCAGCAGGGAGGACACCTTGTGCCTGTGGAGGAGGCCCCATCAACCAGGGGCGGGGGGCCTGCAGGGTGGCCAGGGCTGGGCAGCAGAGAGCATTCCTGTGCACAGTGTGGAGGTGAGCGAGGTGGTGTCATGGGGGGACATCCAGCCCCGTATAGGTGCCGCGTGTGGGTGCAGCTGCCTGAGTGCCGCCGCTCAGCAGGACTCCCTAAGAACCCGCCTTCTCTGAAGCCAGAGACTGCAGGGCACTGCTGGGAGCAAAGGCTGGCCCACATCCCATGTGAAAGGCACTCGGGAATCTACGCCTGCCCAGACATGAACGGTGCGCTGAGCCCCCGAGAACGAGCTCACCGCACTTCATGTCGACAACCGCTGCAACAGGAGTTTGGAGGTGCGGGACGGAGGGAAAGGGGGTGGGGAGCAGAGTGCATTTGGCTGTGGTCTCCAGTGGGGGGTGAGGGCTCTTGTCTGGGACCTTGTAAGTAGAGCACAGGGTGGGCTGTTCAGACGGGACATCCAGGAAACGGGGCCCGTGTGTCCCGGGCTGGGGGTTGGAATGCGGGTTGTTCTCGGCAGAGGGGTGCTGAGGCCACAGGCTGGGCCTCTGCAGGTCTGGGAGGAAGGATCCCACCTTGCTTCGAATATATGTCGATGTAAAGTCTTAAAGGCCCAGCTGAGACCAGCAGCATCCAGAGCTTGCAGTGGGGGATTTTCACACAGGAGGCAGGTTTTATGAATGCTCAGCATCCCGAGAAAAGCGCAGGAGCATGGGGCGGGCCATGCTCGCACTTGGGTGTCAGTTAGCTGGGTGGTGACAGCCCCCAGGCCCCAGCTGTGACACGGCAGCATCTGTAATGGCTCCAGGCCCTGCAGGGACTCAGTTAGGGCTTGTGGAATTACTTGAATAAGCGAATGCATTCTAAAATGTCATTTTCTTTCAAGAAGTTCAGCTTTTTTATCAATGAAATGACAGGCTGGGCAGCTCATTTCTGTAGCACCTTCCAGTCCTGACATCCTGTGGGTGTGTGACGCTCCTAGGAAATTCTAGAAACATGGTGAAGACATGGTAGTTTCTCTGCGTCTTGTGGGTATCCAGCACACGCAGCACACACAGATCTGTTTAGGCAGCAATGCAAGTAGCTTCTGGAATTCCAGCTCAGACATCACCTCCTTCAGGAAGACCTCCGTGCTTCCTCTCACGTTCCCTGAACTCCCGAGTACTCTCCCTGCCCCTCACTTAGGACCCTGGGTTCTGCACTTTGTACCTGGCGATTGCTTCACACAACGTTTCTGTCTCTGTTCACTCCAGTGAGCACTTGGTCTTCACAGACAGGAAAGGTGTGAGACAGGCCGGGAAGGGAGACAGCCGCTGGTCCTATGGCCACAGTGGGGAGGAAATCGGTTGGTCCCCAGCCATTTCTAGGGAGGCGGTGTGAGGCTCTGGGCACTCATGGGCTCAGGGCCTGAGGGTCTGGGGGCAGGAACCAGAGCCTAGCCCAATGGGTGACCCCTGAGAGGCTCAGGACCAAGCAAGGTGGTTCTGTGGGGACATGGCCCGGCTCCCCTCCCGGGGGCCTCCCTGCCTGGTCTCCACCCCCCAGGGTAAGGAGTTACTTAGGAACCGTCTCCCACATGCCCTGCTCTGTTTCTTCCTTTTCTCCCTCTTTTTCTGGCTCTTGAGTTTCTCTGTCCCTAGCAGATGGGTCTGAAGTGTGGCAGAGCTTCTGCTTGGGGCCTGTGATTCACCACATAGATTAGTTTCGAGGACAGGCTTCTAAGCAGCCATGGTGGCGATTCCTAACTTAGCTCATGGGGTTTGTGACTCAAACAGACTATGGCCCTCTCTTAGCACTGGCCCCAAAGAGGAGGCGGTGTGGAGACTTGAGGTGTGGCATCCACTCAGGACACCCCCCTGAGACCCAGAGGCTGCTGGACCTCCCCAGAAACCGCCCCAAGTGCCAGGCTGTCCCCTCCTGCTGGAAAGGCCCACTAATCCTGAGTGGACTGCTGAGGGCAGGTACCCAGGGCCCTGGGCCTCCTGACGGAGCATCTGCCTCAGCCAGCCCCCCAAACGTGCCGGTCATCCTGCTGGCCAAGGGTCTCCTGCCGCACACTTTTCTGGGGTCTTGTTATGTCCCAGCAGACCTCTGCTGCAGCAGTCACACTGGCTCCCAGGTCCTTGAAACCCTGCACTTCCTCCACCACAGGACCCTTGCATGTGATGCCTGCATGGCCTGAAATGCTCTTGCCTGCCCAAGCCTCAGGGGAATGTTTGCCCTGCAGACCTCAGGCCCACAGACCTCAGGCCTGCACCGGGTCACTGGGCCGGCTCCTCCCTCTCCCCCGGTGCCTCTGCAAGCGTCACATTTCTAACATGTGACTTGGGTAATTTCTGCCCACCCCATACCCTGAGCTCTACCTGGCAGGGATTGTGTTTGGCTTTTGCTGACTTGTATCCATAAACAGGGTGTATCCATAAATACGAGCAAGCGAACCCTGCTGCCCTCCAAGCTCTGTGCATGCGGTTACCCATATCCCAGGGCAGGGGGCCCTTCCATAGGGGGGCAGAATTGGCATAAATTCTGGGAGACGGAGCCCATGGGGTTACCTGGGGCAGGGGAGGCCAGGGAAGTTCCTTCAACAATTCAAATAGGCCCTTAGAGTGGACATGGCCCGGGACACCAGGATGAAAGCAGAGACTGACGTTTACGCAGCGCAAAGGAAATCGTGCATCACAGCAGATGGCTGGCCAGGTGCATCCCTGCCCTTTGTCTGCAAGAGAAGCATCCCAGCCCGAGGCTGGCAAGCCTGGAATGGGATCAGACTCTGCTTTACCGACTTCCAGGCAAGGGGGCAGGAGGGGGAGGCCACCACGAAAGTGAAGTACTGAACCTCAAGTTTTCTGGAGCTCAGCGCCCCCCGTGATGTCCAGGCAGAGGGTCTTCTGGGCAGTTTCTGCTCATGCTCCTTGCATAGCTCTGGGACAGTGCTGAAGGCCCCTGCTCAGCGTTTAGACACATCTCAGGCAGGGTTGGTGCTAGTGGCAGCGAATGGAGTGGCCTCCCTCCATTCCTGAGCATCTTCTCAGAACAGACCTCCTGCCCGAACGTACAATCTGTCTGTCCAAAGGGAGAGACCAGCGCCACGTGGGCCAGGGATCCCCAGCAGCCCACCCCAAGAGCTGTGGAGTCCTCACCCTGGGCTGGGGGGCCGGCATCTGGGCCCCCAGTGTGCAGAGGCAGGATCCCAGCAGGGTCAGAGTCCAGAGTGCTGACTGACCCCACATCCTGCAGGGCCCCTGCGGTCCCTCAGCCTGCTCCTGAGTTCCCCTTGGTGACCCCAGGGACGCCTGGAGGGTTTGCCCCCTATGCTGTCATTTCCAGCTCCCCCACAAGCCTGTCTGTCTTCCCAGGTAGATCCCAGCACCAGGCAGCAGAGAGCCACACATGGCTGTGAACAAGTGACCTTGTGTGACCGTGGCCAAGTGCCTTTGTTCCCCTGGACATGTCTTCTCACAATGGGTAGCGTGCATCCTGGCCAGACTGTAAGACAAGCAGGCATCTGCCCAACACCTGCCCTGGTCCAGGCACTGCCCGGCCTTGCCACCACGCTTGGCTGGTACTTGCATTTTACAGGAATGGAGACCTGTGCTCAGACAGGCCATTGCTTGGGGTCCCAGCCCCATCCAGAAAGGCCTGGCGGGTGTGGGCGTGGCGGGGAAGGCCACGCCCCCCGTCCGGAGTACGTGCCCGCCCACAGGCGCACCGGCAAGGACGCCAGGGTGATGTCCGCAAGCAGCGGGGTTTCCAGCGCAGGGCACAGCCAGAGGCTTGGCGGCAGGCGGTGCTGAGTCCCACCATCGCCGCCGAGGGGACAAACGCCGCGGGGTCTGCGGCTGCATGTGCTTAAACAGTTGGATTTAATTTCTCTCAGGACCCCTGTCTCTTGTCAAGTTTGCTTAAAACTAATGGCATAATTAGCAAGCCGTGGGGGGACGCCTGCAGCAGGTCGCGGCCGTGGGTAGGGAGCGCCAGGCAGGCCCCACATCATGCGCCCCATAGAGGAGGCCCTTTCCAAGCCGACCTCCCGCGGGGCCGAGGAGGTGCAGCCTTCCCGTCCCCGCAGGGGATTCCCCCTCACCGGCAGGGCTGGCGCCCCCTGCCGGGTCGCTGGAACTGCACGCCCTTCCTGCAGGCTCGGCTCGGGCAATGACCGGCGGGGGCCTGGGGAGGCCGTAGCCTCACGCGAAGACACAGGCACCCCGGGGTGGGATTTCCCCAAGCAGCAGAAGGATCTGGCTTGAGGACCCAGATGTGCCCAGTGCCAGACATCCGGGGGAGTCTCCCTACCGGCCTCCTGGGGGCCCACCTAGCGTGGCAGGCGGGTGCGGAAGATCCTGAGGCCACAGGTTCCACTCCTGCCTCCTCCTCTTGCAGACTCCCAAGAAGGCATGACATGTCTCTGAGCCTCAGTTTCCCCGTCTGCAAACTGGGGACGATACCCCCTGCCCGCCGTGCCTTCCTGCTGGAGCAGGAGCAGAGCGCCTCATGCTTGAAAAATGGGACGCTTCCCAGAAAGCCCTGGTTTGAGTCAAGATAGTTGTGAAACCTGAATTTAAGTCAGAATAGGGATTTTTCCATATTGTTGGGTTTATCTAGTACACTGAGGACAAGTTTCCTAGAGAGTCCCATCAGATTTTACATTCTCCTGAAGACTGAGAGAAATTAGAAGATCAAAAACAAGTACACTGAGAAAATATTAACCAAACTTGTTTACGGGCTGCTCGCCGCTGCCCCCCACCCCCCTTTCGCGGCTCTCTCCTGCAGGGACGTTTGCATCTAGCTGGGCTCAGGGAGTCTTCCGGCACCTCACACTGGTTCCCAGAGAACCTGACACGCTCATGAAACTGCCTGTCTGCCCCGGGATGGGGGGAGAGCGCGGGGGGGTGCTCGGCACGTCCGAGCTGACTGCAGAGCAGCGGCCAAGCGCCCCCACTGACTGGAAACTCCGGGGACCCCCTCACTGCAAGGGAGGGGTGTCCCGGGGGGGCCTCGCCATGTGTCGCCCAGACTCTGCCAGTGCCGTCCGGGGCCCTGGGGACACGGGGCCAGGAGTGGCCCTGCCCCCTCAGGCTCGGCAGTCCAGGAGGACACAGGAAAGAAAACACAGAAATCAGGGAATTCCAGACAGAAGGGGTCACACGGGGTGGGGGCAGGGGAAGCGGTGGCCATGGGCTGCTTTAGCGCTGGGATCCAGCGGCTTGCTCCTGCCCAAGCGCCACAGGGTCCTAGCCACGCCTACCACTGCAGCAATAGCCTGGGTCCCCCAAGTTTTGTCCCAAACCAGTCTGGAAACCACCAATGGTGGGGAGCCTGCTCAGACCCCCAGTTCTGCGGCCCAGGCTAGCCCCCGCCTGTCCTGGCCCACAGGGAGCTCATGGGCTCTCTGTGCTCCAGCAGCACTCCGGCCCTAAGGGAGGCGGGAGAACTAGGTACTGTGGGCCACATGGAGCTAGCTCTCCAGAATGCTGAGGTCTTGGGGCAGAGCCCCTGTGCCGGGCCCGGGCCTGCCTGCAGGTGCAGGATGCGTACCAGCCTGCATGCAGGGCCCAGCGCCTCTTGGTATTACCTCACTTAGCACCACATTAGTCAGGGCGACTGCTTCCAGAGCAAGCCAAGTGACAAATGGCTGTGTCCAGGCTTTTCCATGTGCCCAAAAGGATCCCCAGAAGAAGGGGTAGCTTCTCCAAAACCCACAGCAACTGCCCAGCTCTGAGAAGCTGAATGAGGTCTTTCTCCTTGAAAAAGTAAATCAGAAATTTGTGGGCATGTGTGGCCACTCCCACATCATCATGGGCAGGGCTGAGCCCATTTCCAAAGCCAGTGGGAGAAGACAGACAGCTGGGAAGACCAGGGTCTCCTGGCCAATCTGCAGAGACCAGAAGTCCAAGGTCAGATCGGGGCTGAGCTACTGGGCACCCTTGAGAGGATACAGAGTGAGGACAGGCTTAGAGCCAGGGGTCAGCTCAGGGTCTGAACCGGACACTCTGCCTGGTGATGCCTGGCACCCAGCATCGCCTCTGAGCTTCCCAGCAGCCCAAGTAAAGAGGGAAACCAGCTTTGGCAGCGGGAAAAGACATCCTGGTTCCTGGGAGAACAGAGTTGTTCCTACCCTAAGACGTCAGACATTTCTCCTGAGAATCTTCCCCCAAGTGCCTTCTTGCCCTTTCAATGGTGAGGCAAAGTGCCGGTGACATTCTGAGGGTGTTTGCATGTTAAGCAATTTAAACCCACATGTCACAGGGTTTCAAATCTGGCAGTCGGTTTAGCCAACACGAATGTTTTGTGAATGCCCCTGGGTCTCAGAAGGACATGCCTTACTGATCTTCCCGTGGACAGAGGCCACAGCCCCGCAGCACGCAGGGGCAGGCGTTGTTCTGAATTCCCTTCCCTCTGGAAAGCGGGCGCCCCATCACAGGGCATCCTCCTGCGAAGCAAATTACAGCTCCTGCTTCCTCACTGATGGGGCTCAGAATCACAGCACGGCGGGGAGAACAACGCCATTGCCCTGGTTACACTGAAGCCAGATGTCGGGATTTCATGTTCTTACAAAGCCCCCGTGCTTCCTCGTGACTGGATGGGTCCTACACTGGAAAGATGCTAACTTTTAAAACGCCGTGAAGGTCTCATGGCACCCCATGCGGAGAAGCCCTCATTATATGCCCCAGGCACGGTTCCTGGGAAGCCAGACATCACGGCCTCTTTGATGTCCTTGAGGGTCTCTCATCCACAGAGGACAGCCGTGATCTGAGGGGCCGGCTCCTGTGGACGGCACTCTGAGTCTCACACTGGGACGGCTCCAGGGCTGGTGATGTGTTCTGAAAGCAGCTTCGACGCCTCTTCATATGGCACCGAAGCTCTGTGTCGATCGTTTAAGAAATGCAGGGGCTTTGTCACTTAATCCTGCAGAAATCCGGACCCCCCGCCGCTGTCCAGGCGCGTTAGTGCTATTGGAGAACAAAGGAGCTTCTTTATGTATTTGGGCTGATCTCTGAGCAATCACAGAACTGTCATTTTTATCTTTGTCAATGATAACAGGGTGTTAGGAATGATTGATCCACCCTGTTTGTGGCTGATTTGCATTTGTTTACCGTTGGGGTGAACAGTAGTATAAAAGCAGCTTGGAGTTTTCCTGTCCTTGGAAAAAATGTAATTATTCCCTCACAGGCAGGGCTACCTATGTCCATGGAGCGGCAGCCCACTCCACCTTAGTCGCCTCTATCCCTCCGAGGACCCACGTGCACGCAGCACTGGAGTCTGTACACATGCGCGTGCTCCCTCGGGCCAGACATGGTGGGAATGCCTGATCTCATCACATTTTAAAACATTCTTGTTTTAAACCCACAAGTGGGAGGTGCTGGGAACTGGGGAGATACCTAACGTGAAGTATTTGAGATCAGGGAACATACACATTATTTGTTATTTCAAGGCAAGCCACAATAAAAGGTGAACGCAGGGGAAAAACACTTTATCAAATGTAACAGTGAGGCAGTTTTTTTAGTTTCTAGAATAAATAGTAATTAAATCATGCAAGCTGTGACAGTGAAACGGCTTAAAACACCATAATTGCTGAGGTACCCACATTTTTATAAATACTAGGTAACTTTATCCATCGTTTTTATCAGCGGAATGTGACGCCGGCTCTTGGGGCCGCATAGTCACTAGGGCATTGCGTGGCCACTGCACAAACACTTGTGTGAGACGCACGCTCATATGGTGCCAGTGAGTATACGGCTTCAGGGGTGTCTTTTTCTGCAATGCAGTTGCAAATGGCCAGGCTGATGGAGTCATGAGGAGGGCTGGCACCCCGGTGCCTAATCAATGTTCGGGAAGTAAAGCAGAGTGCGTGCCCAGCAGTGCCAGTAGACGCTCTGTCTTAAACTCCATTTCCAGTCCACTAAGAAAGCACTTTGCTGTGCCCAGGTCCCTGCTGCCTGGCTTCTGGCCCCGCCCTCCCTGGCAGAGAGGGTGCAGGTGTCCGGCTTGATTCTCTGAGCAATAGAGTGGGCCAGAGAGCTCTGCTCAGAATGCCGCCTTCCCCCTGCTCCTCCCCCCCACCACCACGTAGCCTTCTGGGATGGAGAAACAGATCCCTTAGGGGCTTTGAAGTGTGGTGAGGGCAGATGGTTCACATGCAGGAGAGTGGGGGACAAGGAAGGGGATCATTTTTAGGTAGAAAACATCCACCACACACTAACGGACTCCAAAGATAACAGTGATGAGGGAGATGCATTTGCAGAGATGGGAGAACAGCTGTGCTTTAGATATAATGAAAGTGCATCCTTTGCTTTTTTTTCTTCTTTTTCTAAGGCCTCTAGTTAACTCCATAGGTGGTAGAGATAAAACACAATACCTCAAGGTCGAAAACACAGTTAAATGGCTATTTTCCTGTTGCTTGTTAGAGACCTAGAACCTGCTGTTGAAACAGTAGCTGTGTGATCCCAGTGTCTGCCAGGCCAGCCCTGACCCTCTCCTCCCTCCTCTTGCAGTCAAGTTCAGCAGCTGTTTGGGGACCGAGGGGACGCAGTATGAGACCAACAACATGGACTTCAAAGTCGGGACGGATGGGACAGTCTATGCCACACGGGAGCTGTGGATACCCTCCGAGCAGGTGGCTTTCACTGTGACTGCGTGGGACCGCCAGATGGCCAAACGTTGGGATGCCGCGGTACGGCTGCTGGTGGCCCAGACCTCGTCCTCACACTCTGGACACAAGGTGAGGTGTGACTGCACGTGGTGGGCTTGGTGGATGTCCTCCTCCTGCAGGTCACTGTAGCGGAGCCTCTGCAGAGCCTCCCAAGGACAGGGCTGCACAAGTCCCAGAGGACCCTCTGGCCTTCCCACCTTCCTGAGGCAGGGCCAGCATGGGCAGGTGCCCAGGGCCTCACACTCGGTTTAGCACACTGCTGTCACCTTGGCAGTCTTCAAAACTTTTTTGAACAAAGGCTCCATGTTTCCACGTGCCCACCAGCCCCAGGGTTCCCAAGACCTAGAGAGAAGACAGAGGCCCCATGGCTGGCTACGCAAAGCAGCCAGAGAAGCTAGTTCAGTACTAATGCAGAGGGAGAGAGAGAGAGAGAGAGCTTCACTGGACACAACCCAGCCAGGCCCACCTCTGCCTGGCCCTGGAAGCTCCCTCATCCATGTTTCCAAAATCCAGGGCCAGACTCCCAGCAACCCCTGGTCAGTCCCAAATTCCTGAGCATTGGGTTTCAGGTGTGTAATGGGGAATTAGGTGTGACCCATTGTCTTCCCACCCCATGTGTGGGAGCTGTGGTGGCCTTAGGCATGGGGCGGCCAGATTAGCAGAGAAGTTCCAGTCTGGTCAGCAAGCTCATGACGACCTGCCCAAAGGGTCAGGCAATGGGGAGGCAGAATGCATGCTGAAACCTCACTGACGATATGAGGCCTTAGGGATCCCCAGTGTTACCATGATGCCATGTGTGTGGTTCACTGGCAAAGGAAACCCAACAGTTGAAGCCAGGCAGGCCACCTGCCTCAGCATTCATGGGTATCCCCTCAGACAAAGGCCCATGGGAATTAAAGGGTTAAGCCAAGTCAATCAGATTCCTTTCTATAGATTTGCCCAGAACCTTACACCACTAATGCGCTTTGTGAACCTGAATGGGAGATGTCTGCAAGCTTCCCCAAACCTGTTGACCAAGGAACCCTCTTCATGGAATATCTTACAAAGACAGGTGTTTCAAGGAATGCACTTTGGGAAGACAGGGACCTGTGTTTCATTTTGTCTTGCTTTTAAACAAAGTACACATAGCTTAAGTTGGAAAAGAAAAAGAGGTGACTTAGGTGGAAGACTTCCCCTCTTATGATGAACTGACCAGCACCCCAGAAAGTGCCCCTGGGAGTTTGCTGAGCCAGGCACTGAAACATGTTTCCAAGTCATGAGCTTCACCTGTGCATGCTGAGGACCCTAAAACACATGGACATGGCTTTCCATCTTTCCTTAGGGATCATGACAACACACACTTGCTGGTGAGGAAGCAACAGCAGCCAGCCCTGGGCACAGCTCCACAGACACTGCCCCTCGCAGAGGCCCTTCCCTCCAGGCAGGCCAGTGGGCTGCGGTAGGGCTTACATCCCAGATTGCGATGCAGAAACTGTGCCCCTCGTGAGCAGAGAGGAGAGCTCCTTAAAGCCCATGGTCGGCCTCAGATAAAAGGCGCTAATTGGAAACGTAATGATCCCTTTTGTCAGACATGTTGATGAAGTGATTTCTGGTGCAGTTAATCCCTGATCCTCCGCGGAGATGATCACAGTTACATAGCTCCAGGACAAGCTCACCTGAGCCCCTGGTCAGGCTGGCCTGAGAAACACCAATGGGCAGGACAGGGGCATCAAATCCATGCCTCAGGCCCAGTCCTGGTGAGTCTGGTTGTGAGGTGACTGTGGGGCCGCACCCCTGAGTGCATGAACAGGACGTGCAGGCAGCAGACGGCCTCTGCAGCCCACCCAGCCCAGTCCTTCTCTCTTTATTTCTGTCACCTTTGTTGCTGGTGGCTCCCTGTTTCCTCTCACTTCAGACCAAAGTCCCCTGTCCTGACATCCTAGGTCCCACTTAGGCCCGCCCTCAGTGGTGTCAACTCATCTAGTCCTCACCACATCTCTGGAAGCGGGTGGTGTCATTGTCTGACTTTGCAGATAGGGGAGCAAAGCCATGTGACTGCAGCCCATTTGCTGCTTGGAGGATCAAGGAAGGAGTGAAAATTTACTTTCTAGGGAGGGCTGAGCCCAACATCCTTAAGGAGCCTGACTGCCCTGGGATATGAGCTGTAATCAGACTTCTCCAGCGTCCTGACTGATGTCTGGGGACAAGTCACACTGCCTCTCTGATGTGTACTGCTCCAGAAAATGGGATAGTAAAAGGTTCTCAAGAATATCAGTGAGATCGTGTTAGTCACACAGGTTGCAGGCTCGATAAGAGCCCTGCCACATGAATGTGGAAACAGTAGCTCCTATCACTGTGTCAGCATGGCTGCAGTACGCAGAGTCCAGTGGTCATTACAGCCACTGGGCCTTCAGCAGGCGGTGCCTGGGGTACGGTGGGGGGCAGAGAAGAGGGTCCGTGGGGGCTGCTGAGTCACTTAGTTCCTATGCTTTTACAGAAACTGATGCCAACCTTTGAATAATGTCACACTCTGTGAATGGCTTAGGATGGTGCCAGCTGCTGATGGTCCTAGCCACCTGCCAGAGCAAGTGCAAATCCTCTCCAGCAGACAATACCTCACCAGGCCTCAACTTATATTTACCTTCTTTCATATCCAATGTCTAACACTCCACTGAAAATGACTGGGCACATGGGAAGGACAAGACACGATAAATAAATATCAGAAACAGTAGATGATAAAGACCCACAGTACCTCCACATAATAAAGTTATCAGACACTGATTTTATAATAGCAATGCTTATTTTAAAAAGAATGAATTGGGCTATTTAGAACTGAAAAATGTAATGAGCAAAATTAACTCAGTGGATAGATATATCTGCAGATTAGATGTGGTTGAAGAGAGAATTAGTAAAGCAAAAAATATCAGAAGTAATAGTCACACTAAAGCATAAAGAGATATACAGAAGGAAAACACAGAAATAAGTAAGATACTGCAGAAGTAGTAAGAAGTTTCAACATGCCTGTGTTTAGAATATGAGGGAAAGAGATAAAATGGAGCAGAAGTAATATTTGAAAAGATAATGGAAAAACTGACAACAGACATTCAGTCACTGATTCAAGAAGCCCTATGAACTCTCAGCAGGATAAATATAAAAGGGAACTGCGCTGGGGCACTGTCCTAGTCTGTTCAGGCTTCTCTAGCAAAATACCAGAGACAAGCTGGCTTGTAAACGACATAAATTTATTTCTCACAGCTCTAGAGCTTGGAGGTCCGAGACTGGAGAGGCGGCATGCTCAGGTCTCTATGAGAGCCTCTCCCAGACCTTTGGCCTTGTCCCTGTGTCCTCACGTGGCAGAAAGCAGAGAGAGGAAGCGCGCTCCCTCGTAGCCCCTCCAAGGGCACTGATCCCACCCAGGGCCCCACCCTCATGACCTCATCCAGTCCTCATCGCCTCCCAAGGCCCTGCCTCCCAATGCCACACCCCACTGTTGGAGGCTAAGGTTTCAACATATGGATCTGTGGGGGGACACAAACATTCAAACAAACCATAGCAGGCATTTTATGGTAAAACAGCTGAAAAACAAAGTCATGGAAAAAATTTTGAAAGCAGATAGAAAAGACAGATTCCCTGGAAGGAGTAACAACTGGACTAGAGCTGACTTTTCAACAGGAGCTTTGGTGGTTAGGAGACCATGAATGTATTTTTAACGTGCCAAAAGAAAATAGAATTCTATTATTCAGTAAAACCATCCTCCAAGAACTAACATTGAGTAAAGACATTTTTAAACAAGCAGAAACTGAAAGAATCTGTCAGAAGGTGTTTTCTTTAAGCAAAGATAAGATGATTGGAGGTAAAAGCCTAGAATGAAAAGCCATAAAAAGATTCCATAGATGGGCAAATACCAATGAATAATTACTATAATAGTCAATGGGATGTAAAATAGATGACTCAAATTCACAGAGAGAATGGCACCAACTTTGAGACAGGATGTGTGGAGTCAAAGGGGTCCAGGATGCTTGCATTGTCCTGGAAAATGACGGGAGTATTAAATTAATAGGATATGTGGAGAAGACAATGACACTTGTTTTAAGGAAGGTCTTGGAAAGTCACTGAGTCATAGGGATGGGTCCATTACTTAAAGTGAGCATGCGACATTGACCAAGACAATATTCTAGGTCACAAATTAAGTCTTAACTTCAGGAGCTACTTAAAATCTACAGAGTCCCTAAAGTTGTGCTAGATTGCTAAAAGTCTATCTGTCACCATAACAGATGTTTATTCTCTCTTGGCATTTCCACATAGTTATGACACAGTTGTATATGAAGGCACCATGTCGCTCCACAGCGGCTTACTAGCTAGATGACTTGGTGGCATGGTGCCACACAGAGGGCAGCTGAAATCTCCTTCCATCCTAGATGTATTTCTCATTTAAATATTTTCACTTCCTCTCATCTTCCTATTTAGGCAATCTTTTTTTTTAAGAGATTTAAATAATATAATTTGTCATTTTTCTTTCAATGTGAATTTTCAAATGAACATTCTTAAAACAGAAAGAGGCATAAGATCATCTTAGTTCTAATGTAATAGATGGAAAAATAGAATAACAAAACAATCTAAAAACTGTGAGAAAACAGTGAAGAATAGGAAGAAATGAGCTATGTATTTCTCTTTGGGTAAGATTGTGGATTTACAGATGTATTATTTTTATAATAAATAGGAATAGATTAACTTTTGTAATTAAAAGAAAATGAATGGACAGATTAGATTAAAAAGATCCAACTCTGTGCAGTTTACCAAAGGTACATGTAAAATGTGTAAGGATAGACAAAATTTGAAAGCAGAATAGGGGGGAAAAAAAACAGGCAAATCATCATGAAAAGAAAGTTGCTAATATAAGATTCCTAAGTCCGTCTGCACTTAAGAATATGACTTCAAAATATTTATGCAAAAATTGTTAGAACTAAATGGAGAAATAAATGAATATGCAATCAGTGGTAAATTCTAACAGACATCTCTGAGTAGATAATGGAGCAAGCAGGCAAACATCAGGAAGGAAGGAGAATGAGAAGCACTGAATCAGTACGTCGGGCCTTCCTGAGACGTACATAAAATGTAGAAACCCAGCACTGCTAAATTCACATTATTTTCAAGTATACTCAGAACAATTACAACACTCACGATAAGCCCAGCCTTCTAACAAGTCTCAACATACTTCAGAGGTTTAGAATCAAAACATAGTTTGTGTTCTCCCCTCAGAGCAATTGCTAGAAATGAATAACAAAGGAGATAACTGAGAAATCCTCATAGATTCCGAAGTTAAAGCTTTCTTGTTAAGCCTTGGGTAGAAAAGAAATCACATGGAATTTAGACAATATTTTGTACCGAGTAGCAGAACTAGGGGAGTGTAGCTAAAGTCATGCACGGATGGAAATGTTTAGCCTTAAATGCAGATACCAGAACCTAAGGAACCCAGAAATTCGACAATCTACACATTCGTCTTGGAATTTTATAAAAAGAACAGGAAAAAAAACACAGAGTAAAAAGAAGGAAATAGTAAAACCAAGAGAAAATAATGAAATAGAAGATAGTAGAGTCAACAAAGACAAAAGTTGGCTCTTTAAACAACTAAGCTGATCAGACTAAGAAGGAAAAACTGCAAATAATACCTACCGGAAATGGAAAGGGGACATCATGACCAATCTTACGGACATTAGAAAGATCATTTGAGGTGTTATGTACAATTTATATCAATAGATATGACAATGTATATAAGATGGGTAGCTGTCTAGAAATGTACAACTTGCCAAAGATAACATGAGAAGGAAATCTGAGCTGTTACATTATTACAACAAAATTCAAATTCAAATCCTTATCACAAAAAAATGCCCACACTGTGATGGTGCCACTGCTAAACTCTACTCAAGCTGTAAGCAGGAGTTAAAGCTTTATCTCCGTGGATAAACTTGTCCAGAGAGCTGCACAAAAGGGTTCACCCCCTGACTAAACAGGTGCCATGTCCAGAACCAGAAAGAACCTCAGAAGAACAGCAAGAGAGCAGGTCTTATATGGCCGTCTGCTCATAAATAGGTAGGGAAAAACCTAAGCAGAATATTAACAAACTCGAATCCAGCTACATTTTCATAGGACAAATCCTGGCCAGGTCAGTGTGTTCCAAGAACGTGATTGGTCTAACACTTGAAAGTTAATCAACACAGAATAAAAGATAAACATCACGTGATCATCTCATTAGCAAGTGTTAAACTTAACTTCCATTCATGATGAAAATATTCAGCAAATTAGGCAAAGAAGGGGCTGTCCATCTCCAAAGGGGGCCATCAGTAAACATTCAATCCATTGGGATACCCAAGGCCTTCCTTGGCATCAGAAATCGGACAGAGATGCTCTTACACCTTCTCATCGCCTTCTGGAGCAGTTGATGAGATTGACAAGAAAATAAGTCAGAATAAATATAGCATTATGTGTGGCTTATCTGACTGTGACTATAGAAAATCTGAAACAATCTGTAGATATTTACTGGAATTAGTGAGGTTAGCAGGGTGCTGGATCTAAAGGCAGTTGTACCTCCAAAGCCCAGGAATAAACAGTTAGAAAAGGAAATTTGAACCAGATGCCAATTACAGTAGCATTAAAAATGAACACATACCTAGGAATAAATCTAATGATTTACTAGAACATTCAAGGCCCTCATGTTGCACTGAGAGCAGTTAAAGACCTGAGAACAGAGGACCTGTCCAGCTCATGACTTAGAGGCTGAATGTTGTGGTGACTGTCGGTTCCCCAAAGGTTTCTGAGCTCAGCAAAATCCCAATAAAATCCCAGCGTTATTTTTTGTTTGCTTGCTTATAGAAGGGTAAAGAGCGGACTTTGTATTTTAAAATGGAAAGGGAAAGGGCCAAGAATGGCTCAGAACAACACAAAGAAGTGGGGACTTGGTCTTTCGGCCATCCAGACCTCTCTGTGAGCCACGGCAGAGGTTCCGAGCCGGGCATTCAGGGCTGAATCATGCTCCACAGTGGGGCTGTCCTGTCATTGCAGGGTGTCTAACAGCGCCCCAGACCTCCACGCGCGCCCACAGCAGGCAAAGCTCCCCAGTCATTGCCCAGGGTCTCAGGGCCAGAATGGCTCCATCTGAGAACCGCTGAACTGATAATTAAAACAGTATGGTTTAGAGCAAGACGCTCAGATAAATGAAGGGGTCAGAAAAGCATGCCCGGGAAATGTTTGTGTTAAAACATCTTCCTGGAGGAACAGCTTCCATAGAACAAAAGTCACCGCTTTCACGTAAGCGGTCTAACGACCTTTGTCAAACGCCCACCGTGCAGATGCGTGATTCTGTGCGAGCAGCGCTGCAGGGCAGAGGTCGGCGAGTCCAGGGCTGAGTCCCGCGGGCCGCCTGCCTGGGAGGGCTGGCAAGCTAAGGTGATCTCTGCATTTCGAAATGGTTGTATAGTGTCTATATGAATACAGGGTACAGTTTACAGGGCTGGAGGGCACGGGTGTTCACATAGCTGTTCACTGATGTTTCAAGCGCTTTTCTGCATGTAGTTCATAACTCCAATTTTAAAACTTTTTTTAAAAATGCGTGCAGAGGCTTTCCTGGCCAGGTCTGCAGAAAGTGAGAAGTTCAGACAGGGACACAGAACAGGACTGTTGGCAGAGGGTTCTAGAGACCCAAATGGCCTCCTTCACAGGTGTGCTTTGTGGTGTTGACCTGTCCCAGGAAGCCCCTCCAGTCCCGCCGCAGTGGGCCCCAAATGTCCCGGTCTGTGGCTTCATTCCTCTGCCATCACGGTTCCTTCAAGGGCAGCCTCCCCTGTCGCCGTGGTAGCGACTCTGCGGAGTTGAGCAAAACTGACAGCTTTACAGTCACATGAACCTAAAAATTTGGCAACTTTTTCCCCTCCCCTTCCCATCCTCTCCTAGCAACAATTGAAAGGCTGCTTTTTGTGGGTAATTCAAGCGATGCTAGAAACTGGAGGAACTTTTTTTTGTGCAGTCTTGCAAGAAAGCTGATAGCAGTTCAATTAGAAAATGCAAATGAGGCCACATATTTCCCACAGGAGTGCTGAATGGCCCCTGAGGAATCGCAGCCCTATTCCGGCCAAACAGTAAATACTGAAGATAAAGTTTTCCACACAGTTGTCATCAGACTGGCTGGGTAGCATTTGGAAGTGGCAAAGGACCTGTGGGTATACTGTGCAAAAAAAGAAACTCTTGTTTATGAAATTAATCCTGGGCCTTAAAGCACGTATAAAAGATTACATTCTGCAGAGCAACACCCCAGGCACCAGGCCGAGGGGCCGAGGCACGTTCTTTCCCCGGGGTCCTGCCTCCCAGGTGTGTGGGCCTGATTGTGTCCCCCTAAAGCCCCTATGTTGAGGCTCTATCCTACAGGACCTCAGACCAGACTGTCTTTGTCAGCAGGGTCTGCAGGTGGCATTCACTAAGGTGAGATAGGACCAGCATCCTTACATGAGGGTCCACTGGGCGCAGTGGCACACAGGCAGAGCACTGCGTGCAGATGGGGACAGGTGGGTGACATTTCTGCAAGCCAAGGAGCCCAGGGACAGCCAACAGCTGGGACAGAGCCTCCCTCACAGCCCTGCCGACAGCAGGACTTCTGGCCTCTGATGCTGAGACCACGAGTGTCTGCTGTGGCAGGCCCCATTCTGTGGTGCTTCGGTGACCACAGGACCCTCACTCAGCAGGGGTGTGGTAGTGCCTTCCAGCTGAGCTGGGACCCAATCCCGGCAGAGTGCAGACAGGCCCCAGGCAGTCCCTGAAGGTGGGATGTCAGTCCTGAACCGGGGACCCCACCCAGAGCTCCAGATGTCCCCAGTCCTCTTCAAGCAGCCAGAGGGGTGAGGGACCCATGCCTGAACCTCAGCACCCCAGATTTGGGAGTTTTAACTGAAGGGCATCACGTGGGACTTCCCGTGTGAGATGTAACCTTGGGAAAGCAACCAGAGGGTCAGCCGGTCACACGAGGAACGGAGTGCCACCCTCAGAGAGTAGCACGAGGGCCTCCTGCCCCTTCCAGAAGGTGGCCTCGTGCAGCTGAGAAGCCACAGCTCTGATCCAGCCGTGGTGTGAGCAGCGAGCATGCAGAGAGCCATCCAGCACACCCGTTTTCATGGGAGACGCGGCGGCGACCACAGGCACGGGCCCCCCACCTCGGCCGGTTCAGATGGAGCCGCCCACACCAGGCCACCTGGGGACCAGGAGAAACATGCATTCCATACATTTATGTGTATTTCTGCACGTCAAAGACCCGCACAAATTTCTCGGCAGAGGCTGCTCCCTTCCAGAGGCTGAGGTCGTGACCACCAGCCCTGTGATGGGCAGTCGACCGTAGATCTCAGTGGATAAGTAAAGCTCCCAGATTAACCTCAGCTTTTGACTCTTTGCTGTGTCCAGGGGTCAGGAAGGTGACCTGAAAGGGGAAGAAGCTGCTGTCGGGACAGAGGGGACCTGGAACCAGGCCAGGGGGGCACCCAGCTGGGTGAGGTGGCAGGCAGGTCCCCAGCCAGGCAGCCCTTGGTTAGGCCTTTACATTTACTTTAAGGGTGTGGGGGGGCCCCAGGGAGGCAGGATGGGGACCCTTGCAAACAGTGCCCAGCAGGGTCTTCTGCCTGGTGGCGGGGGCGGGGAAGGCTGAGGGGAGGGGCTGCACCAGGAGCCAGGCCTCCGTGCTCTCCTGCTGCCCTGTCCTGGGGGCTCGCCACCCAGTGCCCGCCTCCTCTCGCCTCCTGGGTCCTTCACCGCCCCCCCAGCTCCTGGTTCATGAAAATCCAAACGCCATCTGAGGGCAGGTGTGCGCCACCCCCACGACATGTACCCACTCTGCCCACTCGCTCAGGGCGGGGCTGCTGCAGGGCCAGCCAGCCCCGGCTCAGGGACACACACCATGCTGCTGTCTCCCCCACACCATCTCCCCAAACACCTCCCCCAGAGCAAACCCAAGTGCTGCCACGCTAAACAAAGGAAAGAGGCCCCTCCCCGCCACCCCCACACCTTCGTCCCCTTGTGGGGTGTGACTGACCCACAGAACCTCTGCACTCAGGCTTCCAGCACCACCCCCCCCCCTCCTGCCTCTCCCCAGCCCACACCAGCGCCTTGAAGGCCCTGGCTGCCTCCCTCGCACCCCAGGGCCTTGGCACACATTCCTCCAGATCCTGGCTTTAGCAGCATGTCCTCCTGCAATCCCTGAGCAGCTGATGCCTGAAACTCTCGTCTCAGCTTTGGGCACAGCTGGGGTTGGCAGGCCCCCTCCTGCTGGACCTGAGTCTGTGCAGGCGACCGGCCGGCCTTGTTCTCTGCGGGGCCGCCGTGCCAGCGCCCTGCACCTGGTGGCCCTCAAAGAGAAACCAGGGTGGTGGGGGAGCAGCTCTGGCAGTGCCCCCGAAGGTGGGAGACTGCAGTTCACCGCCAGCCTCCTGGGCAGCCCTGCGCAGGGGCCTTTCTTGCTGTGCCTTGACCCCTTCTGCCCCCATAGCCGAGCGTTAGCCACAGGGCCCCTGAGGCCTCCTCCAGCCTGGGCTTCCCCATCCCTGGGTCAAACCCCACCACAGCCCACGGGAGAGGACGAGCGGCCCAAGAGGGGCGCGGGCACATCATGGGCTCCGCTGCCTCCCTCGAGGGCATTGCCCTGGTGAGGACAGCACAGGCGTGCACGGTGGGCGCAGCTCCCGGCCCTCCAGCAACCCAGACTTAGCCACCAGTCTGGTTCCGCGAGGGTCCTGGAGGGGCTGGTGTGTACAGGGCCACACGTGTGCTGGGCGCCCTGCGGACACCCCACCTCCAGAGTGTGGGGAGCCCAGCTGTCCTCTGTAGTTATGTAGAAATGAGGCCACGTTTCCCAGACCCACACAGGTTTGGCTCTACGCAAGGCCCTGGCTCCCTGGACACTGCATTCAAAATAAAAATCCTTCTTATTTCTGAGGAAGATGTTTTGTGAAAACAACGTAAGGTGGTCACGGGCATATTTGGCCACAGGAAGATCCCCGAAAAAGACAGGCACAGCTGGGGGCCTGAAACCCACCAGCCCGGTGTCAGTGGGCAGAATAGGCCCTGAGGTGGGCCCCCCGGGCGCCTCTCAGGACCCGCCCCTGGAAGTCCAGCTGAGTTAAGGCTGCCAATCAAAGCCGCACGCATCCTGGCCAGAGCCTTCCAGAATCATCCACCCGGTGAAACTGACCGTTTTCTCAGTAGCTGACACCAGCGTGAGCAATTGCATTCAGTTCGACCACTAACAACTCCAGGAAAAAGTAACACATTTTGCCCTAATTTGCTAATTTAATTTAATTTTTTAGTTTTATCGTGATTGTATTTATTTTCCTGTAAACTGAAGAGTAACTTCGTTTAAGATGTTTCTAGCTAAACATAATATTCTTGATTCTCGAGAACAAGTTCTCAACCAAGGTATTCAGAGGAGAAGTCTGGAAAGGTGTCGCAGAAGGGTGTCGCAGCTGGGGAGCTGGGGGTGCTCCTGGGAGGTGGGGGTGCCCCTGGGGAGGTGAGGGTGCTTTTGGGGAGGCAGGGGTGCTGCTGGGAGGTGGGGGTGCTCCTGGCATCGAGTAGATACACCCCAAGGCTGCTGCTCAGCTCCCTACAAGGGCCCGGGACAGCTCCACCCCGAGAGTGACCCAGTGCCCGGTGCCAGCAGTGCCATGGTGCAGACCCGGGACTAAGCTCGGGCACCGGGGGCCGCGGTGTACCAGGGCAGTGAGAATGGCTGGGCACTTGGCAGTGAGACACACATGCACATGTGTGCACCCTGGGGCTTGTGCAAACGTTTTGGAGCCTCCTTTTCCCACTTCTCTGCACGTGGCTGGTGACCTTGACGATGACCCGCAAAGCGACCGGGTCGACACACACGAGCTGCCCTGTCAGCTCCAGCCCCTCCTGCCATGTCCAGTGCTGTGCAGTTTGGCGTGCTCCCTATTTGCAGGGAGACAAGGCTAAAGGGGGCTAGGGGGTGAACTTAGAGATATTCATCAAGAGAAACGTGGTTCTGATGCCACTCTGTGGTTGTGCAAAGCTGCCCCAAGGACCCGATCCAAACTGTCCCCAGGGCTGCACACACCCTCGGGGCCACAGCCCATCTGCTCGGTGGACAGTGGGTCCGGGGGCCAGGGCAGCAGCAATTTCAATGCTCACCCTCCCCAGCTGAGGAGCAGGGGCCGAAGGCCGATTCAGGCAGGGGGACGAGGCCTGAGCTCGGACCCCAGCCCCCGGGGCTAGTCACCGCACCTCTGGGTGGACCCCTCCCAGGTGTGAGCAGGACGGCGCCCTGCCTTCCCGAGTTGTCACATGTGAGTGAACGGGGCAGCAGGGTCCTGCCACCGCCTCACAGAGCAGGCAGCCTGTATGGAAGTGTCAACCCTGAGACTCTCCTTCCAAACAGACAGGAAGAAAGGACCCAGGAGACCTTTCTTGTATGATTTCTATGGGAATTTTCCAAGCAATCCCTCCTCTGGGAGAGACTGGTACTAAGAAATACTGCAGCGCTTTGGGTGTAAAGGCATCACACACACACCCCCCACCAGTAGTATGTGGATGTAAGGAACATGCAGAGTGCCTTTCCAGAGCCAAACGCATACAGAGGTTTCCTTAGAGTGGCCCACACGCTCTGTCTGTTGAAGAACAGACATATCTTTCTGTTGTTTTTTTGTTTGTTAAATACCACTTTATTCTGTCCATCCCTAGCTACCATGGAAACCAGCCAGCAGGCTGCAGAGAGCACCCTGGTTAAATATTTTAAATATAAATGCTTGCAGGCAAGCAAAACGTGCCATTTTTCAATGCATATTGAAAAGGAAGTAGTAGGTCACAGAAAAAACTGTGCTGGTTTCCATGCCTCTTTTTTTATTTTTTTAAGAAATGCAGTTATCCTCATGAAAATCATTTGGTTGGGGGGTGGGGGGTGGGAGGGCATTGTTTCCTTTATCAAATCATGTTTAACCCAAACTGTAAGAAAGGCATGAAAGCGGGAAGATCAGTGAATCAGAAACATAGAAGTCATAAATAACATTGGTGTTTGGGGACCAAGTCTTCTCCGCCCTGTTCCGACATGAGTCACGTTAGTCCCCAACGCAGAAATAGTCTGTCACTTCCCAAGGGTTTCATTTCGGCTACAGGGCCCTGTGAAATCAGTAATCCTGGAACAACTGGCTCTAAGCTGTGTTTTTATGGCTGACATTGGCCACCTATTTACCCAAACATTAAAGCCATCCAAGAACAGTCAGATGAGACTATGTAAACAGGCCTGAGGCCACCCTGTGCATAAGAGGCCGCAGGTGCCTAGAGAGCCAGAGGCTGGGTGCTGTCAAAGGCCGGCTGGCTGCAAGGGGGCACCAGCCACTGCACTACCAGCAGCCATGTGCTGTCAGTGAGGAGACCAGCTCATGGCCATGGACACAAAAGGGGACCATGGCCTCCTCGGGGCCCCAGGATTTATACTGGGCATCAGAGCTCCCAGAACCTTCCACCCCCTGAGCCCTCCTTCTCCCCACATTGGCTGGCAGACCACTTTCCCTCCATGCACCCGGATGCAGGTGGAAGCCCTGTGATGCCCATGCGTTGACCACAGATACAAGGGCCGCGCAGGCGGCCCAGCCAGGAAACCAGGAGGGCAGGTATAGTCAGGGAGGGTAACATTGCCAGGCCCTCCGCCCCACCCCCATTCCTTACCATCTGTTCACGCCAATCCCAGCCGCAGGCTCTGCCTCTCCTCATTAGGGATCCCGTGGGCCGCACTGCCCATCAGGGACATTAGATGGCACAGGGCAGCTTCCCAAAGAGGCCCCGTCTTGGGTAAGGAAAACCAATGATTACCTTTGGGCGAGGGTGTGCTCCAGGAAGCTGACCCGAGCCCCTGATCGAGAAGAGGCCTCACAAATGTCAGGTCACAAAGCCCAGGGGGCATTTGTCCCACAGGGGACTAACCTGGGAATGTCCATGAACTGCTCTTACTGAATCAGGTGGACTTGTGCCCATGCTGCTTTCTCTAAACGGGGAATTTAAGGTGGTAAGTAAGGAAGCACCAGGTCAGCCCAGGGAGACAGTGCAGGATTGCCTGTCAGGGACATCAGGCTGCATCTGGGATCCCGTCCTCAAAGGTTGGGGCTGCTGGGCTCCCCTAGAGAGGGTCTCCGGATCTGGCATCTGGGAGTTTTGAAGTAATTTCCAAATTTAAGCTGCCTCTTGAAGGGAATGACTTCTGCTAGGCTGCCTTTCCAAAGGACAGAGGACGCACACCTTCCCCACCCTTAGCAGAGACAGCAGGGCGCCCCTCGTGGAAAGGCCTGTGCTGGGGAACCTGCTCCCGCTCCCCATCCCGCCTGCTCCCTCCTTGCCCTCACCCACACGCTGCCCTTTCTCTGGCATTCCGGTACACCCACCAGGGAGCGAGCACTTGGCTGCCAAAGGCCCAGGACCGTGTCCACCACACAGACCCCTGGGCTCCACCCTGCAGGGCCTGATTTGTTAGGTCAGGAAGGGGTGCCGTGAACCCGGTATCTGCATCCCTATCTCAAGGAAATTTGAATTTATTGCGTGCTAGGGATTCATGGCACCTCAAGCCGAGGAGGCCGGAAGGCGCCCCAGGGAAGGAAGGCCTGGGTGGGGAGGCTCTGCACTGAAAGCAGACTCGATTCCTCACACTCCCAGTTCACCATCACCGCCGAGTGTTTTATGAGCCAGCCCATTTACTTAAAAGCTGGTGTTCATATCTGGCTCTGCCTAATTCTGTGTTCCTAACAGATGAATGCCTAGAAAATAGAAAAATATGATAAATTATAACTTTTGCACATAGAGAAGGCGCATATGATTAGAGTCTTCCCCAACACCATTTTCCTCTTTTTTTCTTTAAAAAAAAAGGTACTAATTTAAAACCTGCCCCAGGTCAATTTTGCATTATTCATATTTCGCTGAACAATGATGGAAGGGAGATGACCCAGCCCTTCCTGATACCAAGGAGGCCCTGAAGACCCTCCCCAGACGCCACTCTCAGTTACACTCCAGTCACACCCAGAACAACCTCCGCTGGGAGAGCAAGGCAGGCCCGGGGCTCAGGGAAGCCCCTGCTTGAGGGGCCAGGGGGAGGGCAGCAGGCGCACGGGATGCAGCCTGGCGGGGAAGGTGTCGGCGTGCTTCCTGACATGCAGCCGTGCGTGAATCTGGGGCCTCGCCGTCCTGGGAAACGGAAGGCTGTCCTCAGCGTGTCCAATCACCCCTCGCCTCTTTCCCTAAAATAATAGCCTCGTGCTCCTCATTATGAGGGCTCTGTCACTGTATCCCTGGAAGAGAGGAGGCCTGCCTTCGAGATCCGTCCAGAAAACCTGCCTAGAGAGAAAGGCCGGGACCACCTCTCCAGGCTCCCCAGACTGCCACCTGCCATGGACAGAGAGGGACATGCTCTGAGAAGGGGACCCACCCAAGCAGGCCCCAAGCACCAGAGGTTTCTCTTCACCAAGGCAGGTCCACGGGCACAGTGACTCCGTGACGAGTCTGTACCAATGAGCACTGAGACCACTTACCTTCCCCAAACCGCAGAGTGGAGCCGACACCCCACAGCGGTGCCCCAGCTGACTGCCCACAGCCCGGAGGTCTGGGGGGCCCCAAAGCACAGAGCCTGTGCAGCCCCTTGAGCGGGGAAACTGAGACCAGAGGAGTAAGGACTCACGTGGAGGAAGCGCCCCGCAGTGAGCCATCACCTCAGCTCCCGTGCAGCGTGAACCCACCCTGAGCACAGGGGATGGCACTCGGTGGCCTGGAAGGAGAAGCGCTTTATAAATGAAGCTGGGGGAGAAGCAGGCCGAGTGAGGCCTGGCCTCTTTGTGGTCTGTACCCACACACATCCCCCAGGCCCCCCGTTCCACAGCAGTCTTCTGCCCCTTTGGGGAAGCACCCCTGGCCGTGCACTGGGCAGAGAGGTGCTATGGCTCAGTCCTGGGCCCTGAAAGACACCCTTATAGGAGCTCACTTTCCACCCCTTCTGGCTGGCCAGGGCTCCAAGGGGTCCGGAAAGCCAGCAAACCGCACCCAGGCTCAGCTGCACAAAGCCAGGGGGCCGGCAGGGGGTCAGGGGCGTCAGTAATTACACAGCATCCGGGGAAGCTGCTTCGGGGTGGAATGCCACCCTCGGGCAGGTCTCCCTCCACCTCTGGGCTCTCCCCTCCTGAGTTTACACGCACCCCTCCATCCACCAGCTACTTGCAGGGCATGCAGGCCGACCCCACACAGCCACGTGGGGGCCACAGCCAGCACCCGACAGTGTGCGCCAGGCTCTCGGCTCAGGTAGCCCTGCAGGGAAGCCAGCAGAAGGCGAGGAGGCAGAGGATGCGTGTCCAGTGCCCCACAAGGAGGCCACGGATGCACAGACTGCCTGAGG
This sequence comes from Smutsia gigantea, assembly GCA_032199065.1. Taxonomy (NCBI): domain Eukaryota; kingdom Metazoa; phylum Chordata; class Mammalia; order Pholidota; family Manidae; genus Smutsia; species Smutsia gigantea. The sequence goes on along the minus strand of JAVSCE010010238.1, from coordinate 217,950 downwards.
GCCAGAGCAGCCACACTGAAGTGTGTCCAGGCAGAGACCAGCTCGCATGCAGCCCTGAGCAGGGGGCATGGCTGGGGTATTCAGAGGGAAGGGACGAGACGCGGGGCCAGGAGGCAGGTGGGGCTGTGGCTATGCAGCCTGAGAGCCCTGGTGGGACCCTAATCTGGGAGCGGGGAGCCCACCCCCTCCAGCAGCCAGGATAGTCCTCTGCTTGGGGAATCCCATGTGTCCCTGGGGAGGCCACCCTGGCCAGGTAGGACGCCGAGCTCTGACCGCCAGCCGGGGCTTCCATGCCAGCCCTGGGAGGAAGCCAAGGGATGGGGTGGACGCCGCCCCGCCCTGGGCACCCAGAATGAAGCGCACGGGCGCTCACCACCGCTCTCCTGGGCGCCATTCCCCCACCCCCCACCCCAGGGCTTTGGGTGGATTCTTTCTCCTCCCTGTGCCTGGATTCTCTCACCTGCAGTGGAAGGTTACTGCATACCCCTAAGCCACCTGCTCTCCAAGCCCACCCCTCTGAGCACCAGCCTCGTTTCAGGCGAGGCTCCACCCCCAGGTCTCCCTGCTGAAGCCCCTGCTACCTCTCCGTCCCTGGGACCCCGGCCCAACCTGCAGGGGCCCCTCCGGCATGGCCACCCCACAGCAATGTTGCTTCTCCCCACCGTGAACCTGGCAGCAGAGCTGAATCAACAACCATATGCCGGTCCTCCCTGGACGTCACCTTGTCATGTCACCACACATCCCCCAGGTAGTCCGCCTGGTTGTTCGGGTATCTGTGTTGTCCTGCATCCATGTCTGCCCCATTCCTGGCCAGTCCTTCCCAGCCTCACTCCCCACAGCGGACTCCTCTTCACCCCTCAATACCCTGTCCAGGCAAAATACTCTCCATGAAGCATCTCTGCCCTCCCCAGATGGATTGCATTGTGTGCGACCCAGTGCCCATTTGAAGCCCTGCCCATTTTGGGCTCTGCACTGATCATTGCCCCACAGAGAGGGGGTCCCCCAAGGGCTGCCCCTAAGGGAGACTGAGATGGTCCCCCTAGTATGGCACCTGCCCCACCACCCCACCCCATGACCCAGCAGCCATCGCTCTGACTGGGGCCCCTGGCCGGCCCTGCCGTGTGGGCACTGGAGGGCAGGCCATGGGCTGTTGGTTCTGCTGCCATGCAAGAAGCATGTGGAGCCCACATGTCAGTGTCCTCTGAGTTTGCTCCATGCTGACTGGGTGGCCTGTGGGACTCTACAACCACTCCCAGCAAGGTGGAACTGAGAGAGCGCCTCACCCCCAGGGCAGGGCATGGGGGGTCCTGACAGGCAGGAGCAGAGAGCCAGGGACCAGGTGCCCATACGTGGGGGTCCTTAGCATCTGGGCCTGAGCTGGCCCATTCTGGGGCCTAAGGTCAGAGGCAGCACTTGGGGGAGCTTGCTCTAGCTGCCATGTGCCCAGGGCACAGACGAGATCAGGGAGCCCAGCAGGGTGGCCAGTGCAGGGTGGGAGTGTTGTCTGAGCCTGGCAGGTGCTCAGGGCACCAGGAAGAGGGGCGAACCCAGGCAAACCACATGTGGAGTTGGGGATGTACCACCCAGGGCACAGCTGGCCTCTGTGTGACTGCGGGGTTGAGGCTCTCAGCCCCAACACACAAGACGGGATGGATGTGGGACCAGAGCCTGAATCCAGCTGTGCTGAGGGTGGGGCTCTGGGGGACGCCCCGTGGAGGGCTCCTGCACGCTGTCTGCAGCCCCAGGAAGTTAACCTCTTAGCTGCATGGATCCTCCTAGATGTCCAGTGAGAGGACAGCTGAACCAGGGGACTTCTTCATTCCAAAAATCTGCAGGTATGGGCTTGATTGGAATCCAAAAGCCAGTTCAGCAGCCAGAACCACCCTGACCCCAACCAGTTACAAGACCTCAAGGTTGGAGTAAAATGTCTGTCTATCACCGCCCAGTGGTGGGTTTTGGCTGGCCCTCATGGGGCCAGGCTCTTGGTTTTGAGAAAACTGTGATGTGCAAAACCACACACACATACATGTGTATGCATATGCATTGCATGTGTGTATAATGCAGAAGCACATATGCACATGCCTGTGTGCACACACATATACACAAAAGCATATACATCATGTGCGTGTGTACATGCATGTGTGCTTGTGCCTGTGTGCACCTGTATGTGCACATGCACACATACAATTTTTGGGGACAGTAGCTTAGAGGTTAGTCATATCCTTACCCAACACTCAGCTCTCATTTGCTCAGAAATACAGAATATGGGAATGCACTGGGAAAATCAGCAGGTGTCATGTGTGAGGACATATTTCTGAGAGCAACCAGAAGCATTATTTATAATTAGTATAATTATGCACCAGTGTTTATGTGCCATGTTCTGAATGGGCCCAAGAACGTGTGTTCAGAAGAACATGCCTGCTCTATCCGAGCAACCGCTAATCATCAGTGACGCTTCTCCTCGGAGAAGTGGGTGCGTCTTCCAGGCGGAAGCCTATGCAGGTCTGGCGTTGACTTTCACCAGATTTTGTTATTACGTTTGTCTCACAGCTTTAAAATAGTAGCAAATATGTGCAATTTATTTAAACAACACTAGAGAAATTAATGCCATGCAAGCTCATCCTCAGCAAATGAAGATAAAAGTTTTTTTAATGGCTCTATGGAAAGCCTTTAAAATTCTGAGTCTGAAATTCAGAGGGCCCAGGTGAGCGTCTGCTGGGGCCCAAGCATCAGCAGGTGCGGTAAACCTCTGCTCTGTGCCCATCACTTGGGGCGCATAGATACAGGACAAGCCCCCCACCTCCCAGAGGTCATGCTATGACCAGGGCTCTTGGTCATCTTTTGCGAAGTTTGAGAGCCTGGCTGGCTGCCCTCAAGGGATGTGCTTGAGAACAAATGCTAACCCCGCCCCTTCTGAGGCAGGTACCTGGGGACAGGTGGACCTAATTACGTGTGGATTGAGGAGCCCACCCATCAAGGCCGTGGAGCATGCGAGCGGCCTGGGGGGCTCCCTAAACAGAGACAGCGAGCCCCACCCCACAGGTAATAAACCCCTGGTGGAATCTAAGACTGCATTTCCAACAAGCTCCCTTGAAGCTGAGGCTGCTGGATTCTCAGAACTCTCTCCCCAGCCTGGGGTTTATTGTGGACGTCCTGGGTGCAGGCTGCTCAGCTCTTCAGTGGGAATATCGATTTCTGCCCAGTCCTTCTCACACCTAGCATGAGGACCGGAAAACCGGATGCGACCTCACCGGCAAAGAGACCCTGGAGATGAAGGTGGCTCTCAGCCAGGTGCTCTGATCCGGACGCAGATTCTGCCTCCACCTAATGACCTTCAGAAGATATTTGGCCTCTCTGAGGCTGCCCTGTTGTGGGTAAAGTGAGGAGATGGCATTTCCTACTGAATTGGTGGCAGGGAGGATCCAGGAGGAGGCCACGTGGACTGCTCAGTCCCCAGTGCTCCTGTGGGCCGGTCCGCACTTACTGGGCCCTGGCTGAGAGGGGCAGTGAGAAGCCGGGACCCGCCTGAACCCAGTTCTGTGAAGGCCTCGAGAGCCTAGAGATGACTCTCCCTGTGTCATCGCTCGGAGGATTTGTCACAAGGCGGCATCCACCCGTAAGTCTGACTTGAATAGAGTTGGTATAAGGTCATATTTCCATGAAATCAAGGCGCCAGGGATCTGCGCACCTCCCGTGCCTCCTTTCCGGTAAAGGAAGGGCAGTGACCTAAGTCAGCCTTCGATTTTTAATTGCTGCAAACTCTTGAATGCAGGAGGCAGCTGGGGGAGAATCCCAGGGGGCCTCCCCCTGGAATGTGGCTTGTCCAGATGGATTTTTCCATTGATGTAGCTTGAAGTTTGGGCATTTGGGACAGATATAAGATTTTTTTTTTTGCATCAATTAGGCAGTTTTGTCTATGTGTGTTTAACACTTACTGTTCTGTAGCTTTTTAGCAAAAGGGAATGAGAAGGGACTCTGTCCACAGAGGGCAATTCTAAGACCACCTGGGTTCAAAAAGACAGATGCACCCCTACGTTTATCACAGCACTTCTTACAATAGCCAAGAAATGGAAGCAACCTAAGTGTCCATCAGTAGATGAATGGATAAAGAAGTGTGGTACAGATACACAATGGAATATTATTCAGCCATCAGAAAGAAACAAATCCTACCATTTGCAACAACATGGATGGAGCTGGAGAATATTATGCTCAATGAAATAAGCCAGGTGGAGAAGGGGAAGTGCCAAATGATTTCCCTTATTTGTGGGGTATAACAATGAAGCAAAACTGAAAGAACAAAATAGCAGCAGACTCAGAGACTCCAAGAAGGGACTGGTGGTTACCAAAAGGGAGGGGTGTGGTGGGGCGGGTGGGGAGGGTGGGAGAAGGGGATTGAGGGGTATTATGATTAGTACACAGGGTGTCGGGGGGATCATGGGGAAACCAGTGTAGCACAGAGAAGGCAAACAGTGCATCTGTAGCATCTTACTTCACTGATGGACAGTGACTGCATTGGGGTATGGGGGGGGGACTCGATAATGAGGGTGAATGTAGTAACCACATTGTTTTTCTTGTGAAACCTTCGTAAGAGTATATATCAGTGATACCTTAATTAAAAAATTTAAATAAAATGAAAAAAGACCATCTGGGGGTCCTCAAGGAACCTGGAGTTCAACTGGAGGATGGGGACTGCACTGGTATTGGCAAGGGACAGCATCCAGCCAGCTCTGTCCTCTCTCCTGTGGACCTCAGTCTGTGCCACGTGAACCCTCACATGCTCCCGGCTCTGAGACTCAGAGTGGATGAACTTCAACCATGAAAATGGCACCGAGGCTGGCCATACGGTGGTGACATAGGCGTAGATGTCGTGTGTATGCATGACGTTCTGCTGGCTGGCTCTTTTAATTATAGAAAGTTGTATACATTGTAACATTCAGAAATACAGAAATGAATAAAGTAGGAATATTATAAAACTCAACCAGAGTCTACATATTGATGTATTTCCCTCTGATCTTTTCTCTGTCCTTTAAAAAGTGGGGACTCAATATACAATCGTACCAATTCTCCACTTACTTATGGAGATTGCTTCCTGACTACATAATATCATGATATGAACATAGCATAATGCATTTAGCTATTATTTACTACTGTCAGATATCCATAGATCTTTTTCTAGTATTTTTATTATTATATACATATTATAAAGATATCTGCAATGAACATCTTTATAAGGACATTTTCGTCCACATATAGTTTCTTTGGGACATATTTCCAGCTGTGGAGTTATAGGGCCAAAAGTGAGGGCCGTTTTTGAGGCTCTTGAGAGTTGCTGCCAAACCGCTGGCTGAGAGGCTGTGGTCAGCACCAGCAGTGGTCAGTGACCCCCACTGACGACAGTGCAGTCAACATTTAGTCCCCTGGCGCCCTGCTGGGCTCCTATCAGTGTAATTGCCATAGCAACCCTCTGAATTCAGTGCTACTAGCATCCCATTTTATAAAAGAAGTAGCTAGAGTGTAGGGAGGTTAAGGAACTTGCCCCAGGCCACATGAATCTTTGGATGCACATAAATACAAGACACCAGGTCTGTTTGACACCAAGACCCACACCCTCAACCATCACCCTTTACTGACTAATTCACAGCATGCTTCTCAGTGTTGAAGATTCGTTTTGTTGAATCTTGTCAGCTTGATAGGTGAAGAGAAAGATATATTCCTTTAATTTACATTATTTGATTACTGGTAGACATGAACTTTTCTACAAGTTTATTGATCCTTTATTTTGCTGTTAGTTATACAATCACATCCTTTTCCTGTTATAAAAAAGTTTCCATTTTTTATTAATTTGTAAGAACTATTTATATATGAGACTATTAGCCCTTTGTCAGATGTGTTGTAAATCATGCCTTCCAAATTCATCAGTTACCTGTAGGATATGTTTTCACAAACAAGAGTTTTAAATTAAAAGTGTTAGTCTTTTCCTTTGTGATTTTTCCCCTTGTTTGGGGATTTAAAAGCTCTGACCCACCATACTGGTTAAATATTCAACTATATTTTCTTCTTTTATGGTTTCTTTCTACCCATTGACTTTTGTAATTCATTTCATTGTGTAGATGAGTGTCTTGCTTGATTTTTTTTCCCTGACATGTAGCCAACATCCTCCAGTCTCTGCAGACCTAGGATAGGACAGATTGTCTGAACACATCCCTTTTCCTCTGTGCAAAACGTGACCAGACTTCTTTGTCTCTTCTCTCACTGCTCCCGAATCACACTGCAGAAAGGGAAGAAGAGGGCAGCTCTGGACCCCTCCCAGCCTCCCAGCGACATGCTGCTGCCATGGCCCCAGCAACAGAGCTCCACTGGGCTGAGACGTCAGAAACGGGACTGGGTCATTCCCCCCATCAACGTGCCAGAAAATTCCCGCGGGCCCTTCCCACAGCAGCTGGTGAGGGTAAGTGGGGACCCCTCCACAGGATGGAAGGGTCGCGCCCTAGCCCCGCCTTTCCAGCAGGGCTTTACTAGTCGGGTCTGGTGGCTTGTTCCTGTAGCAAGGGACAGTCCTGCACTTGGTCTGTAGGTGTCAAGATCTCCCCTCAGTGATAAGGACACGGAGGGAAGTGGGCGGGGAGTGTGTCCTCCACGGGAGGGTCATCTCTGTCGGTCACTGGCTGGGGACTGGACTGCTTTCCTGGATGGCGGGAGGAGGGCTATGACTCAGGTCATGGCCCATGACTTGTGACACCTTTTTTTGGTCTGACAGTTCACACTTCTTTCCAGTGAGGACTGGGACACTGAACGGTGGGTGTGGCACCTGCACCATGACAGTCTTGGTGGAAAGTTGGCGAGTCTCCAGACTGAGACTTTGAGCCTGAGTGGACAGCTTGTGTCCCTTCCACTGGCTCCTTCAGGGTCCCCATGCTCCCAACGGCCACCATAAGGTCACTTTCCTGGAGGAAGGAGGAGTTCATTTTGCAAATCTGTGTTTCGATAATCAAGGCCATCAACTAGCATTTTCTTTCTCCCTTGGAAGAAAATTGCAGCACCGTCTGAGCAATAATTTGTTGAAATGATGGTGAAAATCCCCTTACCTAACCCCATCCATTATGGAGCACCTCATCCCCTCTGTGGAAATGGGGTTCCCTGGAGCATTGTAAGGGGTCGTCTTCATTCCTGGGAGTGATCAGCCTCTGTTTTGTTTCCCATCCTACTGAGCAGAAAGTGGGGTGTGTGTTTAAAATGCAGAGATGGAGCAAAGCACAAACCCTGCAGGCCCCCCCCAAGTCTTTGCATCTCCGACGTCAGACACCCCGTCGTACACACCACACCCAAGGTGACTGGTCCAAAAATGTCACCCTGCCTTCTCTGCGTGTGATACCATGACTCATAATAAGAAACAGGTAGTTTGGTGTTGGTCCCCATTTCTGGCACAGAGCTCCTCAAACTCTCAGAATTTCCTGGGTGTTGGAGCAGAGCTGCAGGGGTGCCCTCGGGTGACCATACAGCCCCTTCCAATCACACCTGAGTGTGTGTTAATGAGTGACTTTGGAAGGACCCCAAGGATGGGGATCTGGTCACCCAGGTCACCAACCACGTGATCAGTGGGTTCCTGATCTCCAGGAAGGGGGGCAGGAGGTTGACAATTACCAATGGCTAATGATTTAATCAATCATGCCTATGTGATGACACCACCCTAAAAACCCAGCAGGACAGGCTTCAGAGAATCTCCCGGCTGGTGACCGTGGGGAGTGGGGGAGGGTGGCTCCCCAAGAGAGCTGCTGCTCTGCACACCCCTGCCCCCGCCCTCTGCCTCGCTCCCATCGGTGCTCCTGACTTAGAGCCTTTATAATACACTGATGATCTAGGGAGTGAACTGTTTTTCTGAGTTCTGTGAGCCACTCTGGCAAATTAATCGAGTGTGTGGGGGAGGTCACGGGGACCTCTGGTTTACAGCCAGTCAGTCAGAAGCACAGGTGACAGCCTGGACTTGGATTGGCCTCTGATGTGGGGGCCGCCTTGTGGGACGGAGCCCTTCATCTGTGGAGTCCGCACCATCTCAAGGCAGACGGTGTCAGAAGTGAGCTAAGTTGCAGGACAACCCGCCCGGGTTGTGGAGAATCGCTCAGTTGTAGAAAACCCCGCATCTGGTATCAGAAGTATTGTGCGTGTGATGGTCTCATGAGAGCACAGGAGGCATTCAGGGAAGTCTTTCCAGCTCACCTCGTAAAGCCGGCACCCCCACTTCAACACCCCCCAAGATGGAGGAGCTCGGCTTTCCCTGCCATCGCCTGCCCTTGAGTGGCCCGACTGGCTTGCAGATTTCCCTGTAAGGACTTGAGCAAAGCCCTCAGGGGCTGAAACCACCCAGCCATGCTTCCCAAGACCTGTTGTCCCGGGCCAGCCCACTGCCCCCCGTTTTCTGGCCCCATCCCCTGTGTGCCACCCTCACCACCTTCAAGCACTTGTCCTGTCTATCGTGTGCCATTTACTTAAAGTTTTTCTCTGGCGAGTCATTGTTAATATTAGCACATTTATGCTAAAAGGAGACTCCATATTAGATCACAGTGGGAGAGCAGGTGGTGTTTGTCACAGCCGGAGCTGACTGTACAACAGATATGAAGCACAGGATGGCCCCGTGAATGCCTGGCTGTGTAATTGTCTGAAGGCTGCCCTGGGTTTGTTTAAGGGGGAGGCAGGGCAGGATGCTGTAAAGCTACACCAGGACCAGAGGCTTCCTTTTGACTGTCACCGAGAGTAGAGCAAACTGGAAAGGGGGTGAGGTTCCCATCGCATGATTCGATTTTATTTATGGGCCTCTGCTATTTATACTGCCCGAGAATCGCCTGCAGTAGAAAACTGTTGATCCCACTCAGAGTTGGGAAACTTGCTCTTTAACTGCCGCACAGTAAATATCTCAGGCTTTGCAGGCTGCCTGGCCTCTGCTGCAGCTATTCACCTCTGCCTTTGTAGTAGAAAGCTGCTTGGCAATACATGAACCGACAGGGGTGCCTGTGGTCCAATAAAACTTTATTTACAGAAACCGGCACCGGGCCGGATTTGGCCGTGAGATCCAGCTCACTTCCTGAGCTCCAGGAAGCCCCCCCCCCCGCCCCCCGGCGTCCTCACTGGCACTTGGCAGGCAAATCCGAGTGAGCGGGAGAGTGCGGTGATTACCGAGGGCTCGCGTCGGCTCACACGCGTCACATACATGGGAAATTTGCCAGATTCTTAGCACTGCTGGAATATTCTCTTGCCCTGGCTTCAGAGTTCCTCCAGTTGATCCCAGTATGGGCCCGTGGAACGCTCCCCCCTGGCCATCCATGCACAGGCCTGTAGAAGGTGCCAGGAGACAAAGCCTCTGCAGGCAGAGCCCTGGTCCCAAAAATGTTCCCAGGAATTGCCGAGCGTATTGGTCCTGGTGTAGCCATCTTCTCTGGACGGTAGAGAAAAAGAAGCTGTACTTTCTGCCTGAAGGACCTGCAGCAGTCTCAGGGTGGAAGTCAGGCTGGGGGCAGGACTAAGGGAGGAGCCGACTTCTCCAGACCAGCAGAGGGCTGGGTGGCCGTGTCAATGGGGGCCTTGCTCACGCCGCACGGGTGTGTCCCTCTGTGGGCGTGCTGCCAGTTTGTGAACAGCAACAAAGCAGTACATCTGCCCTCCCCCCTCCCCCCAGTTAACACAAACCTCACAAAACTGAGCCCTCCACTCCCAGGAGATGCAGGTTCCGGAACAGTCTGCCACTGACATTTCTAAACCAGAGTGCTGGGAAAGGACATGTGGGGAGCTAGTAGGGGTTGGATGAGAAAGCAGCGAATTGCAGTGCTGGGAAACCGCCCCCAGCAGCTGGGACTTGGAGGGGCAGCACACGTGCTTCCTGCCCACCGCATGGCTGTGCTTTGGAGCAAGTGTGTCCTCTGCTCCCAGGACACCCTTCCATGCCTGGCAGCCTGGTGGGGAGGGCCACCACCATGCCACCTGCTCCCAACAGGCCCTGTGGGAAGACAAGGTCAGGTCAGGGCTGGCTAAATGCCGCGATGACCATTCCCCAAACTTCAGAGACCTAACACAATAGAGGCTCATTTCTCGCTCCTGTGAAGGTCATTTGGGGGAAGAAGGCTCTGTGCTACAGTCCTTCAGGGCCCCGGGTTGACACAGTCATGTGAAGACCGTAGGGCTGGCTGGGCTTGAACACGGCATGCCTCGATTCTGCCTCTCTTCCGTCAGCCAAAGCCTAGTCACGGGGCTATGCCTAACTGCAAGGGACACCGGGAAATGCCATCTAGCCCTGTGCTCAGGAGCAAAGGGAAATAATGTGTGGTAAACAGCTGGTCTCTGCCATGGCACATCTCTCGGGAGGAGAACAGAGCACATTTGTTCCTCCACAGTGCCCAGCACCGTCCGACTTCATATTAGCTGTTTGGTCTTCTAAGAGCATCCTCTGAAGACAGAGGCCCTTGCTGGTGGCTCTGTCACTAGCCCCTGGCACACAGCAGGCACTGTATTTGTGGGAGGCCTGAACGAGTGAGAGATAGTGCTCTTGTGCTAGGCGCTGGCGGCCTGCACCCCACAGAGGCCGTGGCACACGTACCTTGGCGGGGACCCCAGCACTGCTTCCCCTGGCTTCCGGGGCTTCTCAGTCTGATGTGGAGTCTGTGCCCGTGTCTGCTTCCACTCAGGGATAGGCGTCCAAGCTGAGCTGGATTCTGATGGGGAGATACATCTTCAGGAGGTCGCAAGTGGTACAGCATATTTCTGTAAAAGATTGTCTTTTCCAAATGGACTCCAAGTTATCACATAAGAACTCAGCCCAGAAACACACACACACACAACACATACACACACACGTGTGTGTGCACACGTACCATCCCACTTCATATACACACACGTGCACCCACACTCATATGTTCACTTCTGCCCCCTCCTCCCTCTCCCCTCTCTCCCTCATTAAATTCTTATCTAGCATGAGGGTTTGGGGGCGCCTTGCTGCCCCGTCTCTGTCTACAGGAAGCTGATGAGTTTCCTGCCAGTGTTCTGGGGTGGCTGCTCCTGAAAGAGGCCCAAAGCGTTGTAGCATGAATACAGCTTGATGGGGAGCAGGAAGCCAGCGCGGAGCCCTGAGGTTCAGCTGGGATCAGCTGCAATTCTGTGCTCATTAAGGCATTTCATTCTGATAAAATATGTTAAATGAAAAAATGGGAGGGAGAGGAGCAGGCATAACATTCTTCCAAAAAAACCTGTGTTAATTACCAGCTTTTTCCTTGGAAAGAATTATCTGTCTCTTTGTAAGCATTAATTCCACCTTGCAGGGAGAGTAGATGACCTACTTGCACAGAGGAAAGTCCTGGAAAGGGACCGGGTGGCTGTGATTGGCCGGGTTGCTGGGAGCCACAGGTGTCCACGGCAAAGTGTGGGAGAATGCCATGTGGTATGGCCGCTGGAATTAGAACAAGGCCTAAATTAAGTGTTGAGTAAGGAATGCAGCCTATGCTGGGTACTTCCAGCTCCCAGATTTGATCACACTCTTGGTTACCTAGAGACCCATGTACAAGCTGTTTTCTCAGCCTGGAGCATCTTCCCACTGCACCTGACACCCCTCAACCTGACCAGTTCTTGCCTCCTCCGAGAACACACCATTTCTCAGGACCAACAGAGGCCCTTCCATGGGGTGCACGGTACCCTTGTTGCCTGCCATTGTGATAGAGTTCTTAATACTGTTTTGTTAGTGATTATCGGTCTGTCCCTCCCACTAAACATAAAGGTCCACCTGTCAAACACAACATTGAGGGCAAAGTAGATGTCATTAAGCTCTTACTAAGTGGACGAATGATACAACCCTCATGCCCATCTTTACTGGCTAGCCTTTCATCATCTTTATGAATACAGTCAGGTTAAATATGCAATACTTGAAAATAATGAAATTGGAATTTCTGCTCTAGTAACATTGGATTATTTTATATCAGACTACCACTTCTAAAATAACAATTATAAACTCTGGAAAAAATTGTTTTAATTATTTGAAGTTGCTTGAAAGTGACAAGCAGTAGACAGAAACTGTTGGGGACTCCACCCTTGAAAGAAGGAAATGGCACTGGGTGAGGTCTGTGTTGACACAGCCTTTCCTCTGAGAACACTCCTTGTCCTGGACCAAAGGGTGGGCAAATCTCATGCAGAAAACCAGCCTTATAGGTCAGAGGAACTGGAAGATGGAATTTAGAACCGGCAAAGCAGTACAGTGTGAGGACGAAAAGCCTATAAAATACATAGCCACAGAGAGACTCCCAAACTGCTTATACACCCTGCTCAACTCCTCGGCTGTTCTTGAACTGTGCGTATAGAGGAGGCCTCCAAAGAACCCAGGGAAAAGAAACAGCTTCTGAAAGAACAAAGCAGAGATCTCAGCAGCTGCCTACTCCAAGGAGACAGTAGATTTCAGTCCAGCCAAGTTAGCTCCCTGCTAAACAAAAATCAACAACCTTCAGAGAATAATAACATGACCAGAGTCTCTTCAGCATGTCATTCACAATGATGAGTACAAAAAAATTACTAGAGACACCAGGAAAGAAAGAAAGCAAGAAAAGAAGGAAGAAACTGCGACCCATATTTAAAAGGAAAAAACTTCACATAGAATCTAACCCTGAGATGATCCAGATATTGCAATTAGCAGCAAAGCCTTTGAAACATTGCTTATAAATATGTTCAAGGACTTAAAGGAAAATGTGGTTGGAGTGAATGAATACATTTGGAATCACAGCAGAAAAATGGAAACTCTAAAAATATAAACAAAAGAAAATGATAAAACTGAAAAGTACAATACCTCTAATGAAAAACTCAGTGGATGGGGTTATGAGTGGACTATAGAATTCAGAAGAAAGGGTCAGTGCATTTGAACTTAGGTCAATAAAAGTTATCTAATCTGAAAAACGGCAGAGAGGACTGAAACAGAGAATTTCTGTGGGACAAGGTCAAGTGTCCTAATGTGTGTAATGGGAATCCAAGGAAAGGAGAGTATAAATTACTAAAAATCATTAAAGAAATTATTGTATTTTTCCCAAATTTGGTGAAGAAATAAAGACTTACAGATCCAAGAAATTCATAGAACTCCAAGTAGGCTAAATACAAGGAAAGCCATACCCTGATTATAGTCAAAGTGCTGAATCTCAAAAAATAGAAAGTTTTGAAAACCATGGAAAAGATGCAGCACTTCAGAGGACAACTGTGAGAAGGAGGGCTGGTTTGTCTTTAGATTAACAGAGGCCCTGGAAAATGGACTGACATTTTTAAATTGCTGAATGAGAAGAAATTATCAACCAAGAATTCTATATACAGAAAAAATATCCATCAAAACTGAGGGTGAAATAAAGACATTTCTGATAAGCAAACTGAGGGAATTCACTGCCAGCAGACCCACAAGAAATGGTAAAGATGTTCTTTAGGCTGAAAATAAATGATGCAAGTTAAAAATTCAGGTCTACAGGAGAGGATGGAGAGGCACAAGAAAAGATACATTTGTGGGTTAATACAAAACATTGCCTTTTTTTCCTCTTAACTTACTTAAAAGACAGCTGACTGTTTAAAGCAAAAATGTAGCACCATACTGTGAGGTTATCATTTATGAGGTCTAAAGAGATCATGGAACTGTCACCTCTGCCTTCACCATGCAGTCTATGTTTTAATGATCACCAGCATGGAAGGAACCACTCCAGGAATGATCAGAGAACTGATTCTAAGGGTCATCGGCTCATCCCCAGAGGAGGCATATCTCCTTGAGGAAGGTCTTAATTGCCTGGAGTAGTGTTTTCCTAGAAATAATGTGACTCCCTCCACAGTGAGGTAGGGTAGCACTTTCCCTTGCCTGTCCCCTGCAGCTCTGGGTCTGCCTCCTTCCCAGCCCTGCCGTGGGGAGGGTTAGGCACTGCCTGGCCCCGTGTACGTTCTGAAAGTAAAGCCCCGACACAGATGTGCCATTTGGGATCTTCTGCAGCAGCCTTCAAGCCTCCCTATAATTACACATCGTGCTGAGACCTATAGGGAATGTATATTGTCCTTACTAAAGCCAGAGGGAAGTGAAGAAAGCAGTCAGTTAACGATTCAGCCGCTTCAGGTTCTGTGATTTAATCAATCACGTGAAAGAAATGTGCAGATTCTTTGTGTTTACTGTTCTCTCATCTGAGCAGAAAACGTCCCCTTTCTTGAATTGCTTTAATGGCCATATTTATGCAGCTGAAAGTTCCTTAAGAAATGAAAGTAAAATCAAATTGCTGCAAGTGTGCAGATAATTTATCAGAGAATATTCAATTAGAATATGTTAATATTTTAGATTTCCATCATTAATTTAATATTCAGAGATTTAATTTAGTCATTGAGTTGGTGTGGCACCCTTGGTAGGTGGATGTGTAAGAGGAGAGCTTCGAGCACTTGCCACAAATGGTTGGTTCATAGTGGAGCTCTCACAGACCATTTCCCACCAACTCAGCTTCTGCTGTGGCCACAGGGCCTCGTAGCTGCAGACCAAGTGTTCTCTGCAGGTGTGGACATGGACCATGGTTCCACCGTTGAGGCCAGGGAAGAGGTCAGGCTGGTCAGGGCTTGGAATTGCCCAGAACTCGAGGAGCAGGGCCCAGTAATTGTGGGAGGCGGAGGCTGCATCCCGCCTGGCTGGCACATCCAGGTCACTGCTCTTTCGCTCCTAACTCCTCTAGGACTATTAGGACTTTTCAGGGAAACCAACTTCCTGTCCCCTCTGGTTCCCGTGCTAATGAGTGGGGTCCCGGGACCACAGTAGGGTGGAGCTGGCCTGCAGACAAGTTTCAGAAGGGTGTAGAGTCCTCAAGGTATGTCAGCGCAGGGTTATCAGTGACCCTTTCCTGGCAAAGGGTGCCCCTCATTCTGCGACATGGCCTTCTCCTCACTTGTATGAGATGATAATAGCAGGTTATGGTGACGGTTATTTATTCATCCACCACACGTTCGTTAAGCCTCTCCACACACACTGGACTCCCCGTGTGCTCTTCTAGGTGCAGAGGATGCACAGAGAGCACACAAGACAGCATCCACCCTCCTAGAACATATGCCCAGGGATGAGCAAATATGTGGGCTAGACCAGCTTACACAGGTGTTTAGTCTGACCTATGCAGAGTTCTTAGAAAATCTGGATTTGTTCCCCTATATTTAAACCAAGAAATACCATGTAAAATATAGATTATTAAAGTCCTGAAAGAGAAAACCCACATCCAAATGATTTCCTTGTACCCTCAGGACAGGAGTGGCGACATCAATGGGCTGTCCGCCCTAGTGGAGAGTTGGGCTGACCTGAGAGGCTGCTGCCCCTTCAGATGGCCACAGTCACCAACACTCCCTAACGTCTCCCTCTCTGCCTACATCTCTCATTGACTGCATGAGTATTTCTAACAGAAACAAGTAACACAGATGTTCCTCCAGCACACTGCAGGGAAAGACAAGACATGCTCGTGGGCCCAGAGCGTCATAAAGGGTGTGTAGAGCAGAGGCAGGGGGTGCCTTAGATGGTGAGGGCATTTGGATTTTGTTCCAGCCTCTCAGGAAGGCCCTCCTCCTTCCTTCTGGCATGTCCTGATGGTCCGGGCTGCTTCCACCTTCCAGCACCCCGCACCCCAGTCTGCAGGCAGGGACATCCTGGGAGAAAGTGAGCACCAGCTCCAGCTCTTTGCTTCCATCTGGAAGTGATGTCACCACCACCTCGGGTCAGTGGCCCTCGTAGGTCACACGGTGCAGCCTGGCTTTGAGGGTGCCGAGACAAGCCGGGGAGGCACCGTGCTGCCTGAGGCTTCAAATGCGGGAAGGAAGGAGTGGTGAGCGGCCCCTTGGGGGGACTGGCTTTGGAGGGTCCCTGGCAGGTCCCTGCTTCTGAGGGGAGGTGCAGGGGTGAGGCCAGCTGGAGCAGCCTTCATGGTGGAGAGCCGCTAAGCTCTGCACGCCTGCTCCACACAGGCGCCCTGGGGTGGCCCTGGTGCCTCCTTGAAAATGAAGTTGTGGCCGGTGCCTGGGGGTGTGAGCCAGATAAGAGGCGGTATGTGCCCTTCAGCTGTCGGTTTTGGGGGCTTGACCGGCATGCTCTGACTCCCAGAGAACAGAGGCTCCCCTGATGGCCCAGAGTCCTCTCCCTGGCCACGGGCCACGGGTTCCTGATTCGCTGTGTGTGTGTGTGTGTGCTATGAGAGGAAGCGGGTGGTGCACAGGGGGCAGGGGCCTGGCGGGGACTGTGGTGCGGAGAACACGCAGGCAGGCTTACTGCTCACCTGGAGGGCATATGGCTCAAGTGGAAACACATTTCCCGGGTTCGTCTCCGGGTTCCCAGATGGAACCCGGAGATGGGTCAGGAGGTGTCCGGGTGTCCGCAGCAGGTGCTCCCTGGAGCCAAGGAGGAGACGGCCTGCAGGCCATCTGTCTTCCTGGGGCAGTGATGAGACACCCCAGCCAGCAGTTCATTCCTGCACCTGCCATCCTGCGGGCAGGCCCATGTGCTTCTGTGGCTATGGATGTCTCCTGTTAATTTCTTCCAGACAGACATTTCATTGTGAAAACTCCTTTTTCTGAACTGTGCAGAACCGGGTGGGCTGGGGGAATCTGCCTCCACAGACCTCCCAGCTTGAAGAGCTGAGTTCCACTCACTGAAACCAGGGCATGGAGGCGGGCTCTGGGCATGGAGTGTGCATGGGGGGCCATGCTGGGAGATGGGCAGCCCCCCATGTGCAGTATCCTGTGCGCTGCTTGCTTCTGGCTGAAAGTCCCGTCTGATGGTCTCGGCCACGCGGGGCCCAGGCTCAGAGGCTCTGAACAGCCGTGAGGAAGAGGCCTCAGTGGTTAATCAAACCCTGAGCTGGCCTGAGACATGTTAGCACTGCACTCAGCTTTTCGGCCTGTCAGCCTCCTTTCCAACTGAGTTATGTGTGTGATTTGGGCTTTGGGGCTTTGTGAGCTATAATGTTTATTTAAGTCAACAAGCCGATTTCATTTTCCCAGAATGTGGGGTGATGGATACAAGGAGAGCTATGGGGCCTCATTGTCTGTTACAAGCAAAATGAGGCAGACAGCTGAGCAGCGAGGGTGGGGCCAGCGAGGCAAGGCCAGCGGGGGCGAGGCCGGCGGGGGCGAGGCCAGCGGGGGTGAGGCCAGAGAGGGCGAGGCCAGAGAGGGCGAGGCCAGCGGCTGCCCCCTTCATACCACTCAGGCTCCCTCTGCAGCGTCATGCGGGCTGTGGTCTGGCCGCCTGGCTTCAGGCACAGCCTGCACACGTACAACACATTAGGGAGGCGTGGCCGGTGTGCTCCACGCTCTGGCAGAAACCCACTGTCTCCACTGATGTGTTCTGAGGCCGCCTTGGTCACTGGCACCTCACTGCCCTGGCCCCAGCCCAGGCTGGGCAGGGTTGGACATGCCCCTGTTACCTCTGGGAGGCAGAACTGAGGGGGAGAGGGAAGAGGTGTGGCTGTTCTCTGTGGCCAACTGAGGAGGGCCCAGGCCTGGGTACTTTGTCTCTGGAAATAAGTGGCCAGATCAAGATATAGGTCTCCTATTAAAAATAATAGAATCCAAAAATAATCTAGGTTATGAATCTAGATTTGGACAAGGTTGACACAAATTCATAATGCTCAGTCTGAAACTGGTTGATAAAGGATGGCAGAGGATGAACAGTACATCCATAATCTATTAGGCCAGTGCCATCCATCTGTCCATCTGTCCAGCAACCCATCCATCCATCTGTCCACTTGTCCACCCATCTATCCATCCATCTGTCCACTTGTCCACCCATCCGTCCATCCATCCATCAGTCCACCATCCATCCATCTTTCCACTTGTCCACCCATCTATCCATCCATCTGTCCATTTGTTAACCCATCTGTCCATCCATCCATCCTTTTGTCCACCCATCCACCCATCTTTCTGTCCACCTGTCCATCCATCTGTCCATCATCCATCTCTCTGTTTGCCCACTGTCCATCTGTCCCTCCTTCTGACCATGCTGGAACTCTCCCCTCACCTCATCTCCCTCCACTGCTCCTGGAAACAACAGGATCCGCGTCAGACCTCTGGCATGACCACAGTGACACACTCCTGGGACTTTGTCTAAACATTTAAGGCCTCTGAAGTAAAGGACAGATTGAACAGGCCAAACACCTGCATCATTAGTTGGCATCCTTAAAATCCTTCCAACTCTGAAGACTCCCCGTTGAGGGTAAAGGTAATGCGTTTCCAGCAGTGCTGGGAAATCCTTCCAGGGCTTTGGGGAAGAAACATCCCATTTGGCTTCACTACAAACACTACGGAACTGTTTGACTGGATGATGACTCCAATCCCTAGGGAGAGTTTGGGGACCAGAGAGGACATCTTTATTGTTTTCCTACATCATCAACAGCCACAAGAATGGGGCTTAGAAGGGAGAAGTGCATTTGTTCCTCCACATTCCTCCTTAGAGGAAATTCAGTTTTTTAGAGGAAAGTCCGTCTTGGTACAGAAGAAAACAGTGACGTACCTGGTCATTGAGGAAGTATTCATCAAGCCTCGGTCAGCATTGAGGTGCAGTGGTGGCCATGTAGTCGTGGGACTGTCCTGTCCCATCCACTATAGTGCAGAAAGACACAAGGAGAAGAAACTGTCAGACACAGAAGAAACCACGGAGAAAACCAAACACAGGGTGAGACAGGCAGGGACTGGAGGGCTGGGGACAGGGAGCTTCAGATGGGGTGTGTGGCAAAGCCTCTCCAAGGAGCCTCTGTTGAGCTCCTGCACAACTCGGAGCTGTGCCAGGATCAGACAAGAAATAGCACATGCAAAGGCGCTGGGGCAGGAATTAGCTTGGTGCCCAGGGAATGGAGAAGTGCAGCAAGGACCTGGCCGGTGAGGAGGGCGGGGGGAGAGCAGACCAGCGAGCACAGGAACCAGGAGCCGGGTGGGCAGCCAGCTGTGGCCCCGCGTGTGGCCAGAGCCTTCAGGAACGCCATCTGTTGTCCAAGAGATACCTTCGGCTGCCATGTGGGGGATGGAGGTGAAAGCCGAGGAAGTACGAGGAAGGAGGGCCTCTGCCCAGGGAGCTGTGACATGACTGGGCTGGACAGGAAGGGAGGCCAGAGCGGCTGGGAGGAGTGTGGACAGGAGGAGGAGGGACACTTCAGGCTGGGCCCGGGCTTTCAGCCTGAACTAGCCCTGTGCACCCCAGTCACTGGAAGGGGAGAGCTAAATGCAGATTTCCAGGCCCTCTGTCCTGACTGGGCTGCGGAAATGCAGGCCCCGAGGCCTCTGACTTCTAACAACATCTGGCCTACTTCTGTGCAGCCAGCCCTGCCTCCTCCCATGAGCACCGGCGTTTGGACAGACCCAGACGGGGGCTCAGGGGGCTCCTTGAGCCCAGGCAGCACCAGCTGCCCCACACTCTGCCCCTCTGCCCGGCTCCGGGAGGCCCTGAGTCTCTAAGTGGTCCGCCAGGGCCCCGTGGATGCCCGAATGGGTGCTGGATTCCCTTGTCACCTCATAGCTCAGCCCTGGCGTGTCAAGCCCTGGCGGCGGCCTGCTTTCATGAGTGTGGTTTCCTCCTGCCTCTGAGGAGTGACAAAGCAGTGCCCTGGGCACGTCCTGGTGCCCAGCAGCCTCCTTCCCCCATGGTGTGGTATCTGGCTGCATGGTATCATCAGTGACTGTCCCAAAACGGGGGACCACCAGCCCCCTGGGCCTGTCCCCCTGCTGCTCTGCTGGCTCCAAGCACAGGCCTCCCCACATCCAGCAGAGCCTTGAGGTGTAGCAGGCACCCGCTCCCATACACGCACGCACCCCTGGGAATGCTGGTGACGATCCTCAGCTGCACAGTAAAGACCAGTTCCATTTACCGCCCCCAGATGGGGACTGAAGTTCTCAGAGAGGTTGGGTGACTAGTTCAAGATCACACAGCCAGGAAACAGAGCAGGACGCACAGCCACCCCTACCCCCAATGCAGGTCACCTCGCCGCTCCCTCCCGGCCTGCGGACATGGCCCTGCCAGCAGCCCAGAGACTTCTACCCAGCGTTCTGCTGGCGGCCCAGAGCTGGCGGGGGCTGCAGGGGGAACTCCGGCTGGGTTGTCCTGCCGGCCCCCTCTCCTACACCCCCAAGCCCAGCTCAGACTCCTGTCTCCCTCTTCCCCGGAGGGGAAGCCCCCAGGTCCCCAGCCGTCTCCTGGGCCCTATAGAGCCCCTGCTTGGGGAGAAGCAGGGGGAACTCCCTGTCACCCAGGTGGTCCCGCGCAGCTGGGATCAACCTCGAGAGCAGTTTCAGTTCCTGGCTGGCCTTGGCCGCCAGAAGAGGCCAGCTGCAGCTTGTACCGCTGGTAAGGCAGATGACCGATTGAGCGAGAACCAGAGGGGCCATGAAAATAGAACCGCCGAGCAGCTGCTGCTGTGGGAGCTTGTGTAAAAAGGGAAAACCTTCCACTTCACCCAGGAACCCAGCTCCACACCGCTTTCCCATTGCAGCTCCTTGCACAAGCACCCCAGGATACTCAGGCTTCAGCAGCCCTCTTCTATGTCCCCAAGGGGAGGACAGCAGGCACGAGACACCCTCCCTCCCGGCTGCACAGAATATGGGGCCCCAGCCAACAAACTGGGCAACGTGGCGGCTAGAAGCCGCTCTGTCGGGAGGCACACTAGGGCCTCCTCCCCGGCTACGCCCTGGAGGGATGCTAATGCCATCGCCAGTTAGAAGAGCTCGTGTCATTTCACCTTCCTGTGGAATGCAGCAGAGCCCAGGTGGAACGTGAGCCGGAGAGAGACTAACCCATTTCGGCAGAAAGGTAGACATTTGTCTTGCAACAGAGCAGCATTTTTGCACAGCCCAAGTTTTAATACCGAGCAAGTTCTGGCTCACGAGGAGCTGTGATTATAGTCGGCCACCGAGCACTCCTTTAGCCCTCTGCCCCCCCAGGGGGCATGGTTAATAAATGTCCCCCCCAGGAGCCCACCTCAAGCAGCACCAGTCCCAAGCTAGCAGCCAGGACCACTTAGCCGCCCACACCCTGGGCTCTGCAGAGGCACGTTGGTGTCACCTGTGTCCGCACACCTTGGGGAGGCAAGGGAAGGAGCAGCCAGGGGTATGGGCCCCACCCCGCCTCGTGCTCAGCCTGCACGGGCAGGTGTGGCGTGTCCCCTCCATGGCCTCAGCCTCTGGACACGCAGGTCCCCACACCCCTCACCGCAGGCAGCCGGCCGCGGGGGCGGGGAAGGGCTGGGGCCCTCATCCCTCCAGACCCACCGGCTCCCTTCCGGCTTTTCCGAGCGATTCCACCGCACTAAGTCACAGAGCTCGAGGCTCCCAGTGTCTGGTCTGAATCCCTCTGGAGGCCAGTGGGAAGGCAGGGAGAAGGGGACTCCCATCCATAAACTCCGGTGCAGCCACGCTGTGGGGACCAGCTGGGATCAGGCCAGCAGGCCACTCGGGCAGAAGCACGTGGTGCGGGCCCCTCATTCTAGGCGGCCAGAGTGAGACACGGGGTTGCCAGGAGCCCCGGACCACCTGCTTCCCCCTCCTGCAGAAGAGGGGGCCGGGGGCGGGCAGCACAGGTGGCCTCGAGGGCTGGTGGCAGGCAGCCTCGCTGGGTGGCGGCCCTGTGTCCTGAGTCTGGCCACCGCACAATGCTGGCACCAGGCCATCGCTGGCCCGCTGGGCTGCTCACTGACTCGCCTCGATGCTTCCTTGAGAAGCCAGCAGCCAACAAAAATTAGCCCCCAGGACCCCGTCTCATTCAGAATCAGAGGCTGAGGGGTGGCAGTTACTTTACTGCAGCCAAGGGTCTCCTGAGATTCCGCGAAGCTCTAGGCCCTCTTAGTGCAAACTTGAAAAGCCTTCATGTATGTTAAATACATAGCAGAGCTGTGTGGTTATTATGGGTAATTTTATACCTGCTACGTTTCTGACCAACTGTTACTTCTAATTAGTCCCAATAAATGTTTCTAAAGAATCAGATAATATCTGAAGAGCTCAATAAACTAAATGACTGCCTTATGATTTCTGTCAGGACATTGCATTTAAGTAGCTGTAACTGGGAACTGGAGAGGCTCAGGCCCCTGTGGTTTAGCCGGTTTAAGTGAGAAGCTAGTTGACACTGGCCGTTACACTCCGGGTGGAGGGGATAATCATGGTTCAGAATGTCCTAGGATTATTGTGAATATTTTCATGAATATCAGGAGAATTCGAGCAAGCTATAAATGTTTCTATGTCAAAATTCACTAAAACCTTGTGGGAACATGGGGTTCTGGGGGTCTCTGCGGGCTCAGATCTCACTGCCCGCACCAGCGCCGGCTGCCCTGTCCTGGGCCTACAGTCTAGTGTGCTGCTCTTTGCGGTTTGGGGAGGTGGAGGCACACGTCCACGAGAAATGTCCGGGGCCCCTCCTCCCCGCTGGGACGTGGACACTCGGCCTGGGGTCCCTGGAGGGGGCTGCTGGATTTCCACAAAGGTGGTCCTGGGTCTCTGGAGCACCCTCCCCCCAGCAGCCCATTCCGTCCGGACTCCTCACTCCTGGAGTGCCTGCGTGACCCTTGTCACAGTGGCAACAGATTTCCCACACTTCCTCGTGTCAACCACTGCGCAGCCCTGGCTAGCAGGGCTCTGGGCACGGACAGCAGGCCAGGGACACTTATCCACCAAATAGGGGGGTGCCTGAAGAGACCCCTCCCAGGACATGTGCCATGTGCCTCAGAGGACTCCCAACTGTCACCGCAGGTCGGTGACTGCCCAGGTGACCTCCGCATAACCTGGAGGTTAGGTCCTCCTCCCACCAGCCTGGTCCAGAGCATCTTGTCCATGGACTTTCTGGGGTCCACTTGGTCCAAGGGCACAGAGCCCCAGTGGGGAGGGGGCCTCTGGGGTCCAATCCAGTTCTTCACTTTCTGTCACGTCCCTACAGCAGCCAGTGTCCCTTCATGTTTTCAGGCACCCTCCTCTCTGGGCACAAGGCCACTGCAGGCCCGTCAGAGTCTTCCCTGCCCGCTCTGCACACCTGATGGGCAGTGGTCCCTGGAAAGGGTCCCTGAGGCCCCTAGTGCTAGGCCAGGCCCCACAGCCATGGCGTACTCAGGGCCCACGTGTGCCTGGGACGTCACTGGGGCGCTGCAGAGGGCACTCCCGCCCCTTCTCACCAGGTGCTCTGGGCATTGGGGTGTGGGGGGGCTGGAACCGAGCGCCACAGTGACGTCAGCCCTCCGGTGTTGGCAGCCCAGGGCCCGGGGGCCCTGCTCACAGTGGCCCTGAGCCTCAGAGGCCGCAGCAGGGAGAAATGAGCAGAGAACAGGGTAGAGCCCCACTACCTGGCGATGGGGGGTAGGATGCTGGGCAGCCTCTGCACCGCGCTGGGCGCCCTCCCAGCCCAGGGCAGGGGCGTCTGCTGCCAACGGCAGGGTGGGCGGGGCTCCACCCCCAGCCACAAAGGGCAGTGCACTGGGCCAGGCTCCGGTAACCTGACTCTCACTTGCAGCTCGAAGCTGGTCAGCCGCACCAGCTGAGGGACAGCTGCAAACAAGACAGTGACTAGGAAAGCAAAGCGAGGTCCACGGAAACACCTCAGATCCCCGGGCAACCCAGGGGGCAGAGCCAACCAGCTGAGCCCAGGTGCCACCTCGGGCATGGATGGGGCAGGTGACCCGAGGGGGTGCAGAGGAGCCGGGGCCTGCCCTCTACCATCGGGGGCTGCCCTCCCCTCAAGGCCTGCCCTCCTTGGGCCCCCAG
The DNA here is from genome assembly GCA_032199065.1 of Smutsia gigantea. Taxonomy (NCBI): domain Eukaryota; kingdom Metazoa; phylum Chordata; class Mammalia; order Pholidota; family Manidae; genus Smutsia; species Smutsia gigantea. The sequence continues at coordinate 194,232 of JAVSCE010010238.1, read as the reverse complement.
AGCATCATTCCTGGGGGCTGGAAGGTGGCACTGGTGGCCCCTTCTCACCAGGCTTGTTGTGTGTGGCATCGCTGGGATCCTGCCCCCACTCCTGGTGCTGCCTTTTGCACGATGCTCACAGACTGACTCCAGACCTGCCGTGGGTCTGGTGTTCTCTCGCGTGGGCAGGTGGGAGGAAGGGGTCCATGTTCTGCACTGCATGGAAACTACTCTTGTCCCCACTTCCCACCTCCTCCCCCCGTGTCCCCCACACACCTCTAGTGCCCATCCACTAATTAGCCACCTGAGAATGAGCCATCCATCTCTTCAGTGAGGTCCCGGCTGGGTCTGCCTCGCCATGTGTCGGCAAAGCGCTGCGGGTCCCCTCTGGATGGCCCGAGACAGGCTGTGGCCTCCCAATGCTTTGGAGCAGCAAGGAGCTCTGGGTACTTGGCATGCTTGTGGCAATCCACCCAAGCCAGCGGTCAACAGGGCCGCAGGGAGAAACACGCAGTCAAAGCATCTGTCCAGAGCAACTTCCCTGGGCTGGTCATTTCAAAGTCTAGAATCCCTAATTCTGGGAGACAAACAGTATTTAAATGTAAGTTTGGTTCCCAAATGAGATCTTTTCATCCAACTGTTCAACTTTATTTGGAAATGCGAAAGGGTAACTTGATTACATGTGAAGGTTGCTTTAGCTGAGGGATTAGAGCCCAAATCTCTGCTCCTCTGTGCTTATCTCCCTGCTGATGGAAGCCATCCCCACCAGGAGGGGGCTCTGCGCGGCCAGGGGGAGCAGGCCACGTGAGGGGGGCATGCTCCAGGCTGGCTGCGTGGCCCCTGACCAGGGTGGGGCGTCCTTGGGCAGCATGTGCACAGCTGGGGTCCTGAGGGCCATGCACGGACTCCTCGCTTTGCTACAAAGGAGGTTCGTCTGAAAAACATCTACAGTCTTGTATTTCCCAGCCTCTATGAAATCCCTACATTATGAAACTGTCAAAATGAAAACCCACTATAAGAAAAGTTTTCGTTTCCAGTGGTTCTGCAGCTCAGAATCCTCAAAGCTGAAAAACCACCACCACATCCCACCCCCAGGAAGGGCCACATGTGTAAGGACAGGAGACACGTGGCTGCTCCCACTGGGCCTCTGTGTCTCCTGGACGCACAGCAAAGGCAGCAGAGTTTGTGGAATTATAAATGAGTTAAACTTTTTGTTTTAACACAAGTCTCTTAGGGAAGTTGCCAAGCTTGTGAATTATCTTGCCGAAAAAAGGGTACATGGTCTCTGAATGGGTTTGGTTTTCATAAAGAGGATGACAGAAAACAGATATTAAGCTGGGGACTCATCCAGGCGGCCAGGCCACGCTTGCTGGCTGTGCAGCAGGCTTGAGGCGGTCTGAGAGCTGCCGCGCTGCCCGTGTGCTGAGCGCAGGATGGACCTTGGTCTTACCTTGAGTGCCTACTACACTCGGGACCCCTTGCCCCGCCCTCTGCTTCCTGGCCTCCGTTCTGGCCCCAGCCCCACACCTGCAGGCTGAAACAGTGAGGCATGGGTGATAGGGGTGAGTTGTGCCTAGTGGGCCGCTCACCGCTTCTCTTCCTGAAAGGGCCAAGTGCCCCTTCCTTTTTGAAGGCCACGGACCCCACCTCCTTGGCATGCATGCCCTCACCAGTGACCACCCCATCCCCATGGACCAGCCTACCTCTCATCTGGAGCAAGTTCAGCTTTGGGTGTGTTGGGTTCAAGCTTCGGGGGGCCCAGCGGGGGGACCCAGCAAGCAGGCCAGCAGCAGCCTCAGAGCTCAGGGAGAGTCCTAAGCAGGGTGTGCCAGTGTGAAACCACGAGGGAGGGCCAGCATTGCAGAGGTCAGAGTGCAAGAGTCAGGGCTCACTGCAAGCAGCAGAAGCCAGCCTCAAAGGCAGGTTGATGCACACGTGAATGAAGCATGCAGAAGTGTGTCAGCTTCAGGCACTGCAGGATCTAGGAGCTCAGATAGTGTGCATCTCGTAGGTGGCTCTGTCCTCATCCCATAGATTTGTGTCCTTGACCTTGGTCCATCTCAGCAGAACCCCCAACACCAGGCACCAAGCTTACAGCCCCCAGCCCCCAGTTCTGTGGAGAGAGGTTCTCTCTCAGTAGTTCCAGCAAATTCAGGAGAGATCATGGCTTGGATTGGCTCATACGTCACCCCTGGAGGCCAGTGCTATGCTAAGGTGCACAGCTCCAATTGGCAGTCCCGGGTCACATGACCACCACAGGTGCTGTCCCTCCCTGAACATCACACAGAGGCCAGTGGGAGGAAGCTCCCCAAGGACACTGGGCGCCTAATGTTGCAGTATAGTCGGAAACAGATATTTGGCCTTTGCACCAGTTCCTGACACAGAGCTCCTAAAACCTTTGCAATTCCCTAAGTGACAGGAATCCTTTCCATATGCAAATGAGAGGTTCCCCCAGATGGCTTCCAGATGGGGCTGGTTGCTAGAAAGACCAACCTGTGATTTGAGGGTCACCCCTTCACCCACCCCTTGACATCAGGGTCACAAACAGCCAATGATGTAATCAATCATGTAACCTCTGTAATGGAGCCTCCATAAAAGCCCCTAAATGGCAGAACTCACAGAGCTTCCAGTGGGGGACACATCCATGTGCCAGGAGGGTGACACCCCAATCCATGAGGACAGAGCTCCTGCCCTCGGGTCCCTTCCCAACCTCAGTGCATGCACTCCTCATCTGGCTGTTGGTCTGTGCCCCTGTAATAAAACGTCATCCGTGTCCTCAAGCTCTGTGAGCAGTTATTGCAGATCACTGAGCCCGCAGGGGCTTGGGAACCCCTGATAAGAGGCATCAGTCAGAAGCACAGTGGCCTCCTGGGACTTGTCCTACGTCCGAACTGGGGCCAGTCTGGTGGGACACGCCCTTAACCATGGGGTGTGAGCAGACCCTGAGTGGCGTCGGACCTGGACTGAACTGTAGCACACCTAGTTGGTACCCGGCTGCCGGGAGAGTTGGTCAGTGGGGAAAACCCCACACATTTGTGGCAGATGTGGTGTGGAAACCCAGATGGTGCACTCTCCCCAAAGATGGGGGACACATGGCTCGAAAAGTGAGCAGGATGTGCGGTCTGGACTGGGTGCTGGGGGCGGACCATGCCCTCTGGGCATAGCGAGCTTGGGGGGTCAGCAAGTCCAGGGCGTCCTCACGGGTCTCGAATGGCACGGTCTCTCCGAGGTCCAGGGCCCACAGGCTTCTGCGCAGCCCTCAGCCTCACAGTCCCGCGAGGAAACAGAGAGCGCAGCCCCAAGGCCTGGGCTGGATCACCAGTGGTATTCAATGCCTGGGGCCCCCAAACCCGTGAGTACAGTGTGCTGAAAGCCCACGTGCTGGGAAGGGTGAAGGGACGTGCTGGAAGATGCTGACGCTCTTGGGTCATCCAGGAAAACACACAGGGAGGTGCCACCTTACACCTGCCATTGCCCCATGCTGGCGAGAACCAGGAGGGGGACCCCCAGCTCTCTTGGGGAGCAGTGACTGGCTCGGCCACCGGGGAAGCAGTCCTGTGTGCAAGAGGTTGACAGCGTATTGCCCAGAATTTGCTGGTTATGAAGGTAGATGCCCAAGAGAAGGTCACTCGCTGACACTGGGCCATCCGTGGCGGGAATGTGCCGGCTGCGGGCTGGCAGAGGGAGAGTGGTGCCCAGGGCCGGGGAACTGCGTGGCTCAGGCACACACACAGCCCGTGGGCTGTTCAGGGCACATTGGGAACAGCGGAGATCCCACTGCTTGGGGGAAGAATCCCACACGCATAACAGGCCTCGTGAGGGACAACGGGGCTCAGACCCCAGGGGCTAAACAGGTCCCGGAGCCTTCCCAGATGTCAGAGCCAAGCACGCAGAAGGAGGGGTGTCACCGCAGCTCATCCCTGGGCCAGCCCCTGCCACACTTTCTGCACACAAGGACTGAAGGAAGATGAGGCAACAGAGGCGGTCTGCACAGCTTTCCTGTGGTGCTTCCCGTGCACCTGCTCGTGTTTTTAGAACCTCCCCACCCTGTGATGTACTGGGCCACCAGCCGGGCAGTGGGAGTGGGAGTCCATGGCGGGGTGTGAGGCCTGTGTGGGGTCCAGGGAGAGCTGGTACCTGCCAGGTGAGGAGGCGGAGGGTGTGGCAGAGCCCCCGGGAGGAGGGACATGGCCGGGAGGCCAGCACCAAGGGCATGTGTTCAGGGGGTGAGTGCTGCCAGGCAGGCTGAGGGGCCGGGATGGATGGGGGACCCTAGGAGCAGCAGGCAGGCCATGGCTTTGAGGGTGGTTAACCTTTTAGGGACACCTCAGTGACCGCCCCCCCATAGACTGATCTCAAGGGCCTCAGGGTGGCCTGAGCACTGGGCATTTTTAGGAGCTGCCCAGGCGATTCTGGTGTGCAGCCCAGACAGAGAACGGCTGGGTTCCCAGTGCCTGCAAGGCAGCCTCATCCCTGTCACACGCACAGATGCCTGGTGAGCCGCCTGCCCTCCTGCAGCCACGGCGTACAGCCCAGGCAGGGGTCGTGCCGTGCAGGGGGCCAGGGCTTAAGGAGCAGGCCGCGCTGAAGGCCCGTGGCTGTGCACCTCTGAGCTGTGCCAGGACCTGCTCTAAGCGGGTTGGAGTTGATTCCCACAGGGAACGCTGAGTCTGCACACCTCTGATGTATTTTTCTGGAAAGCAGCCAGATGGGCTAACGCTCCATCCAGTTCAGCAAATAAAGGGAAAGCCTTCACTGAGGCTGACACTCCATGCACCAGTGTCCCCAAGCCCAGCCCGTGGTCCCAGCGAAGGGGCAGGAGGGCTCAGTGTACTGAATGCCAGCCGAGACCAGCGTGCTGTGGGGCCCCTTCAGAGAGACCTTATTTGTTCTTCCGAATACCTGAGAAAGGATGCACCCTTATTCCAGAGCCAGGGCACCGGAGGACAGCTTCCCCCAAGCAGAGGAACCGTGCAGAGGCCTCACCTAGGACAGAGACCAGGCCCCGCCCCAAGCAGTCAGAGAAGCAGAGTGGCGCTGTCTGTGCTCCTAGAGTTGGGTCGGGACTCATGCCCGCGGGCTGGGCGGCGCTTGGCGGCATCAGTACGCCCGTTTGATGCCTGAGAGGCGTTCCAGACCCTCTGTCCAGAGAGGCGCACACCCACACACGCACACACACACACACTTGTGCTCCCCGAGCACCATCGGAGCCATGGACGCTCACGGGGATGGGAGGCCACATGCGGCAGCAGAGTGGACGCGGATCAGGCGTGGGGGCCATGGGCAGGGTGCAGCCTCCCCGTGGCTCTGGCGGCCATTTAATTTCTGGGGCAAGAGGCGTGGAGTGAAGGCAGAACCTTAGTCCCTCAGCGGCAACACCTGTGTGCCTGGCACCTCTCTGAGCGGGTGCCCCGGAGGCCAGGCAGGGGACAGAGCAGCAACCACCTGGCACCTGCTCCCGTCCCCGAGAGGAAGGGGTGGCTCTGCTGAACCCGAGGACACGCTTGAGGACTGCCTTCCTCCGGGAGACACCGGTGCCTGGCACAGAGAGGACCCGGGCTTCTGAAACCAGAGCTACACTCAGGAGTGGGAGGTCATTTTCTAACTACCAAGAGGCCCTCTAATGGGCTGCTAAGAAACCGCCACGGTAGATGATTTTGAAAACGTCTTGTTCGTTCCCAATGTACAAGTTTCCACGGCCGTGGAAACAACCCCCCACCTGCCCCCAACTGAAGTGCTGCTGGGGAGGAGGTGCTGGAGGGCTCAGGGCAGCCCGGTGTGTGGGTCAGGCTAAGGGGTGGCTTGTGGGGAGCGCCGCCTCAGGGAAGAACGGCATGACGCTGAAAGAATGGGGGGTTGTCAGATGCCACAGCTGTGCTCCAGAGCCCCAGGCCAGCCCTGCCTCGCTCTGTCCCATTGGCGCCCCTGCTGGGATCTTAGAAGAGTCCAGACTGCACCGAGGCTCCCAGGACCTGGTGACAGGGTGTCCGGACACAGGTGTCTGGGCTTGAGACTGTTCAAGGTCAGTTCACGGGATCCAGGGGTCTTCCGTCCTGCGGGCTTCTCCCGCCCGCAGGGACCCCTGGCTGAGGTTCGGCAGCTCCTGCCATCGGGAGGGAAGGCAGCTGTGGGCAGACCATGTGTGCCACGAAATTTGTATGAAGCAGCCACATAGTAGTGGCCAAGTAGCATTCAGAAGTCAACAGAAGCAAGGTGTGGATAAAATGAAAGTTCCTGTGACCACCTGGCCCTGGTCGGCTAGCTCACTGCACACCTGTGAGCAAAACGTTGCTCTTCACTCTATATAAAGAGCTCCGCCCAGTGCTCTGGGCAACACAGTGGCACGACTGCAAGGCTGCAGGAGAGCAGAGCAGAGGCTGGAGTGGTGGCAGCGCCGAGGACAGAGGCCCAGAGGACGGCTGTGGGGGACGGCTGTGCAGGCAGAGAGGCCCAGAGGATGGCAGTGCGGACAGAGGGGCCCAGAGGCAGAGGACGGCTTGCTGCATGCAGACTCACTCTGAGAGAACGGGGTTTTAGTGATTGACCTGCCACCGTGGAAATAAAGTTGGGTATAAACCTTTCACCCCAAGAATGTTCTACTCTCATTTCTTTGGTCACATAAATCCATAGCAAATTTGCCCGGGGCTGGAACCCATTGGCAAGACAAGGGGGAACAGGACAAGCCGAGAAATTACAACCCCTCAGGTTCGAGGACATGAACAAACCAGCCAGACGGAATATGTCTGTGAAGAGGACGACCAGATAACTGGGACTTTTGTAAGACAGGAAGTGTGGTGACGGGGAGCCCTGTCTACATGCAGTACCTCATCAACCCTCAGGACGCCCTGAGTTGCTCAGCAGACCCAGAAAACCCACAGCCAGTAACGTCACCTGTCATCGTGTTAAATAATGTCCACCCAGCGGTGGGCCTGGCAGGACGGCTCTGGCTGTCTGGGCTGGATGGCCCCAGGCAAGCCCACCGCGGAAGCGTGACCTGGCGCTGGATGTGTCTCCAGTGTGAAAAGGGCCAGTGAGCCCGCACACCCCAGTCCCACCTGAGGCGAGCTTGAAGCAGTGCGACATTCTCCTGCCACGTTTGAGACACGGAGGTTGTCTGGCTGAATGTTGGTCTACGAGACTGTCCTGTCGTAAGCTGCAAGGGCATTTGCCCCCAAAGCTCTGGGTTTAAGAACACCGTGTCCCCACCTATTCCAGAGGAATCTGCCCTCCAAAATCCCAACTTGATTTTGAACCCAGTGGATACATTTATTTTTGTACTTGTTTCAAATGCCAGCCGCAAAAACAACAGCTTAGTCTCCGTGCAACGGCCCATTTATAACCACTGTATCCTGTATTTTCGGGGGGAAATCCACCATTTACACCTTATTTGGGGGCTGTGGGCCCATTAAGGACCCGCTCTAGATCCTAATGATGCATGGGGTTTCTCTCCAGTCCCGGCTTTGCTCCTCCCAGATCTGGCTGCATCTCAGAACATTAGGGAGAATACACGCAAATCCATTCCTAATGTGGTCTGAAGCCGAAGAGCAAGCCGGCTCTGCGCCTCGGAGCAGCTTCTCCACTGTCATGTCTTGCCCCAGTGCCACCGGCCTGCTGTGTGTCGACGGCCCTGCTCCCGGTCAGCTGCTGGACGAGCCCTCCGCGCCCCCTCGGCACGCTTTCTGCCTCTGGTTGGACACCACATACACTACCATTTCCCTGATGGTCTTATTTCAATCAACTCACTTTTTTAAATAAATAACTTTCTTTTAAAGGACACTTTATGTAACCATTGTTTAGTAAAAAAAAAAAAACCAGCACCACACACCTGAAGAGACTGGAACCCCCCGAAACAGCAGCAAATGATGCTGTCATTCAACGTGACTATGCATCCATCTGCCACTGAAAATCCTCTCGGATCCCAAGAAGGAGGCCCCTCTCTCAGCTCGGGAAATGCCTATAACAGTGGCCATGTGGTGCACGGCCCCATGGGCTCGAGACCTCTAACATGGAATAAATACATACATGGTCTGATTTCACCAGCCCAGCCAGTTCTCCAGCTCTGTTACTGCTTAAGTGTCCCTAGGAACGGCAGGCTGGCATAACCAGTCCCGGGGATAGCCCGCTGGCCAAACAGGTGCGACTCATCAGTGCAATTCAGAAATCAAATCAACCCCTGATCTTAGATGTTGTGACAAATTGTGCCTGACCCCCAGGAAGCAAACTTGCCTGATGCTTCACAGTCTGTGTGCCTGGGACCAATCCCCGTGTCGGAGGAGCTGAGAACAAGGGACGCCTTGCTGACGGTCACAGCCCTGGCGTGCCGATGATTAAGGGTACTCGCCCCACGTATGGTGCCACTGGACAGATTAGTGTCGACGCAGCCATGTTGCAGGATCCAGTTGGAGATGATGGGTGAGGAGACCGAAGCGGGATGCGCGTCTTAATGCCTGAGGAGCTGGGACAGAGAGCAGGCGTTCCCGAGCCTGGACACAGGTCTTCGTCACTGGCGATCTGGTTGCACCTTGAACACACACAAACGTTATGACCAACAAGCATGCAGGAGAGGACAGACATCCAGGGCAGGGGTGGCGAGGGCCCCTCGGCGGGGCCAAAATGTGGCAGAGCTTGGTGCCTCAGTCCAATGGGGGCTGCTGGAGGGTCCTGTCTGGGGAGGTGATCTGGGTTTATTTGGAAAGATCACTGTATCCAGTGTGACAGCAGTGCTCCCTGGCTGCCACCAGCACACGCCGTCCACACAACCCAGGTGTTGCTGCTCACGCGTGGGGGCTCAGCTGGGGCCGGGCCGGGTGGACGGGCCTCACCTTCTCCAGCAGTAGCCCAGGCTTTTCTCCAGACAGAGCAGAAAAGCGTTGGGGTGGCAAGGCCAGTCACTCTGCTGCCCCCAGCCGAGCAAGACACTGGCTGACCCCAGGAGGGGAGGGAGGGCAGGGGTCACGTGGACACAGGCAGCAGTATCTGTGAAATCTCCCTATTGTCATGGAGCAGAAGGGAACATAGCATAGCCGTTATGATTAGTATTAATCACTATTACCGGCCCACTGTGTGTATCGTAGTGGTTTCCTTTGGGGCCATTACCTCAACTTTTTCCAGCAAAACCTGGCCCCGGCCAACGGCTGGGGTAGAGGGGTGACTAGTGTTCAATGGTTACAGAGTTTCAGTTTTGAAAAATGAGCAAGTTCTAAGGGTCTATTGTGCAGCAATGTAAATGCATTTAACACATTGAACTGTGCACGTAAAAACGGTCACAGGGACACATCTGATGTTACATGTTTCCAACCACAATGAAAAGAGAATTTCTGTGCAAAGCCCACTAGCCTCAAAATAAAATCTCAAAACCCTGTATTTTTAAAGAAAGGAATCTGTCTTTTAGATAGTAACTGGTGAGCTAAGTTTGACGCTCTCTCCGTAACTGGCAGATTTTTCTAGAACATTCTCTGCCATAAGCTCGCGCGGCATGGCGTTGTAAATCATGTTCCTACTTTCACTCAAAACCTATTTGTGAACGAAACTGATTAAATACACCGCACAACTCCACTAACCATGGTTGTCATCAAATAGAAATTTAATGAAGAATATTTTATACTATCTCCCCCCCAAAAAATGAAAACCTGATGGAGGCATGTTCCTGGCTGGGTTTCTCTGACCTGTTTTGAGCCCTCTGTTCCCTCAGTGGGGGGCTGACCAGGGATCACCAGGGAGCCACACCCTCTGGAGATCAGAATCTATGTGTCCCACCTCGTCCCCCTCTCCTCCCTCCCCACCAGGCCCCCTACCCGGCACCCCGGCAAGCCCAAAGCAGCACCCAAGGCTGGAACCATATGTGACGGAACCGTCAGCCCTCTGCAGCCAGGGCAGAGCTGAGCGGGGGACACCGTCCCTGAGAGCTTCCGACCCCTGGACCCCTGGGCCATCTTTCGGGTCTCAGGGGCCTCTCCACCGTGGAGCCCAGGGAGTTTTGGGCCACGGCACCCCTGGGCTGGGTTTGCAGGGGCCTGAGATCCTGACATTATCCTGCTCTGCCCATTTGCTGCGTTTGTAATAGGAGCTGGAAGGGAGTCCGTCAGGTGAGCAGGTGAGCTCGTGGAGCCTCCTCCCCCGCAGACCAGCCTTGCCTGTCGGCCATGCTGCTCTGGAGGAACACAGCAGAAATCACAGGTTTAAAAAACACAAACATCTTAGGAAGAAAAAAACACCATCTCTGCTGAGGAGCTGAACGTGAGACCCCAGTGGGAATGAAGACCACTGGGGAGAGAGACCCAGATGGTTCCTGCTCCAGCCGCGAGATTCGGCAGAGACCCGGGTCCACACGCCAGCATCTCAGGATGGCCTTGAACAAGGCTGTGAACTTGGCTCACCCAGGCACGCCCCAGAAGGGAGAGCAGTGGTCATTATTCACCTGCGACAAAGATCGTACTTTGGACAATCCGAAGGGAGGAAAAACCAGTGGGGAGCTTGTGTGCCTTTGGCGACGGGTGGGGGAAAGCAGCCGGTAAGGCGAATGGAATCAACCAGCTGGAAACGGAGAACAAATCGGGACATGGTTGTTGCACCGTCCAAGAGGTCCTGGATTTCTAGGGTCCTGGCCCGGCCAGCACGGCTGCACGTGAGCTGCCCCACACACATCAGTCGGCCCACGGCTGCCCGGGTGGGGCCACTCCCCTGACAGCCTGTAGCAGCCATCCAGCTTGTGACTTGCACCTGAAGCCCTGCTCTTTGGCCGTCCACCATCCACCCACCTTAGTATTTAAGGTGGGTGCCCCCCCAGGGCCCACACAGGCCTCATGGTGCCTCGGTTTCCTGGGAGAAAAACTAAGACTGGGATTTAGTGCATGAAATGGGGAAGGGGGTAATCCAGAGCAGAGGGGCAGCAGGTGGGCAGGGGAAGAGGCTAGAGGACGTGGTCTCAGCTGGAGGCCAGCACAGCCTGACCTGGGGCTGGGGAGTGAGAGGGACCCCGTGGCCCTCAGCAGTCCCTGGCCGTGCACTTGCCTGGGTGCGGAGCACGTGACTTCCTATATGAGGGGGCTCCCCCTGGCCAAGGTCAGCCCTCCAAAGGTGGGGCTGCTGTGAGCTCCCACAGCCACCCTGCCAGCAGCGGGTGGAGGCTTTGCTGCCCCGTGAAGGGGTCTAGGCAGGGCCCCAGGCGCACAGGGTCGGCCTTACGCTGTGGTGTGTCCCCTACCCACCGGAGGTAGTTGCCCCTCCCCCGCATGGCCTGTATTTCAAGCCATACCATCCCAAACAGCCTCAAAATTTGATGAAAACATTTCCCACCCTTGGCGCATAATTCATTCAGCAACCAACAGATACTAATTGTATTTCTGTAGAAGATGTCTTGTTACTTACCAAGGCCCTTAGGGAGAGTCAAGAGAGTTAGGACCTGAACAGCACACTTTTCAGGGTTTGCGTTTGTGCAGAACGCATGTGGCCTCCTCCACCTCCCCATTTACCACACCCCAAATATACCGGGGGTGACTCATTTCCAAGCACAGCTTTGCCTCCCAGATGGTAACAACAGAGCAGGTCAACCCACTTGCAGAAATAGATCTGGAAAAACTACCACCGCCTGGGAACACAGAAGACCTGATGTTCTGACCTGGTGGGGTGTCTGAGGGCCCAGGCCCAGAGTCAGAGTCCAGTGCAGCCGAGGTCCCTGTGCTCCGAGGCCTGGAAGCCACCACGCTTGGGCTGGAGAGGACTGCTGCCTTCCTTCTCAAACAGAGAGTGAAGCTCCGATTACTACTGCTGCAGATTTCAAACACCTCGGGAGTTCTGAGAATTAACAGAGTAAACAGCATTGCACACGCCATGTTTAGAATGTTGTGAAGGCTTCAGAGGCCCCCAGACTCATTCCCATCGATCCGCTCATGAGCCAGGGTGCTCGTCCCTCCGCCCAAGCCGGGCGCCCTGGGGAACCCACACAGGTTCCCATCCGAAAGGTCTTGGCGGTGACAACAGTGCCCTTTGCCAGGCACCCAGGGGCCAGGCACTGTGCCACACCTGCTCCTCCGACCCGTGCAGACCCTGTGCTCCCCCTCTCACAGATCAGGAAGCTGAGGCTCAGACAGGCTAGGCCCCTTGCCCAAGGCCACACAGCTGGAAGGCAGCAGCTTTACACCCAGGCCCATCTGCTTCCAAAGCCCTAATGAGAGCGTGGCGTCAGGCATCCGGGCCGGGGCGCCGTGAGAGGCCCATGGTGCTGCCTGCTCAGCCTCGGGCGCCGGCGGTCCAGGCTGGCCAGATGGGTGCACTCTGCCCCTCTCAGCCCCAACCCGCCTTCACTCGTTTTTTCCCCTCCACCCAGACGGTGGTGGGACTCCCTCTTCGCCAGGGAGCTCCTCGCCGGCCGCCTGGGGACCCCGCGGCCTCGCTGACTGCTTCTCTGCCTCCATCACACTTCCCAGCACGTAGCACACGCCAAGGGCCTGCCTGGTAAAGGGCGGCTCCAAGGCCATCCCACTCCCTGGGATTCAGACCAGAGCTTCAGCCCCGAACGGGAGCCTGTGTGCTGACTGAGCTCAGAAGGCAGAACCTAAGGTTGCCACAGACCCAGTGGAGGCTAGGAAGCCACGTGCCTCGCAGCCAAGCAGCCCCTGGGCCAGGCCACACAGCCCAGAAGTGCCCCCACCTTGGGGGCCGCAGTGAGCAGAAGGGCTCAGCGTCTGGGCCTTGAGCTCTGGATTCAAATCAGGCCCCCACTACCCCCACGGTGTGATGGTGGGCCACCTGCTTGCCCCTTCTGGGCCCACTTCCTCATCCATAAAATGGGGAAAACAAGGCCCACGTCACAGGCGGTGTGAGAACTGAGCCCCTGAGAATGTCCCAGGAAGGATCTCATTCTCATCTCGCACCTGTGTTTTGAGACAAGCAAAATGAGGCACAGAGACTGTGAGTGACTAGCCTGAGGTCACATAGCAAGGACGTGGGGGTAGAGTGGAGCCATCCTTGGAAGCCAGAGCAGGCGGCCTGAGGCTGGTGACCTGCCCTGGAAGCTGCATCCTTTGGTCTGGTTTCTGCCGCCTCTGGCCGGTGAGCTCACCTCTCACACCGTGTGCTGCAGACCCCCAAAAATACTTGCAGAAAACTCACTTGTGCGGCAGACTAAAGGCAGAGCTCCCGTTCCCAGAACACCGCAGCCATTAGACCCCACTTTGTGGGGATGTAAAAACGAACCCTGGAAAGAACACATCCACTAAATACATATTTAAGATGTCGGCGTGTTTGTAACCGGCACCTTCATGGATTCCTGATCCAGACCCTGAATCGCTTCTCCGCAGGTGAGGAGCTCTGAGTGAGTGGCACCACGTGTCGCCAGGCGCACACGGGTGAGCGGGCTCTGTGAGGCATGTTCTCACCCCAGGGTGGCTGGGACAGTACCAACAGCCCTGTTTCTTTGCATTAGGCCCCCAGGGATGATCAGCGCTCCTTCCTGCCCCCATGCACCCAGCGGCCCGGGGTCCACTGCTCTGCAGTGCATGAGGCTTTCTGTTGCCTGTGTAAGAACAGGTGTGGCTGCTGGGACGCAGCTCCTAAAACTGACTTCCATCCAGTCCATGCACCGGAGATCCCTTGCCTGGCTTCATGGCAACCCAGGACCCCTGAATGCCAGAAAATTCTGCTCCTGAGTGCACCGGAACGCCCTTGAACACGTTTGGCACACATGGCTTGTACCCACAGGCACTGGGGAACAGGAAGGATGCCGGGCAGAAAGCACTTGTACGTACAGCACAACCCACAAGGTCCTTCTAACCCGAATGCCATGCGTCCAGGCCTGACACACATGCCAGGAGGGGCAATATGGGGTCGCAGTGCGAGGGCACTCAGCAGTAGCGTGGCCACACATCACGTGCACACGCTGTGTGTCCATGAAGTGTTTGTCCCCAGCGGCCGTCCCTTTGGCTTCTGTACTCAGGAGCTGGGAGCGCAGCCCAGTGCTGTTTTCCAGAACACCACCAGCCCCTGACCCACACCTGTCCCTTGACCACATCTGTCCATCCGGGAAGGCTCTGAAATACGACAGGAAAGTACAACGCCCCCTCAGATCGCTGGAGGGGGAACCATCTGCAATTAAAACTCCTCAGTCCCCTGGAGCCCCAAAGACCCCAGAGAAACCCCACAAAGCAGAAAACCTCCTTCACTGGAATCCTTCTTTTCAGCAAAGGACATAGGGGCAAGGGCACTTCACAAAGGCTGAGAGATTTATGTCCTCGGGTCCTAGGAGGCCACACCAGGCTAGAATGAAAATACACCCAGGGAACACCGGTTCTCTAATGTTAAGTCTCTGAAACTGTTCCTCCTAGGTCATCGAATGCAAACAACACCCAAGACAGAAATGGCTAGCTCCCAAGAGCTGAGGTCCCACCAGGAGAGGGTTACCGGCCCTTGGTTGTCCCGGCTGCCTCGGGTTGTGGGACTTCTTTGTCAACCCCTCCACCTCTCTCCATTCGCAAAAGCAGGTCTCCAGAGGCAGGATCACTCGGCCTCGGCTCCGAGGGGCTTCAAGTCACCTAAGACCTGGGAAGTCAGGTGCTTCCATTCCAGGAGCAGCTGGGGGTCCCGAGGTGGCTCCCTGAATGATACCCCCAGATGCTCATGTGGCCGGCGTGGCTCTGGGGCAGGCGTCCCCGAAAGGGTGCTCAGGGGTCCCTGAGTTGTGGTCTGGAAACTTGTCCCCACAGCAGCCTCGGAGGAAGGACACAAGGGAGGAGGGGAAGTTATTCCGGGAGGTGCAGCCACCTTTCCCCGCCAAAGAGGCCGCTTCACACCTCTGTTTGCTCTCACTGTTCTGTGCCCAGTAACAATATTTTTCTAACATTCACAGTGGATAAAATGCACACCAAGATCAAACAGCTTTCTCCAATGTTCCTGACTCTCTAAATACAAAAGCAACGATTCTGATGGCAGAGTTCAGCTGACATTCTTCCAAGAAAAGGATGGAAAATTCTATTTTCCACTTCCTTAAACACCAAATTTATTTTCTTTTATCCTTTGAGATGTTAATTTTTATAATAACAGAGGCCATGTTTTTGTCAACTGTAGACGAAAATTGGTTGTAAAAAGCAACTACTCATTACAGATGAGAAGCATTCGCTCTGCTTCTCAGGACTTAAGCAAATGACTGCTCAAACCCCAATATGACCTCTTGGCCACTTGCAATTGGCGAGCCATTAGAGAAAGCCCAGAATCTGTCCCCAGGCAGGTGGGACTCAGGAACCTGCAGGAATCACAGGGAGAGTGGTGGTCGTCTGCTCGCCAACAGGGCAGAAGTCCCCCTCACAGACCCCCTTCGCCACCCGCTCTCCCTGGGACGCGCGGCAGCATGGCGCCGACCGTGGGCTGCACCCTCCACAAGCTGTCCTCCAGCTCCCCCATGCCCGCTGTTGCCCCCACTGAGCCTAGGCTTTCAGGGGCCATTCATGCTTGTTCTTAGTGCCATTTCTGCCCCTGTACTTGCTTCTAGTGACTTCAGCGTTATGGCAGCGGCCTGTGCCAGAGAACATGCCAAGGAAAAGCCTCTGTTTCAGTTAAAACGTGATGTTCACTGTCTGTGTGGGTCACGCTGACAATTCCTCCCTTTGTCTGACTTTCGTTTCACCCGCCAGCCTCTGGGCTTCTGTGGGACCTGTTGACAGCCGTACCGCCCCGCTCCACCTCCTCCCCAGCCAGGCCCTGGGAGACGCTTGGAAAGAGGAGGCTTATCTGTGTCCCCCTGGGAGCTGGTGGCTCAATGGAAGCACGGAGGAGGGGACCAGGCAGATCTGGAGGTGTTAGAAAGGGGCAGGCGTAGTGTAGACCCCGGGCTTCCTGGAGGAGGGCTTTAGGGGCCATGTAAAGTTTGGATGGATGAGAAACAAAACCACAAATATAAAAATGAAAACAGTAACCAAAGGGGTGGACAGTCTTGCTTTTGGTCTGCAGGCCAGGCGCTGTGCCGACACGCTTCGTACGTCATGCCCTTTAGTCTTACAGCAGGCCTCTGCAGTCAGTGCCAAGTCCCCCTGGTTTCCTGAGGTGGCTGGCCCAGAAAGGTCATTCAGCAGACGGTGGAGGACCAGGCAGCCTCATTCCTGAGTCTGAGCCCCGAATCACTCATTCGTGTAAGTTCTTGGGGGAGTACGACCAGGAGCCCAGGGCACATGGCCCAGAAGTGTGTCCCCACGTGTCATGGGTGTTATTCCAAAAAAAAGGTCCTGTGCTCAGTGTCTGTTGGGAATTGTGGGTGAGCAGGTGCTGAGAGCAGTAGTTTCCAGGGCCTTTCATGGCTGGTAAGGGCTTGGCCTCTCCAGGAGGGCCTGCCTTGGGCAACGGCCCTAAAGGGCAGAGCTGTGTCAGCCCCCCTCCCCCAGAATCAAGCCCAGCTCTCTGGCAGACGTGAGCTGCCCTGTGTGCTCGGCCTCTCCAGCCCCAGCCCTGCAGGCACCTCCCAGCCTCGTCTGCCACCCCACCCTCAGGGCCCGCAGCTTGGCGGCAGCTCTGCGTCCCCTGGGCTCCGCTGCACCGGGCCACGTCCAGGAAGGCTTCCCGGCCCCTGCCTGAGGCGGCTGGCTCCTCCGGGCATGCGCCCTGCCTCGGCCTGCCGGGGGCCCAGCCCTCAGCACCCTGCGTTGTGACTCTCACTTTTCCTTTCTTCTGCCTGGGATGGTGAGGCCACAGAGCTCCTCAGCCCCCAGCACGAAGGCGTACCGGCAGTGGCTGCCCAGCCAGACAGTCGATCGGCACAGCCCACTGTCAGCAGCAGGACAGAGGCCTAGAGCGAGGGCCTGGGCTGGGCTTCGGGTTGGAAAGGGAGCGCCATTGAGTGCCCGGACGATTCAGGCCACAGGGACCCCGTGAGCGTTCTTGAGCTGCAGAAGGACACCCACAAGCTCTCAGCCAGGACTTAGTGACCTTATGTAACCAACAGCATCAGCCCATAGCCTCAGACCTTTGGAGGCTGCCCCATACACACACTTTCTTCTTTTTATATATTTTGCATGCACCCTCTAGCTCCATGCGGGTGGTGAGGAGGGCTTGCCTGGTTCTGTGCTGTAGCCTGTGAGGTTGCCCACCCTTCCTGGTCCATCTCCTGGCCTCCGTCCACTGAGGACCACCCTCCAGCTCTCCAGATCCGAATCACAAGCTGTGGGCACTCACTTTGAGTCCTGCCTGGCCTGGGAATGTTTCTGAGGAAGAAAAGGTGTGGTGCCGGCCCTGCCCACTGCTCCGGGCAGCTTCTCTACACGTCTTCATCGCCCGCGATCCAAGCAGGAGCTTGCTGTCATCCTGATTGATGACACAGATGAGCAGTGAGCTCCTCGCGCCCCCAGTCCTGGCCTGGCAGGGCTGCTTACAAAGAGCAGGACAGGGCCATGGGCGGACTGCTGGAACCTTCCGAGGCTGGGCCCACATGCCCCCGGCGCCCTCACCAGACAGAACCCTGCCTGGATCCCCTGGTTTCTCTCCTGTCTCTCGGCCCCACACTGAGGTGCAGGGTCTTTGAACCTCAAGGACCTCATCTGGTTTCCCAGAAGACCTCCCTTGGAGAGCATCTGGCCAGGCCCAGTGGGGACTGGGGAGAGTGGACGTGAAGGAGTGTCACACACAACCACCGAGCAGAAGAGCATTGGCCTTGGCACTGGACCCAGAGAACAGGGGCATACCGGTTTTGTGTTGCAGCACACCCTTCAGATGCATTTACAGCACGTCGTTCATGCCTCCCGAGGAAAACTCCAAATGCATTTGTATTCCGCAGCCCCCTGAACTCTGTGATTTATCATGTCTCCTCCGGATACATCATCAAGATGGTCAGGTGCATTTAGGAGGGCAGCCGAGCTGGAGCACAACACTCACTTTACGATGACACCACCCCCGGCGCAGTTTTGCTGTGACCCAGTACGTGTGTACATCAGTTAGAAGAAAGTGTCACTTCTGATACCCTTGTGGGGGTTTCCCCCCTCTGCTGCTGATTGGTATAATTTACATGAAAGCTCTAAGCCCCCTGCCAGGCTGGGACTACTTGTGATACACATATAATTACCAACCCTTCTTTCCAGCTTTGCGTACTGTGAGGAGGAAAGATTTCTAAAGGAGCTATTTTAGTTGTACTGATGAGATGCATATTCATTTGGGGGGCTCAGTTATTTGGCTGTTATGCGTGGCACCCTGGGTTCTCGGGAACTGGACCAGCCAGAGCAGACAACAGGGGGACGGGTGGCGGTGTCTCTGATTTGACTCCGTGACCTTGAGCCGTATAGACTTTGAAAGGCCTTGGGAACTGGGTCTCTGTCTCCCTTTGGCTATTGCAAATAATGCTGCTACGAACATGGCTGTGAAATTAATTTTAATAGTATATTTCACTTAATTCAACATCCAAAACACTATTCAAATTGAAACCAACATAAACAAATTGGCTGAAATATTTTACTTTCTTTTTTTTGTACTAAGTCTTTGAACTCCAGCATGTCCCTTCCACTGACACCTCTGTATGGCTCCGTCACATTGCAAGTGCCCAGTGACTACCTGCGACTTGTCACCACCATACTGGGCAGCACAGTGCTCACCCAAAAGTGACCTTAGTGGAGAGAGGAGGGGAAAGTTGAAGCCGGGCTCTGGGGCTACAGCCAAGGCAGGCTGTCCTGTACTCACTAGGAGAAATCCCACCTCCTCCCTGAGGGGCCACTGTCCCTCTGCTGTCCTGCTCAGAGTCACCACAGAAGACTGGAACACCAGCCTCCACACCCACATGGGTCAGACGGGCACCCTGTGGCCCTGCCTGTAGGACAGCTGAGATCAGGGTATCAAGGTGCATGGATGGTTCCCTGGCCCAGGGCAAGTGCTTATGTGGGTGCTGGGCAGGTTGGAGTGGTCCCAGCCCCAAAGGACACAGGTAAAGCCACCCCATCTGGAACCATTGAAGCCACACTTCATGACACCCCTGGAAATAGAGGTCACACATCCTGACTTGGATCTTTTACTTTGCCTGAACTGGGGGGACCTGCCTCAGCTCCTCCAGCTACAACTGAACTGGAAGCTCTGGCGCCTGCCCAAGGGGCAGTGAGGGGGCAACATGGGAGCCACTCATGTTATGTGACGCCCCTTGGGGTCAGGGTGGGGTGTTGGCAAGGTTGTCAGCAAGGAATTGTTTTTTTAAATATACCTAACACTTCTTAATTTTTTATTAATACAGAGAAATGCACTAAGAAAAAATGGCTTCTGCCCCCACTCAGATCACCATCACTGACCTTTTATTTTAAGTAGAAGTAATACCTAACATGCTTAGAAAATCCTTTTGATTTCCTATAAAGTAACAAAGTGGAAAGTAGGGACCTCCCCACTCCATCCAGTTCCCCATAACATTTTCTGATTTCTTTCACAAATGAATGAGCTGGCAGGGACACGCACACGCCTGAGGGAGATAAGAGACTGCACCCGCGAGCACACCCTGCACAGCGCCCACCTCTGCCACACGTATTCCACTGGCAGCCAGGCGCCCTCGCCCCTGCAGGGGGAAGGGCAGACCTGGGGTTTCTGGGTGTGGGGCACCAGGGGGAGCCATCCTTGCTGGCCAGCGGGGCTGCCCAGAGGCTGTAGCTGATCTTCAGCCATGTTGGGTGTCCCAGGCTGCCCCCAGCGCTCCGGTGCCTATAGCACCAAGGCATCAGCCTTGAGCTGCACACCAAGATGGGAATGACATCATTGTCCCTTGCTCCGCTCTGTCAAGTCCTTTCCTTCCTTGGAGGAAGATCCATGGGGTCTCCAGGCAGAAGGACCCGTGTCTGTCTTGGGAGCAGGCCCTGTGGTTTGCCTGCCAGCCTCTGCTTTCCCTTCAAGAAGCCTCTCTGCCTCATGGCAGGAACACCCTGCTCCTCTCTGCATTCTTTAAGTCACTCTCCTTGCAGCAACAAGGTGTCCAATTTCCATGAAATAAAACTCACTCTCTATTTCATGTTGTGAGAAGTGCAGAGAGTTGGCAATGATTCATGAGCTCAGCAATATCCTCAAGGACTCAAACCCTTTATTTCCTGACTCCACCATCCTTAGCTGTTGACTTTGTGTCCTCATGGTTGCAAGAGGGCTGCCAATGCTCCTGCCATCTGTCCACTTCAAGAAGTGACAGAAGTAACTACCTCTTCATGCTTGTCATGGGGAAAGCAGAAATATTCCAGAATCCACCCTGAAGACTTTCCCTTATGTCTCGTCCTTTAGAGGCTGGTCACAGACTGTGACAGCATTGGTGTGATTTCCTCCACAGCGGAGGCAGAGAGCAAGAAGACCACACTCCCACTCACATTCTCACAAGGAGCTCCCGCAGTGGGTCCCATCCCGGCTCCTCTGCTTTCAAGAGTGACTAGATATTTCTTTTCCTTCTTTGGGGGGAAGGTGGGGCTCTGCAATTTTATTTTTAGCTATCTCATTAATAATTTACTTGTTGGCAGTGTCTGTGCCTCCAGACCGTGAGGTCGGTACTAATGTGTTGCTGAATTATGTGTTCATTACTTGAGTGCAGCATAAAAAGCATCTTGATGCCTAGAAAAATCACTCACATAACAAAAACCTTTGTCATTTATCCATTTTAATACAATAACCATCCTCTCTCGTTGTCCTATTGTGGAGCCTGTGCTGACAGCAAGGTGAGGAGACAGTCATTTTTAGAGGACAGAGTTATTGCCACATTTAGATTATCAGCATTTTTATGATTGTGCTAAAATGAAAGCTGGTAAAGGGGAAAAGTGGGCAGACACACCTGTGGCTCCTGGGGTCTACTTCAGAGGTGTGACTCCAGCCAGTCACCAAGGTATCCAGTGGTGACTCCCCCTGCGCAGCCCAAGGGTGGAGCTGGTGGGTAGAAACATCTCTGAGGAGGCCCTAGAGGGCGTGTCCCCAAAACCACCACCTTCCCCCCAGAGGAAGTGACCATGAACTACAGGCTCCATGGAGTCTGGCAGGAAGGTCCACTTTCATCCAGCACAGCCCACCCGAGGCCATGGGCTCATCAAAAGAACCAGCTGCCCCACCCCGTCCTTCTCCCTAACTGATGAGGACCGCCCGCCATGGTGGGACCCCGGCCACAGGAGGAGATTGGATCCCCGGCCCCCTGCTGTGGTCCTTGAACATTAAGTTGCCAGAGAATCAGGGGAAGATCACCCACCTGTGCTTGTGCCCGTCCGATGCAGCTGGGGAAGAGACACTCATGGTCCAGGCTTTGCAACAGAGAGCCCACAGGGTGTGTGTACTTAGGGAAAGTGGTTTGTCATGAGGACCTGACTTGTGCCCAGTCCGCAGAGGGGCTGGCAGCCTGGGAGCCATCTGCTGGAGGGCCCCCTGCCTGGGGAAGCCTGTCCCTCTGTGCTCTTCTGCCTTCCACCGAGCAAAGGGGGCCCACCCGTATTAGGGAGGGCAGTCTGCTTTCTCAAAGCCCACAGACGTATATGATAACCTCATCCAAAACACAACCAAGGAAACACCCAGAATGTATGGCCAAATATCTGGGTACCCCCCGATCCAGATAAGTTGGACATACTATTAACCATCACAGGTGGGGATCAGAGTCCCAGGCCCCTGGGAACTGGCTCCAGTGGTCTGCCCTAGGTCACCCATCCCACCTCACTCCAAAACACTGAATTAGCCTGGGTGTGTGTCACCACTTTGGCAGCACCTGAGAAAAAACACTTAAGATTTTGATGGAAACTGAGCTCTGAGGTGTGCTGGGGAAATCAGCATCCCCAGGGACTGGCTTTATAAAGGCATGGGGCTCATCCCTCCTGCTCCAGCTGACAGCCCATGACTGACATTTTCTGCTCAATTCTACGAAAGTCCTGCACAAGTAAGAATTGCCAGTGAGCTGAGGCTGAGCTGGAGGGAGAGGAAACGACAGCAAAGCCATGAAAGAGGTCATTGGCAGATGAGAAAGGGAGACGGGGTCACTGGGCGCTGTCTGCACCATCTGACAGGCTGCCGGGAGGAAGGGGAGCAGGGAGCATGGTGCTGATGGCCAGGCTGTCCGCAGAAGCAATCGGGTGTGTCCAGAGACAGCCTCTCTCTCCCAGCCTGGACCAAATCAGGCAGGCAGACCAGCTTAGGCAGGTCTATATGTGCAGGGCTGTATGTGCGTCCTGGGCTATATGTGCAGGCTGGGGGGCCCAGCTGTTCTCTGAGGCTTTGCACAGATCGCCTCGCTCAGCTCCCCAGCCCCAGCCCACACCATTGCTATAGCACTTTCTCTATTGCTATAGCTGTGCTGCGTCAGGAGGCTGAACAGAGATTCCCAGGGTGCCTCCGGCTCCTCGGACAGAAACCTGGCCCCGGGACAGCTGTGCTGTGAGCCCTGGTCAGACTTCACAGCCCTGTCCTCCTTGAGGCAGAGCCAAGGCACCCAGGTGTGGGGGAGACACGGCACTGCCATCCGCTCAGACACGCCCCGGTGCAGAAGCCAGTGGCTGCCCAGCTTCTCGCCAGAGGGTCATGGCCTTTGTCTGCAGACCTACGACCCTGTCTGCCGAGCCCTCTCCCTCCCCTGGGGAGTCCTATTTTCTCACCATCTCCCCACTAGGTGAGTGCAGTCTGTCTCCACAACACAGGTGGACTTATGTCTGACTCAGAGCCTGCGAGGACCCCGTGACGGTCCCTCCCAATCACACTGTCCCTTGGATGTGAGGAGTAAAGCGTCTCTTCACACCTCCTGCTTCTGAAACATCTCTTGCTGCTGAGAGGCATCCATTTCTTTTTTCCCTGAATTTGCATTTTGTATCATCATCAAAGCACGATTTAGAGGCAGAAGGAGCATTTTAGGGACTGTTTGGTCCAAATCTTCACTTTACAGACATGAAAGGCCAGCAAGGTGAGGGTACTTGCCCCGGTCATGCAGCAGGTGTCCGTGGGTGAGCGTCCCGGCCCTGGGTCCCTCCTGCTAGGCCCAGGGTGCTGCCTGGGGCTCTTTGTCACGTGATCCCTCGTCAAAGTTAGCAAGAGATGCCAGCGTCCACTCAGCGTCCCAGCCCACCCGCGCCCCGGGGAGTTCCTCCTCTGGGGCCCCGCAAGCTCTCCTGGTCCCCTGATGCTCAAACACACGGGCCTCAAGGTACCAAATCAAGAAAATTCTGATTTATCACAGGAATGGTGCACATCCGCTCCTTGTGACGTCAGACATAATATCTGGAGTCTTTTCTTGAGAAGTGCAGAGTCTCAGGCTGTGAACATATCCAGATACTCTGATCTGTTGCCCCACAAGTACTCTCAGATCTGCCTGCCTCTGGGGTTCATTAGTCTGTTCAGCATAAGTAGGAGACACATTTATTTTATCTCCTGTCCTCCCTTCTCTCAGCTAGGTGAGGCCCCCAGACCACAGTGATGGTGGTGGGGGCAGAGGAGGGGGAAGCTTCAGTCGCTGTATCTTGAACACTGTGAGTCTTTCAAGTTACAAGCATCTTGGTTTTACCCTCTTGACAGGTTTTATGCAGTAGGTATCACTGTCCTTTTCTAGAGGTCAAGGTCAAACGTGCCCAAAAGTACACTAATAAGTGGCAGAATGAGGGTTTAGACCCAGAACTGTTTACATCCCAAACCTGTGCTTGTCATTGTTGACACAGTGTCTTCACCACAGATCTGTGTGTTTTGTACCCAGTTTAATTGCTGACTCCTTTGATGTCCACTTAAACATTTGGCAGCGCACAGATGAATGCAGGTAGGACGTTTATGCTGCCAGTTCATGTAAAGTCTTTAGAAATAAAACATGACATTCTCTGCTAAGTAAATTTTACACCAAAGCATGGTTGAATCGATAAATACTGTGCAGTGAGGCCATACAGTGGGGCAGCTTTCTTAGGGGTGAAAGCTGTGTTTTATTGAGAAGATTGGAAGAGACTATGTCTGTACAGTAGGGAAGAAATTGCTGGAGGAAGGCAAATCTCTAAGGGCCGTTATTCTGTTTGCCCCAGTTAAACACATCAGCTTGTTTTTTCTTTTTGCATTAATTTCTCAGCAGATGTCTGGAGCAACAGTTCCCCTGGGAAAGGAGTCCCATTGTCCTCCACAGCTCTGAGATTGTGCCTGTATTTCACGCCCACTTTCCCTAGCCCCCAGAACGATCTCCTGACACATCATTCTTCAAAGGCATCTCCATTGCTTCTTTCCAAGTGCAGGCTGCTGGTGGGCAGCTGGCTCGCGGATAACTGGTATGGCTGTGAATCTTACGGAGATAAGGAAGAATGCAGAAAAGGTGTCCTCCCCACTGCCTAGCAATGTGCATTAATGGAGCTGATGGTAGAGAGTCAAGAAGGAACTGAAACAGAGAGACACCTGGGGGGTATCACTATAGGGCTGGAGGCCTTACCTAAGGCAGCCAAAATCCCCCAGTTTCCTCCCTACACTGAGCTCTGCCTCTGTTCTGAGATCCTGTGCACGTGTTCATATTTCTCATACTGACCTCTTTCATTTGTTTGGAATTAGCCAGTGTGAAAACTTGGGAGAAAAGAGGTCTTAATAAGAAACAGTAAGCTACTGCCAAGCAAGAGACCCAGGTCAAATTTAATCCAATTGTAGGGATATTTAGAAGGGAGAAAAAGGGAATCCTTTAATTTGAAGGCCTTTTTCATCTACAGCCTTCTCCCCACGCGTTCTATAAAGGAGCCATTAAATTGTTTAATAACACTGGGGCCACACACAGTGAAGAACAGGCTTAAGCCTCCTAAGGTTACAAGATGAAGTTAAATTTTCTGAGTGCTGGCAGCATAAACACAAGGCTTCTTCAAGCAGATGGTTAAAGGTTGGGTCTCTCCTGGGACCACCTCTCTCCTGGGGCCCATGGACATCTCCTTTATCCCGTAGTCCCAGTTACAATGTTTGGGTTTAAGGCATAGAGTTGATTTTTCTCACTTGACTTTTAGATCCTAGAAATGGTGAATTTGTTCTCCTTTCTTCCTTCATTGCTTCCTTCACCCATGACTTTACAAACTCTCTCTATGACCACACCATCTGCGGTTACAGACCCAGCTCTGGCTTTCTCCACGCACCAGGTTCACTCATAGGAATTGTATTGAGCACCTGCTCTGAACAAGGCTCTAAGTGATTCACATACAAAACCTGATGTAAAATTCACCCAGACTTTACAGGTAGGCACTATCTGTATCTGTGGTCTATCAGTGGGGAAACTGAGGCAGATAGGTAGTTAAGTAACTTGCCCAAGATCACAGGTAGGAAATAGCAGGCCCAGGGTTTGAACCCAGAGTTGACTCTTACCCAGCTTGTTCTGTGGCATCTCCGTCACGCTGTCACCCTTACCATCACCTCCGTGATAACCGCTTAGACCGCCTCCACCAGCAGCACCAGCACCAGAATAAGTAAATAACAGGAGAAACAAGGCACCATTTCTATGGCTCTTCTTCTCACCCTCTGGAGGAAAAATAATTGGTCTAACTCCCCATTTTATGCATAATTGCAAACACAAAGATTCAATTTTTTTAATAAAAATGGTTTATGCAAAACAGCATTACAAGCAATTTTCCGTTATTTGAGAGAATCAGATAACTTTACGAAGTGAGTAAGGAGAAACACAGACATCTGACTTAGGACTAAATTGTGCTGGTGGTTGATAGATCGTTCTTCAGGAAAGTTCATTCCATAAATGATTTCCCCAGAAAAAAATACAGCATGTCCTATGGAGTAACCATGGTATGATAATGGCTGTCTTGGCACGGTCCCCGTAATGTTCACCGATCAGATTGCTTTGGCAAATGCTGAGTTAGCCAAAGTGGACAGGTCGCCTTCCTTGCAGGACTTGTAAGGGCCATCAGCGTGCTCCCACCTGTGTGCCCTCTGAGATGTGCTGTGATGGGTAACATCTCCCAAACACATTTGACCATGGGACACTTGCCCCGCCAACAGAACCCAGTTTGGGAAACTGGACTAGACTAACATTGTGGCTATTTGTTTGGCTGTAGCATTGCCCCTGTGCATTTCATCTCCTCTCCCCACCAGCGGCTCTTTAGCCCCGACTCCATGCCAGGCACGGCTGCCCCTGAAGGCCTCTCGACTTCAGGGGAGCCAAATACTAACCAAAAATCAAATAAAGATAAAATCTATGCATTACTGCTGTGCTTCATGTCCAGTCATTTCACAGACCCAAGTGGCCATCTCAAGGGAGCACACGGCAATATTGAGACAGAACTGAAACTGACAAATGGCACTAAGAGAGAGGGACCCATGCCATGTGAGTTAACCCAGTCCAGGCCGGCAGGGGTGGGGGGAGGTGGCACCTAAGCTGAGAACTGGATCGTGCACAGGAGAACTCAGAAGAGGAAAGCAGGGGAGGGGCAGTCTCAGTTGCTTGTCCTTCTGTTTTACCTTTGCGCACAGACGTCCTGAGGCAGGGGCAAGCATGATATGTGAGGAGCTGCAGGAAGGCCAGCCTTTCTGGGGAGAAGCAAGGGAGAAAGAGTGTGGTGACAGCATGCTGGAGGGCTGGGCAGGCATCGGGAAAAAGTGGGGACAGGTCTTTGTGCTCTAGGCTGGGCAGGGACCCTGCATTGGGGTTGGGGTCAGAGCAAGAAGGCCTTTGTTGATGACCTCAGGTCTGTCCACGTCCTCCCGGCCAGCACTGGATTCTCACAGCCAGCAAGGCCCAAGAGCCCTGGAGCTGGGAGCAAGTGTCCATGGCCTGGGGCCAAGGCCCGTCATAGAGCCGCAGCTGGCCTGACGCAGCCAGCCCCAGGCACTGCCCTGCAGCCGCAGAGGCAGGAGGCAGCGGCGTGGCCCCTCTCGGCTTGACCAGAGGGTCGTGAGTGTGTGCTGGCCCACTGGAAGCAGGGTACTGGCAATTCCTGGCAGCTGGCAGCTCTTCCTCTCCCGTGCTGATGTCACCGCACACCCCGAGCGCCCAGCTCTGCGAGGTCATCCAGAAATAGGATCCCAATTCAGATTAAGGCCATTATTGCTAGTGAGAATAATCCTCTGCTGATCACCCACTATAGGTGCTTTCTTAACATCATGCAGAGCTTAGAAAAAACCGACTGAGGGAAAAGCACCCAAGAGCTTTCCAGAGTGAAACCCTGTGTGCAGTCCTTGAACCTCTGACATTGCCTCCCTGCCCCCTGCCCCCTTCGGGGCTCCCTGTGTAGGGAACAGCTTGTTACTCACTCACGGAACCTCTCCTCACCTGGTAAGGTTCAAAAGACATGGAACACGAGAGCATATTTCTAAGCTCCCTCTGACCTGCTCATAAATTATAGGCTAACCCTGCAATGACACACTGCCTCTTGAAAGAATAAAGTCTAAGCTAAGAATTTATGTGGAAAGAGCCTCAATAAGTAAAAAAAGAAAGATGTACAGTAACACAGAATGATCTCATTTACGTACTTACATAAAATAAATTATATTTTATTTTATATAATAAATACAGTAATTATATAAAATAAAAAAGCTCCATAACTGTTCCTGGCCCCGCCCCTGCACCTATCTCTGGAGAGGGGCCAGGAGGAAAAAACAGAGTCGCAGCCGCATCACCTTTCACCTATGATACTGCTTATAGGTGTTGCATGAATGTGGCTTGCTTCTCAAATTTAAAACAAATAGGAAAAGGAAGGCTTGCCTTCACAGAACTTTGTCCATAATGGAGATTTTTTTTTATTATAAAGGGAAACTGGCTCCTTGTTTGGAAATGATGACATGATATAGGCTGAGTAACAGTCCCCCAGAAGCACCCCTGTCCCACCCCAGGAGACTGGCAGAGTTGTTGTACACAGTGAAACGGGACTTCACAGAGACCGAGTGTCCCCTCTGTGCACCTGGAGGGGACGCAGAGGCTCCCGCAGCCACAGAGCTCCTGGCCTGAGCCGTGAGAACAGCTCCAGGCATTCCTCTCACAGCACTCCCCGAACCCAGAAATTGCCTGAGAAACGGAACCGGCAGTCGTCAGGCCTGGCGGCAGCCCTTGTCCTGTAGTGATCCTCTCGCTTTAGTGATCCAGGTGGGTTAGAGACCCATGTGGATTAGGGATCCAGGTGGGTTTAGTGACCCCGCCAGTTGGGGATCCAGGTGGGTTTAGTGACCCATGTGGATTAGGGATCCAGGTGGGTTAGTGACCCACGTGGGTTGGGGATCCAGGTGGGTTAGTGACCCGTGTGGATTAGGGATCCAGGTGGGTTTACTGACCCGGCCGGTTGGGGATCCAGGTGAGTTAGTGACCTGCGCGGGTTGGGGATCCAGGTGGGTTTAGTGACCCCATGGGTTGGGGATCCAGGTGGGTTAGTGACCTGGGTTGGGGATCCAGGTGGGTTTAGTGACCCATGTGGATTAGGGATCCAGGTGGGTTAGTGACCCGCGTGGGTTGGGGATCCAGGTGGGTTTAGTGACCCCGCCAGTTGGGGATCCAGGTGGGTTTAGTGACCCATGTGGATTAGGGATCCAGGTGGGTTTAGTGACCCCGCCAGTTGGGGATCCAGGTGGGTTAGTGACCCGTGGCTTGGGGATCCAGGTGGGTTAGTGACCCGTGTGGATTAGGGATCCAGGTGGTTTTAGTGACCCCGCCGGTTGGGGATCCAGGTGGGTTAGTGACCCACACGGGTTGGGGATCCAGGTGGGTTAGTGACCCGTGTGGATTAGGGATCCAGGTGGGTTTACTGACCCGGCCGGTTGGGGATCCAGGTGAGTTAGTGACCTGCGCGGGTTGGGGATCCAGGTGGGTTTAGTGACCCCATGGGTTGGGGATCCAGGTGGGTTTAGTGACCCATGTGGATTAGGGATCCAGGTGGGTTAGTGACCCGCATGGGTTGGGGATCCAGGTGGGTTAGTGACCCGGGTTGGGGATCCAGGTGGGTTAGTGACCCATGTGGATTAGGGATCCAGGTGGGTTTACTGACCCAGCCGGTTGGGGATCCAGGTGAGTTAGTGACCTGCGCGGGTTGGGGATCCAGGTGGGTTAGTGACCCACGCGGGTTGGGGATCCAGGTGGGTTTAGTGACCCGCACGGGTTAGGGATCCAGGTGGGTTAGTGACCCGGGTTGGGGTTCCAGATGGGTTAGTGACCCGCGCGGGTTGGGGATCCAGGTGGGTTTAGTGACCCGCACGGGTTAGGGATCCAGGTGGGTTAGTGACCCGCGTGGGTTAGGGATCCAGGTGGGTTAGTGACCTGGGTTGGGGGGTCCAGATGGGTTTAGTGACCCGCACGGGTTAGGGATCCAGGTGGGTTAGTGACCCGGGTTGGGGGTCCAGGTGGGTTAGTGACCCGCGTGGGTTAGGGATCCAGGTGGGTTCAGCGTGCGGAGTGTCACTCATCTGTGCACTAATGACCCTCCAAGTGGCTATTGACACCAGGGGCCATAACTGCAATTCTGCAGACATTCGGCATTTCCCGGCAGCCCCGTCGACAGCCCACAGTTAACAGGGTGTAGGCGGCTTAGGGGCATACCTCTAGGTCTCCCCAGTGGACAGTCTGGACTTGGCTGGGGCTGGGGTCAACCGCAGAGACTTCACTGCCCAGAGCCCCCAGCAGCCCCAACCTGGGGAGGAGGCCCTGGGGAGGGGGGCTGAGCAGTGGGCCCTGCCAGCTCCCCCCACAGGGCCAGGCTCTGAGTGCCACCTCCCCAGACAGGTTCAAAGCCTGGCATCGGCCAGACATTTCCATTTTCTAGATCTGTGCAAATTAAATCCCCCCTGAACCACAAAATTGCCTCCCCTGAAATAAAGACCATGGGTAAAAAGTATGAGGACGCATGTAGTTCTGAATGAGGTGTTCACAGGAAGACGGGCTGCCAGGAATGCAGAGCTTGTGAGCTCTGTGCAGAAAGGGAAGAGAAATTGTTAGGATGGTGGAGCTGGGAGCTCCCTATAACCGGCTGGAGTCAGAGTGCAGAGCCTACCCTCCCCTGGTTCCTAGCAGGTCAGCTGCTCAAGGACTTCGGGCTGCCTCCTGGGTCCTGCTCGTAGGCCACAGTGTCCAGAAGTTTGGGGGCTCATCCATTGATCAGGGAGCTGTGCTGAAGCCTTCTAATGACCTGTGCCGTCTCTCCTCACTTTTTTATTGTGGTAAAATAAACATAACGTAAAATTTACCCTGAGTGATATTTAGTACATTCACAAGGTCATGCAATCTCACCTCTGCCTAGTTCCAGAACATTTCCATCACCCCAAAAGGAAGCCCTGTCCCAGCTGGACTCACCCCCTCCTCCTCTCCAGCCCCTGGCATCGACAAGCCCACTCTGCACCCTGTGGCCCTGCCTGTCCTGGAGGTCCCACATAAGGGGAGTGACCCAGCGTGCAGCCCCCGTGTCTGCCTCTCTCTGCATGTCAGGACTGTGAGGCTCACCCTCACTGTGGCGTGTCAGTGCTTCACTCCATTTCACAGCCAGATCGCATCCCATCCCATGGGCGGCCACGGCAGCTGAGGGGCAGCAGACCTCTTCCCCCTTGTGGCTACTGGGAACAGTGCCATGTGCGTGTTCGCAGCCCCCGTTTTCAGGTGTTTGGGGCACATGCCCAGCAGATGGCTGGGTCCACGGTGACTCTGCTGTACCTTTGAGGAACCACCAGCCTGGCTCCCACGTGGTCTGTGGGCTTCCTGCCGAGGCAGCTTGTGAGTGGATGCTTCCCCAGCACACATTTACTGTGGATGAGCCACGGGGGAGGGCTCGGGGTCCCGGAGTCCCATGAGGTCTCACAGGTCCCATGTGCCGATGGCCATCAGCAGGACCTGCTGGCTGGATGAAAGGGGGCCTTGCTCTGTTCCTGAGTGGCCACACTCACTGCCCACAGGATTTGGGGCCAATGGCTGTCCCTCTAAGTGACAGCACAGACCACCCTGGCCCTGGCTGGGATGGGAGAGACAAGGCTCCCTGGGGGCACAGGGCAGGTGGGCAGGTCAGTGTGCCAGGCAAACAGCCCGTGGGACCCCCGCCCCTACCCTCTGCAGTCTCTCCAGCTCATGCAGAGCAGGAGGAGGGCCCCTGGCACCTTGAGCTGCTGCTTGCATCCACATGTTGGCAAGAGTCAGCAGACGCAGAGCACACAGTGTAGGGACGCGAGCCCAAAGACGCCAGGAGCATGGGCCTGGCACAAAATATGAATCCGGGGCCCGAGGCTGCCGTGGCAGTCCGACGGGGGGGACAGTGCAGGAACACTGAGGCAGGTGTCGTCCCCCTTGGGGACCCTCCTGAGCGAGCAGTGTGCAGGGCACCCCCAGTGTGCACCATGGGTTGCAGACTTCTGTGCTCCTGGGGCCCCTTCTAACAGGAAGGGCAGGACCTCAAAGATTCTGCGGCGTGTCCTCCGGGCACAGCCCCACTTGCGTCCCTTGCTCTGGCCTCCGCCCCCTCCCAGGGCCCCCAGGCTCCTCCCTGTTGCTCCCGCTGTCACAGTTCCAGAGACCTCATGTTGATGAGGAAATACTCAGAAAGTTCTCAAATCCCTCCCCTCTTGGCAGGTGTGGTGGGAAGCCAAGGAAGCCAGGGAAACAGAGTTTCTGTTGAGGCTTCAGAAATATGGAGGAATCCTGAGGTGCTTGGGTGCTTGGGATTGGAACAATGTAACCGTGTATCCCCCCCAACCGGGACTCAGCGGTATGGAAAGGCTTGTTAATCATAGTCATGGAAGCCCGTTAGTTTATAATACGCTATCCGGATAACCTCTACTGAAATGGATTAAAATGTAACTAGCATCCTGAATACACCTATAGTGAAGCATAGCTCCCACTGCAACGGTTCCTGGGTGCCGATGCCCCCTTCGCTTTGTAGGAAGTGTATACCAGGCACGGCCCTGCTATGCTCGGGGCTCAGACCTTTGCAGACCACTCTCCTCTGAGCCCGCCGGCGTGAAGTAAACCTGCACCTGCCAAGACCTCCGAGGGCCGCTTGGTTCTTCCATCGGCGATCCAGTCCAGGTCTTCTGGTTTTCTGTTATGTGGCACCAAGGAGACACAGCGCCTCTCAGCACTGCCCCACCAGGAAGCCTCCTCGGAATCCTCGAGGCCAGTAGTCAGTGCTTCCCAGATGCTCTGAGGCTGTTCCTGGTAGCCTGGGAGGTATTGAGGGGAGACCTCGTGGAGAGGGGCCTAGAGCCAGCAGTTCTAGATTTACATCCCAGCTCCGCCTCCCTGACCCTCTGCCTCTTCATCTCAAGTGGGGTTAGCGCCATCTCTGTTGGGCTGTTGTAGGAGTCGGTGAGATCAGGCACATCAAAATGCTGGGTGCTGGGCCTCATGCAGAGCAGTCACCCCATAAGAAAGGAGAGAGGAAGGACTGGGCAGGTGTGGAGCCTGATGGAAACACGCTGTGCCCCCTCGCGGACAAGGGCCTGCCTCTCTGTGTCACAGGGTGGGGTCTCACAGCTACACGCACACTCGCAGTGGGTGTGTCTAGATCGCCTACTGCATGTGGGAGCTTTCCGAGGCGCTAGGGATGCATGGAGAAAGGCAGGCTGTGGACGGGAAGTGGGTGATAAGCCAGCACACACTCCAGGGTGTAATGAGGGTTTAAAGATGATTTTAACAGGCAACTGAAAAAATTAACTCGGAGGCAGGGCACTTAGGGAGAGCGGCAGGAAGAGCTGGCATCCGAGGGGTGTTCTGAAGGCTATATGGGGCAGGGAGGGGGAAGGTCCTTTGGGAGGATGGTCGGGGCTTGCACTGTCCAGAGACACTGGCTACTCTCAGCTATTATGGCAACGTCTCTGTGGATGGAGTTTGCCTAAACCCATCTTCCCTGGTCCCTGCAAGGCCTCACGTGTGTGTTCTGCACACATCACTGGATAAAGGTGCCAGCCGCTTCTTCTCTGTGGTCTGATCACACAGCCCCCGGGAATATGCAAGCCATCCTGCAAACAAGGAAAAATAAAAAGTGGGATTTCAGTTAAAAAGGATGACTCATGGTCGTGACGGAGAGCGAGCCTCAGTCTGGGGCTGAGTTCTAGTTGAGTCGCAGCCATCCTCCTAGCGGTGATGGTCTGAGCAGGCAGTGAACGCTCGGGTGAACAGTCCAGGACGTTTTCAATGCCTCTGCTCTGGTTCCTGGATCTAAGGAGGGTGCTCCCTCTCTAGAAATGCTTGCCCCCTTCCCGGACGGAGTAGGTCCTTCCGCCCACAGCCAGGCCCAGCGGCTCTGGACTGGGCCTTGTTGGCTGAGCACAACATGGGGGCACTGCTACAGATCTTTTATTAATATCAGCTTTTCATGTGCTTTCCCCTCTCTGCCATCCTTCACTTGACTGACACAGCATGTCACTTTGCTCATTAAACTTGCATGCACCAACAGCGTGCATCCTGCAGGGCTGGCAGGGCAGCACCCTCCCCGGCGTCCTCCAGACCCCGGTACAGCCCCTCCCCAGGGTCCTGAAGCTGAGCAGGAACATGAAGAGTCACGCCCTCAGTGCACCCTGGTGACAGCTGGGATCTCACCGGCAAAGGACATGGTGCCACGGACACTCAATGCCACTGTCCAAACCCTGCAGCCCCGTGGGCATTCGCCATCACCCCCATGGAGGCTGGGGGGTGGTACAGGCACCCACCAACAGGCACAGCCAGCCTGGGAGCCCCCGGCCTAGCAGGAGCCGTGGGAACTGCCCAGCATCCCTTTCCTCCTCCTGCCTTAGTTTCGCTGGGGGGCTGCTCACGCCCTCTCAGTCACTCTGCTGGAACAGCTGGTTTCTGCTGCCTTCCCCAGGCCCAGCAGACCTGCTGTTGCAAGCTCTAGCCATAGCACCTGGTTCTGGGATGGAATGGTGGCTGGGTGAAGCTGCCAGGAAAGAGGTGCCTCCCTGACGGCACAGAGCGCCAGCACCCACCTCTGGGGGGACACCTGGGTTTGGACCCAGGTGCTTATGCGCTGGGTAATCTCAGGTAATGACTTCACCTCTCTGTGCCTCAGTCCTCTTGTCATAATGGGGGAAGGTCGCACGTTAATGGCCTGTTGGCAGAGTTGCAGTGAGGAATTGTGTGTGTGCATGCAGAGCGGCTCGGCTAATGCCCGGCACTGTGTACTAACTAGTGTAGCATCGCTGTCATCACCGTGACTACATTTCCACCATCTCTGCTTCTGTGCCATTGACGCTCTGCTATTGTTATTGCTGTCATTCTAGTTACTGTCATTCTACCACCTTATGACTGGGCTGCTAAGATGACAGGGCGTAGCCAGGGAAGTGTGAGGGGCCAGCACCTGGGGAGAATCCATGAGTCTGAGTGAGTGCTGAGGGCACCAGTTGATCCAGGATCCAGCTGTGCCTGAAGCCCACACCACTCCTGGACAAGAGCCAGTCCATGGCCTCTTTGCTTGAGCCAGTTACAGTGGGATTCCTGGCACTTGGCAGTGGACAGAGTTTGAATGCACCACAGTGAGTGAGCAAGCAGACTGACTCCCCTTCACCAAGGCCTGGAACCTGCAGCTGCATCTGATATTTCTGTTTCTCTCACCTCATGGTCTTTCAGTCACCCACCTCTGGCTTTCAGAGCACTCGGTGTGTCTGCCAGCATGCTGAGCTCTCCGGAAGAGACATCAGACATCATCACTGCCAAAGCCTGATACTTAGTCTGGGTTTATGACAAAACAAAGTATTCAGGCCTATTATTGGTAATGCATAAACTCAGCCCCAATCTACTGACAAAGCTCAGTACTTCACACTCGTACTAAGTCAGTACTCTGCTATCATTTACTGAGAAAGCCAGTACTCAGACCTCAGTACCGACTGAGCACAGTACTGTACTGAGTAATCATAGAATTCAGCCCTCCCCTTGGTACTTAGCCCTCATTACTGACTAAGCAGAGCGCTCGCCCTTGGTGCTGACGCAGTGCTGAGGACTAACCAGCAGAGCGCTCGCCCTCCGTTCTGAGGACCAGTTGACACTGCACAGGTTGTCACTTGCAGTCTCTTACACACTCTTGGACACAACCCTGTGAGGTTGGCACTAGGATCCCATTTCCACATGAGGACACTGTAACGAGGGCCGGCAACTTGGCCAAGGTGGAGAGGAGGCAGGTCCTGTGTCCTGGGGGCCTTCCTGGAGGCCCGGGCTCACCGCAGGAAGAGACTCATTCCCGCAGGAACTGCTCCCGTTGGGCCACTTAGGTAACACGCCCTCCCTGAGCCGATCCAGAGCCAGGGAGGTGCCCCCAGGCCCCACAGAGGGGCCCTCTCCATGGGCCCTGCAGAGCAGCGTGGCACTACTCTCCTACAACAGGGGTGGCCTCAGCAGGCACACAGGGCTGGCAGGGCTGGCGGCTGCCTCGCTGCCCCCGCTCGGCCTGCACACAGCCTCATACCCCCTGCTCTCCCCCAAACGCCTGCCCGCTCCCCACCCTCACTGTTCCTCTCCTCCAGGGGCTGGGGGCTGACCCCTTCTCATCACTGGGACCTGTCCCATTGGGGGGTCCCACAAGGGGCCTCTTTCCCAGCCCTGCCATGGTCTGGCTGCCATGGCCTCCCTCTCCCCACTCTGCCCCAAGCTCCCCATGGACTGGATGCTGTCTGGGGCCATCTCTCCTCCCTCTTGCCCTTCTCCTGGGGCTCTCCCCATTCACTCACTCAACTGGGGAACCCCTGTCTCAGGCTCTGCTTATGGGGAACCCCACCCCGACCCCAGGCCCGAGGCGGGCCTCTGCGGGAAGGTGCTGTGGGTGGGGACCTGAGCATCGCGGGGCCCTCCCTCTGGGTAGCATTACCCGCCCAGCACTGTGATAAGGGCTCCTCCGCCACCTCAGGGTCAGGCAGAGGTTTGACTTAATGCAACAGGAAACAACTCCAGGTCTACATAAGGGAACATGCCAGCAGGATCCTGAGCTGCGTCCAGAGTAGGATGGAAGGCTGGCCAGCCAGGCGGCCCCAGGGCTCTGGGCCTTGACCGGGAGATGGCGCTGCTGCAACAGAGGACCTCCAGCCAGGTTTTATGTCCTGATTCATTCTTGACTCAAGATCCACATTTGGGAGAAAGAAGCCGATGGCCAGGTTGGCCTCAGGCCTGCCTGCTGGTGAGGACAAGGCATCTCTATGGACCATCTCCCCAGGACCACTCACCATGGGGGAACAAAGACGCCCATAAGGAAGTGAGGCCTTTGTTATCAGAGAGCCAGGAGCGGACACCACCCTCACCACTTTCAGCAGTGACAGCCCCTGAGGTCCCACACCAAAAATTAAGTCACTGCCTGTCCTTATTAATTAGGTGCAACCTGAAGGGCATGTCTGAGAAGCATTTAATTCACTTTTCCCCACCAAGCAAATTTTTCTAGGAACATAGTCATGGTTTTCATTAATATTCATAAGACTTTGAGGATTTTTCATGATTTATAAAACTCGAATTGTGAATGATAATGTATACTAGTGTCAATGTTACACAACAAATGCCTTTTCCTATCACATTCTGGGTTTTTTGCTCATTACAAGCGCTTAATTGAAAATAATTGAAGCCTGAATTTTATCACCCATGGAAAATACTTCATAAAATGCGAGAAATACAAACATCTTCAAGTCTCTTAAAATAATGTTCAAGAATCCGGGAAGATTGGGGGGGAAGTGAGAATCCTTACTTACACCTCAGCCCCAGGTTTGTCCCATTAACTGGATGAGAACAGTTTTATCACAAACCTGCTGCCTACCATTCACCCAGGACTGTGGCAAAGGGCTTTTAAAGTAAACTTTCAGCTGGAAGGGACTCGTGTAGGACTTGGGTACATTTTCATAATCTGTTTCCAAAGCAATTGAAGTGTAGCTCTAGCTGGGACCTTAGGGTCACGACAGCATTGTAAGTGTGGGGCTTCAGCGGTCCCTGCACACCGCCAGCAGAGAGGGACAGCCAGGCACTGAGTCTCTGGTGAGCAGCCCCAGGAGACACCAGACATCTGGGCAACCTTCCCATCTGCACAGTGGGCAAGGCGTCCTCAGCCTCCTTTCCGTATCTAGAGGCTTCCTAGGAAGGCAGGGTGGCCAAGACAGGACCTGGGGACTCTGCCCTGGACCCCCAGTAACTTGTGAGACCTCACCCAGTCCGTCCCTCTGCCTCTCTGGGCCTCAGTCTCCCTATATGCAGAATGGGGGAGACAAGCTGGTCAGGTGGGACTGATGTGCTGAGAGCTTTCTTTAACAGTCCCTTCGGCAGTCCCAGGGCTGGGGTGGGGATTCCAGACCCCTCTCCAGAGCAGAGCTGGGGCCCATTCCAGGCAATGATGGAGGCTTTCAAGGTCCACAATAAACACATTGAAGAGTAGGTTCCAGACAGGCCAGCCCGTGGGCTGTGGGCAGGAAGGGAGCAAACCCACCCTGTGGGCCAGCCCTCCAGGACCTTCCTCCCGAGCCAGAGTCCTGGGGGTGGCAGACACCATATCCTCTGTCCTGACTCCTTCCCCCGGAAGTCCAGTGCCCCAGAGCCCAGAGATCTGCGAGGACAGACAGGCGGCAGGAGGGCTTCCGGGGAGCCGCCACGTCCTCTTATGCTCCAGGCTCCAGGCGTCCGCCAGGCTGGGCCCCACCCGTGGCGGGTGAGAGGTGAGCACACCTGGTCCCTCCCTGACCTCCCCGTCCCCATCTTTTCCCGCCTCCCTTACAATTTCTCTGCTCGTTTTCCTTTGGCCGCCTGCAGTGACTGAGTGAGCCCAGCTCCTGGAGAGAGGCGTTGGCCAGCGAGTGGACCTCTCTTCTCCACCTAGGCCTCTTTGCCCTGCCCACCCACCCCTGCCTGACACCCCCTCGGCCTCCCTCCCCAGCTTCCCCTCCACCCTCCCTCCTCGTCCCACAGGGCTCAGAGAGCCACTTTCCTTCCTCCACCTGCCCACAGAGACTATGGATTTCCCGGCAGTTGGACGTGACCCTGGGCATTTGTTTACCTGCCCATCCCCCACCCCCAGGCAGTGTGTCCTTGTTTCAAATGCTCATGATGTAATCATTGAGCACCGACTGTGTGCCTGGTGACAGGCCTGCACATGTCATGCTTCAGAATAGTGGCCACCATGTTGTTCCAGGGCCCAGAAGAGGGTGCAGAACATCTTCAGTGCTCAGAGGTGACAAGCAAGCCATTCTTCACAGAACAGACACATAAAACCCAAGAAAACCCTGATTCTCTATCAGGACAAAAGTCAGGAGGTCCCAGTAGCGAGAGGTGCCACGGGGACGGGCACAGGCCACGGGGACGGGCACAGACCACGGGGAAGCTGCACACACATTCAGGTGAACTAGTCCTCTTACCTCCCGGCTCTGGTGAGAGTGAGATTTTTACAAGAAAATTGTCCCTCTTGGCCAGCTGCAGCCACGGCCCAGGAACTGGGTGGGGTAGGGGCGAAGCCTCTGCCTCACAATTCAGAGCTTTTCACTTGATGGAGAAATGGGGCTGCTGCAGGCAACTCCCAACTCCCAACAAGTAATGGAATAAGAGTCTGCAATCTGTCTTCCTGGGAAAATCTCAAGACTTAATATCGTATGAGGAGAAAGAGCTAAAGCACTTCACTGAGGAATTACATCCTCGTGGTAGAACTTGATCCTAAGGATTTTGAAAGCATCTTTTAAAATGCTAGGACAGGAATCAAGGGAGACCTTAGTAAATGGCACAGCCAAACCCACCGCGGTGCCGAAGAGCCACCTCCTCTTGGGAGGCTTGGTGCGAGAAGGAAGGAAGGATCCAGGTGTGTGCTTACTGTACCTGTGTGTGCAGGTGTGTGCTTGTATAACTGTGTGTTTGTGGGTGGGGGGGTGCGCCTGGGTGGGACCTGTGCAAGGTGGTGGACAGAACCAAACCTTCAGTTGGAACCTGACTTTCTTGGAGAGCCCCCTTGCCGCTCGGCTCTCCCAGCAGGGTCTCTCACAAGCCCTTTTCTTTCCCCTACAGTCCCTATCACAGTTAATAATTATGGAGAAAAGAGAGTCACTTTCTTAGATATCTCTGCTTCCACTGGTCCAAGAACCTCAAGAGGGTAGGGCCATATCCGTCCAGCGCAGGGCCTGGACACAGCATGTGTTGTGTGGCTGAGCGTGGGCTTGTAGAACTGACGGGCGAGCCAAGGCTGTGGGGCTCAGCCTGAAGCCCAGTGTCCTCCGGCTGGCTGGGTCTCCTCCTCTTCTGTGGGCTTTCTTGGTGGGGACTGGGTGTGATTCTGTCCCCGCAGTGTCCACCGCTTCAGTGCCTTGGGAATAAGCCTCTACGGCATTTACTATTCAAAACTGCACATGGTGACTTTTCTCCAGCTTCAAGTTCATTTGAAATTAGGCAAATGCCTCCTCCTTGGGGGAGATTCTGCCAGAACCTTTCGTTTTATCCAGCCTTTCCTAAGGACGAGAGCCAGCCTTCCAGCAGAAGTCCCTGGGTGAACACAATCACCGGGCACCATAAGTTATTTTAATGTAGACATCACTTTAAACTAACCTTTTACCATCTGTTCTGTCCTTTAATAACAAATGCAAAAGAGCATAATTCTCCATGGCATCATAAAAGTGAGATGTGTGATGGAAATGCCTGTCTGTGTTCTTTATTCATGGCCCTATCGTATGCTACTGCGATGTTTTTCTCATTTTCCAGACACAAATCAAGGGGAAAACTGCTCTCCCCTGATCTGGTGAATTCATTCGCACAGTATTTCTTCTTAATATGGTAAACTGTGGGAGAATTCAGAGCATTCTGAGAGCTAGTGCAAAGAGCCCCTGGCCGCACACTGCGCTGTATTCCAGAAGGTGCCTCTAACTGGCACCTGGAGAACTCAGTAAATGTGGCTCCATGGTCAAAATGTAATGAGATTTCTTTGCAAAAACTAAAATCTCCTTGACTGTGTGCTGGGCTCTTTTCAGCAGTTTTATTATTAAATTTCCCTATGAAAGATGGGCAGTCTGGCCCAAGGAATGTAGAGGAAACACTCTCAGTGAAGCACTTATGTCCACCCCTCTGGCTGCAAAGACCTACACCACTCCCCTGGCCTCCCATCTCTGGAAGGCTCCATCTGGCTCATGGGACCTTCTCAGTCTAATTCAACTCAGCCAGTATTATTTGAGGGCCTACTGTGCACTGCAGGTGCCCTTCTCTTAACCTAAAGTTAAGTTTCTGAACTCACCAACCTTTCTAGAACCTTCTGTGGTCTTGGAAGGCAGAACTGGTGCATTACAAGCGGTGAGCCTTGAAGTTTTTACATTAATCACTCAGTTCCTTCTCTTCTCACTGGAGCCTGATCTCTTCTAAGCCATTCTCCCGGCACCAAGCAACAATTCCCACCCCAGTAACAAGAGGAGGGCTCTTTCTCTCCCTAATCTAGATTGTGAGCTTTTGCCCATTTCCCTGGTGACCAAGTCTCAGTGCAAACTGTCTGTGCACAGGAAGAGGTGAGTCTCAGCCACAAAGAGCCACCTTACTGTGAACTGACCCCCGGGAATAGAGCTAGGTCACCAGAAGGAATTTCATCATCTGTTCAGCGTTTGTCTCCCTGAATTCCTTGTTTGGCTGCCTTAGCCTGGGCTGGCCAGATGCATGGTTCTGTCTGAAGGATGTGACTTGGTGGCTGCAGAGGGACACGTGATGAAGGCAGGTTGAAGCCATGTCCCGGGAGGCCCAACACTACTACCCAGATAGCCGGGCAGAAGGCAGGTGGTGAGGCCCACTCAGCAGCCCTGCAGACAGTGCTGGCACATAAGCAGGGAGCATGGCCATGGCTTCCCCCAACTGCAGGGCAAAGCCAGTGGTCCTGCCTGACCAGGGAGTCCAGTGCACGCTCAGGCCATATTCAGGCCTCCAGAAAATGAGTTGTGCAGGCCCTGGGTCCAGTCCTGCTGCCCTGACAGCCCCAGAAAGCTAATTCATAGCCCCACCTACTACTGAATATAGTACTCAGTCCCAACCGTGCCAAGAGCCCGACCAGAGAATCCAGGCAACTGTGGAGCCCATCCTTCAGCCTCACTGGGTAGGAAGTCAAGTCAGCAATCCTACCCGAATGTCCTCAGCCAGCAGCACACACCCCAGTCCCCATCCTCACAGCTCTAACAGCTGCTCACCCAAAAATAGACCATATTATCAGGCCCCACCTGCCAGCAGGCACACACAGAAACCCAAACTGAGCTGACTGGTGAAGAACTGTCTCAGCCAAAGCAAACCTGTATAACCCTAAGGGGAGCTCAGTTACACAAATGTGCAAATACCAGTGTAAGGAGTCAAAGGTCACAAAAAAATCAGGTAAATATGACTCTGCCAAAGGAAACTAGTAAAGCTCCAATAACTGACCCTAAAGAAATGGAGATCTATGAACTGCCAAAGAACTCAGAGTAATCCTCTTAAGGAAGTTTAGTGAACTATAAGAAAACAGACAACTAAATGAATTTAGGAAAACCAGGCATGAACAAAATGAGAATTTTTGACAAGGAAATAGCAACCATGAAAAAAGACAAATTCCAGAGCTAAAAAATACAATGACTGAACTGAAGAACTCGATAGAGAGTTTCAAAAGCAAACTCAACCATGCAGAAGAAAGGATCAACAGCTGGAGGACAGGACATTGAAAATTACCTCATCAGAGGAGCAAGAAGAAAAAAGAAGAGAACCTATGGAAACTATAGGCACCACAAAAAGAAACAATATCCACATTATGGGAATTCCAGAAGGAGAAGAGACAGAGAAGGGGCCAGAAAGTATATTTAAAACACTAATGACTGAAAACTTCCCAAACATGGGGAAAGAAATGAAAATGCAGATTCATGAGACCCAAAAAGTCCCAATTAGGTTGAACCTGAATAGAGCTACACCATGAAATATTATAATTAAATTGTCAAAAGTCAAAGACAAAGAAAGTGAAAATGCAGCAAGAGAGAAGAGAGAAGTTATATGCAAAGGAATCCCTCATGTGACTATCAGCCAATTCCTTAACAAAGACTTTTCAGTGCAGGAGAAAATGGGATGACACATTCAGAATATTGGAAGAAAATAACTGCCAACCAAGAGTCCTATACCTAGCAAAGCTGTCCCTCAGAAACAAAGGAGGGATAAAGGTTTTTCTGAACAAACAGAAGCTAAGGCTCACCAGACCTGCCTTACAAGAGTTGCAAAAGGGAGTTCTTCAAGTAGAATTGGAAGAATGCTAATTAATAACACAAAAAATGAAAAGATGGATATTATCTGAGTCTACTGTGGTGACCATCTCACAGTATATGCAAATCAAACCATCATACTGTACATCTTCAACTTATACAGTGATTTATGTCAATTATTTCTCAAAACTGGGAGGAAAGATTAACAAGAGAAAAACAAAAACAAACAGAAATTTGTTAACATGTATGCCTCATATGTACAAGGGAGAGACCCAGGGAAAAATGAGTAAGTTCCCAAGGCGGTTTAGACTTTAGGCTTAAATACTTTCGTAATAGGGAAAGGGGAATATGGGCCTCCTAGTGGAGGGGACATGACTTCTAGGGAAAATAATGAGAGGTACAACAGCTTGTAAACAAGTTTGTTGGTGTGTGGTGTTGACAC
Source organism: Smutsia gigantea (assembly GCA_032199065.1). NCBI lineage: Eukaryota > Metazoa > Chordata > Mammalia > Pholidota > Manidae > Smutsia > Smutsia gigantea. The sequence goes on along the minus strand of JAVSCE010010238.1, from coordinate 151,859 downwards.
CTCCCCTCCTGTGACAAGAATCAATCCTCCCTGGATGACGTTCCCAGAAGGGGATCTGTGACAACGGTTCCCTCTGGAGGACCTGCCTTTAAACAGATAAGGAAGTTCAGAGAAAGCCTTTCCCTGCATCTGCTACAGCTCAAAATATTCCATGTACCAGAGTGGCATATTTTGGGGTGACAGATCCTGTTCCCCCGATTCCTCACTTTGACACTTCCCAAGCAGTGTCAGTCTACAAGCCAAATTGGGAAACTGCTCCATCAGCTTGAACCAGTCTCTATTCTGAGAAAAGGTCATTTCAGATAAAAGTTGTCTCATTTCAATTAAAACATGTTGCAGGGCTGGGGGAAGTCCCTTTAGGAAGGAACACTGGGATGAAAAGAAATTAGGGTGGTTGTCATGGCAACACAGCAAGGCTGGGCCTACCCTGTGGTCACTTCAGTGGGAACGGGATAAGGGCAAATGGGGCTGGGCAGTGTTGCAGGTGGGATCTAAATAAGTCAGGCAGTCAGGTATTTAATAAGAAGCATTTCTATGGAAACAAAAGAAAAACAAAGATGAATGGCTGAAGCAGAACCAGTTTCAGAGCCCAGAGGGCAGCCAATTGAAAAGACTTCTAGATGTTAAGCTCACAGCATCTTTTGCAAGTTGAATGCCTCTGTGATGACATCAGGTGCTCCAGTGAACTTTCCAAGGGGGTCCCACAGCAACAGGCATGAAGGTTGTCCATACGTGAGCCACTGGGGGCATTTCCCTGCAGTTCATACCAAGTTGCCCACCATTCGTGTGCAGGGCTATGGAAACAGGCAGTTCTTGTTCTTAGGGATTCTAAGTCAGAAAAGTGGGATAAAATTGCAAACATTAGTTTGGACTACTGTAGCCAGACAAATGAGGGGGCTAGACAAATTAGGATCCTGTCCAGTTTGCAGGTTCATAACAAAACCTCAAAGACAATGAACAGCCCTAGAATCTGATGTCTACACAGGTGTGTTACAGCTTTCTGCTGAAACATAATTTTCCCCTCTACAACCACCCCCATTTCCACAGAGATAATCACAGTAAGACTAATTTGCAAAACAGGTCTAGTCTCATTAAACTGGCCTGATTATTTACATAAATGCAGCAAAAATAGTGATGACCATGCAGGCTCTTTGTGTGTCTGCTCTGCCGGCACTTCTAAAGAAGGGTCTCGGATTGGGCCCCGCTGCCTCTCCCCTTCAGGGAGTCGTTCCCTGTTGAATCCCATGGGCTGGCATTTCAGTCTTATCTTCACACTTACAGGTATAGGAGGTTTGCATTTACCTTACCAGGTGTTCTCAGGACGACACTATCTGAGGAGGATTTGTAGGAGCAGAGCAGCAGGTTGCTTTCTGGCTCTCATCCTCTGCTCTGAACCTTTGAAACAACTTCTAGGTAAGCGCACCTGGCTTTTCTGAGGAATTTTCTGAAAAAATAGTGGCCTCTTCCAGTTTGCTCTCTCTAGTTGAGTTTGAAATTGCATATGTTCCCAAGAAATAGTTCATCCAGATTTTCGACTGTGCTAACATAAAATAAAAAGAATAAAATATCTGAAAGTCTTATTTTCTTCCCTTAAATTTGCCAAAGGTGCATCTATTTTCTGGAGGATTTTTCTGAGCACAGCTCTTGAATCTATTCATCAATCTTTCTGTATTCCGTTTGCAGATTCAGAAATTTCTGCTTGTCTTTATTGATTACGCTGGTGTTTGGTACATCCTACTGTACCATTCCTTTCTTTCTGGAGCTGAATGCTCAGTTCATTGGCTGTAATTCCATTTTAATGGCGAAAACATGTAAAGTTAAGGGTTTGCTTTGATTCAATCTCTTGCCAAATTCCTTGGGTCTCATTATTCAAGAGCCTCATTGTCTTTATTATTTTAAAATAACCTCCAAATTCAGTTTTGATTCCCAGTTGATCCTATGGTTATTTCAGAATGTTTAAGTTTCTCAAAGTTACTTTTTTGTTGTTTTATCGTTATTTTTTTTCTCTTTAGTTTTTAATTGAGGTGTAATTGACATATAACACTATATTAGGTTCAGTTGTACAGAAAAATGATTTTTTTTATTGTGAAGTAATCACAGTGAGTCTAGTTAACATCTGTCACCACAAATCATTACAGTATGTTTTTCTAATGAAGAGAACTTTCAAGATCTACTCTCTTAGCAACTTTCAAATATTCAATACAATATTACCGACTACAGTCACCATGCATGGCATCCCCAGGACTTGTTTACTTTATAACTGGAAATTTGTACCTTTTGACCCCCTGCACCCTTTTCTCCAACCCCTGCCTCTGGAAACCATCAACCTATTTCATCTATGAACTTGGTAGCTGTTGTTTCACTAAATTTTAATTGCATTGGTCTAATAAGGTCTTAGTCAATTTTGCTTTGTGGAACTTTTTTTTTTTTGACCTTTTCATTATGGCCCATTTATTATAAAATGTTATCATGGTCCTTTGAACTTAGATTTACAAAAAAGTTGTATTTTTTAAGGTATACTCAAAGTTGAATTCCACTTTGTTAATTTGATTTCATCATCTCTGCCTTGTCGGTCTCTGTGGCTTATTCCCGTTTTCCCACAGCCCAGAGAGGCCAGCTGTCTTCCACGGTGCCAGTGCTCGTGTGTTCATGTGCCCATCAGCCACCCCTTCTCATCACAAGAGCCTTGGCTTCATCTAAATGAAATATGTACATCTTATTTTTAATTCTACTGGTGTCCTTTTTGTTTCCCAAGGACTTACATATATCTAATTCTCTGGTCAAAAATAAAATGATGCCTTTGCAAAACCCAACACCACCCCGTGAAAACCCAGAATCGCACATTGGTCTCCCTCCTTTCCATTTCTTCCCATGATTCTCAGTCCTTGCTAAATTAACTTTGGATTTGGGACCCAGGTAACCATAATTAACTATACTGTTTTTCGATATATAGCCTCCCTGCAGAAAATACTTCAATGGTTATGTTTACTCTGTGCGCACGTTGACAATCTTCAGTGTTAAATTCTTGCCTCACATTATGATTAGCAGATGTAATGTTGGGGGGGCACGGGGAGGGCTGTACAAGTCAGAGTAGACAAGTAGTGATTCTACAGCATCTCACTACGCTGATGGACAGTGACTGTAATGGGGGTTGGTGGGGGGGACCTGATGAAGGGGTAGTTTAATAACTATAATATTGCACATGTAATTGTAGATTAATGATAATAAAATAAATTATATTAAAAATAATAATAATAAAATAAATAAATAAATTCCTGCCTCAGTACTGGCTGTGGGCCATTTGTTACTTCGAGCCACCACCCAGGACTGCCAGGGCCTCTGTCAAGGGAGCAGGAATATGGGACGTTTTCTCAGCCTTTGTGCATCCATCTGCTGGCCTCATGCACGGATGAGAACTTAGGGGCATAAGTGTGTGGGGAGCCTTGCCACAGCTGCCTGTGTCTCCAGCCTCACCGCTTCCTGGGTCTCAGGGTGTCGCAGGCTCTGCTGCGTGTCCCACACTCCCTGTAGAGCCTTTTAACCTGCAGTACTGGGTCCTGTCCTTCCCTGTTGCTGGGGGCCACTGGACACTTAGTTGGTGGCTCGGCAAGTCCCCGGCCACTGACTGCCGGGCTGGTTCCCACAGTGACGGAGATGAGCTGCGGTCCCTGGTGCACCTCGGGGCGGCAAGTGCACAAAACCCCGGGGCAGGAGAGCATGGGAGGGAGAAGCAAGGCCCCACCCGGCCGTAGGCTGACCTGCTGTCTCTGCTCCTCATCCCAGATCAGGTCCGACAAGGACAATGACATTCCCATCCGGTACAGCATCACAGGCGTGGGCGCCGACCAGCCCCCCATGGAGGTCTTCAGCATCGACTCCATGTCTGGCCGGATGCATGTCACGCGGCCCATGGACCGGGAGGAGCGAGCCTCCTACCACGTGAGTATCCAGGGTTCCTAAGCCCCAGGCAGCACTAAGGCCTGAGGCCGCGCTGGATGGCTGGAGGGCGCCTAAAACCCTTGGGCTGGGCGCAGGCTGCATTTGTACTTCTAACACACTCCAGGCAACGCCAGGAAGGTCTGGGACCATGGGGAGAACGGCTGGTCTAGGTCTCCATCCACATGGGCTGCAGATGCCCGCCAGTCCTGATGGGGAGGGGGTCCTGAGGCTGCTGGGCACTGGGGCCTGTGTCACCCCATCCTCCCCAGCCCTGGACTGTGTGCCCTGCAGCCTCCGTTCCTCCTGCCCCTGAGGGAAAGCTGCCCCAGCTCTATGTCAGAGCCGTGTGCAGATAGGGCAGGTGCCAGCTGGCCGGGAGGGCTGTGGGCTGCGGGCTGCTTCGCCTCTCTGACAGGGCGGCTGGGTTAGTGGCCCGGAGCGGCAGGAGGCAGTGGGTCCCACGCCCTCCACCCAAAAGCTGCAAGTATGTCACCGGCAGTCCCCCTTCCGCCTCCGCACCAGCAGAGGCCCAAGAATCTGGAGCCAGAGGCCCAGGCTCCGCCCCTCACCAGGTGAGGCCTCGGGCACTAACCTCGCAGGGCTTTTCTCTCTCCTCCAAAGCGGGGAAGGGCCACAGCTGCCTCATCGGGTGCTCTGAGGACCCAAGAGCTGACTGTGCAGCAGAGAACAGAGCCCAGCGCCTCGCTTGGAAAGCTGGGCTGTGTCATCTCACTGCCGGCCCGTCAGCTCTGGCTGGACCCTCACCTGAGATGACCGAAACCTCAGCTTTCTTCCCTGATGTGGACACATTACTCAGCTCAAACTTCACGTGGCTTAGCCCACGGAGCTGAACGTGGCTGCTCATGTTTGCTGGTTATTCACCTGCGGTTCGTTGTCTGCCTCCTGCACTGGAAGGAAGGCTCCATGCTGGCAGGGAGCCATCAGGCTGGTCCGCATATCCCAGGCCCAAGAACAAGGAGGAGAGGTTGATCCTGTCGTTGGCAAAGGTGGCCCCCCAAGTGAGCCCTGGTGCCCCGTCAGATGCAGGGTGCTGGGCTCATTGGACCTGGGGAGCCCAGGTTAGGAGGCTGGTCGGCCCCTCTGAGCCCAAGGCTTTCCTCCCTCAGAGTAGTCGTCCAAGTTCCAAGCAGCTTCAGCCTCACAGGGAGCAGCTGAAGTGAACAAGGAGGCCCTGACACCCTGTGGTTCCCTCCAGTGAGCAGGGGCATGGGTGTGGGGTCAAAATCAGGCTCACAGCTCCAGAAACCAGCTCCCCAGGGCACTGGACTCAGACACCCCTCTTCAGAGCTGCTTCCAATAGACACCTTGGCTCATACTTCCAGGTTCTTCCCTCTTGTGTGCCCCACTTCACCCCCACTTATCCATGCGCCCTCCCACCCGGCTACCCACCCCGCCATCCACACGCCCTCCCACCCGGCCACCCGCCCCCCCATCCACACGCCCTCCCACCTGGCCACCCGCCCCTCCATCCACACGCCCTCCCACCCGGCCATCTGCTCCTCTACCCATCCATCAATCCATCTGCCCTTCCACACCCACCCACCCATCCAGGGAATGTTTCTCAGGCATCTAGGATGGTCAGACCCTGTACTAGCCCGGGGCCTGCAGTAATGAATGGAGCGCCTGTGGCCCCACTGTGGGGAGCTTGTGGTGGGATGAAGAGGCACCATATCCTTCTCGGCCTGAAGCCCCTGAGAGAGGTTGTGTCCCCAGGGTCCTCAGCAGCAGACCACAGGCCCCGAGAAGAGCAGGTGTGGGCACCGGCATGGAGCCTCTGCATCCTGCCCTGGGGACGCTGTCTGAGAACCATCTGGGTGTCTCTCCTGACCGCCCCTCAGTGGGGGCTGGAGTCGGGGAGGAGGAGGAGGAGGAGGGGAACAGATTGTCCTGTCAGTGGTTGGGAAAGAGCTTCTCTTGGATACCTGCATGTGTAAAGGAAAGCCGTTGTGTGATTTTGCTCACAGGGCTGGGAGTGTGGAGGAAAATGATGGAGAAACAGGTGTTCTCAGTGCACAGACCGCACTGTCAGGCTTGCCAGGTTACTTTAGACCAAGGCTCCAAGCAGAGCACAGACATGGAAGCCCTCAAGCGGGTGGCAGCCCCTCCCACTGGGAGAGGCTCTCCGGGGACCTCCTCCAGGGCACCTGTGACATAAGGCGAGCGTGGTTCCTTCGGCCATTCCCACACCAAACGCCAGGGCCAGACACCCGGGGTGCGCTGTCCCTCCCACCTGCCCTCTCCCTCCCTTGCAGTCTGTCCACCTCCCAGAGGCACAGGCCCCTAGACTGCATTGTCCACCGTGCTCGTGCCCTTGAGGGACGCTCAGCCCATGGTGGGGCCTGGTGAACATCTCCTGAATGAGTGACAAGGAGGCAAGCAGTGCCCCCGTGGCCCCTCCATCGCCCCTCCGGGTCGGCCCCTGCCCTGCAGTCCCTGTCCCTGATTGGCTGATGGCCTCTGGAGCCTCTTAGGGCAACACAGCCCTTTGTCTCCAAATGACCCACAAGGAAGCCACTTGCTGATCGAGTTCACATTGTTCATAATTAGAAAGATACATTGTTAATTATCATGGTCACACAGAAAGCTTTCTGCCCCTGGCCTGGGGAGCCCCCCTCCCCCCACGGCCCCTACTGCAGGGCTCGTCCCCTCTGAGCTGGGGCTTCCTGCTGGGAGGCAGCCCCTCTCAGGCCCTGTGTCCAGGAATCTCTGTCCCAAGTTGCTCGAGTCACTTTGGGGAGGCGCAGCCCTCAGCAGGGCGCGTCTCTGCCTCCCCGCGGCCTCCGGCGACCCCAGCCGTCCCCGGCTCAGGTGTCGAGGCGCAGCCCAGGCTCCTTTCTTCTGGATCCTGAAGGCTCTAGGTGCTGAAAGAAAGCCTTTCTCATAAATGGGCGGCTGCCCTGAGCACGGCCGCCGCGAGGAGAGCCGGGTGGGAGGGGCCGCTTTGGGCCAGGCCCCGGCTCGACTCCTGGTGGTGACAGAATTCCAGGTCCTGGCACAAAGTGAAAAGGGGGCCTCTTGTCCAAACGTATTGAATCGCACACGGGCCCTTTGAGTCTCGGCCTGTGTGCACGCCCATCCTCGAGGCTCTTGGCCCTTTTGAGGTGGCATCAATGATGAGGCCGTTTCCCAGAGGCTGAGGCCTGAGCACCTGCAGGTCTGGCTCCTTGTCACTATCTGGACTGCCCCAGAGCCACCTGCTGTTAATTTCCGTTCCTGGAGGAGCCCCCACCCCTACGCATGGGCGCCCAACGCAGCTGCTCGATCCAAGGGCACCACACCCCCACACCACCTGCCCCACCCCAGGCCACTTCTGGGAAGGCAGGAGCCAGGTTTGGGAGGGACACCGATAGGCAGTGCGCTGGGACCTCCTAACCAGCCCTCAGCCCTCGTCAGCTGCACGGCAGGTCCGCAGAACCACCGCACAGTTCGACCAGCACGGAGGCTCAGCCAGTCGTGCACCTGCAGGTGGCTGTCGGCTCCCCAGAAGGGCTGCACGCTGCCATCAACACAGCTGCAGATGGAGAGTCTCTGCCCCAAACACGTGTGGACTAGGAGACTCCGAGCAAGCCAGTGTCAGCAATGAAGGGAGAGACAGAGACGGGGGAGGGAACAAGGAGGCTTTTCCTGCAGGCAGCGAAGGCTAGTCCTGCAGGATCTGAGCGCAGGCTCTCGGGCCAGCCCTTCCCACCCTCCGCGTGAGTCCCGGCAGCACATATTCCTACCTAGGATGTTCCCACTGGCAGAGCCAGGCAGTTACCCTGCCTGTCCCCGCGGTGCTGCGCACAGGCCTGAGCCCCCAGCTGCTGGGCAGGTGGGCCTCGGCCGGAGGGACGGCGCTGCAGGGTCGCAGTCAAGCCTGGTCCAGGGCCTCGGGCCCGGTGCCCAGCAAGGGCAAAGCTGTTTGTGAGAGGGCCACGCAAGTACAATGGCCTCTTCCTTTCTTTTTATTTTAATTACTTTGTGGAAACCATGAGCTCAAAACTAGACCCTCTGGCAGTTTTTGGTTAACTGTTTCCCCCTGCAAGTCACCCCAAAGTCAGCACTGGTATTTCCCACCCCCAGAAAGGGTCCCAGGCTCAGCCGTCCTGCTCCAGGGTTTCACCACTCTGCCCACCTGGGAGACTGGATATGCAGCAACGCCACTGTCAGGAGCCAGGAGGGCAGGTCGAGGGGCCTGGCGCTTCACCAGATCCACAGTCAAGCCTGGGTCCCCAACTCCTTGCCCCCTAAAGAGCACCTGCATTCCTTGGCACGTGGACCCCTCCACTTTCAAGCCCGCAGCTGTGCACCGGATCCCCTCCTGCTTGAAGCCTCTGCCTTCCTCGCCAGCTGCCACCCACAGGAAGCACTCTGATGTTAGGGCTGTGAGGCTACCCAGCCCCTCCCAGGTCCTCCCTGCCTTAAGGGTCAGCCTGCCACCAAACAGCCCGATCATGGCAGCAGCCCCCATTGCACTCACATCTGGGCACAAACACCCTCCCCTCTGGAGTTCTCCCTGCCCCAGGTGCCAATGCCCGTGCTCCACATTCCGCCCAGCGCCGCTGGCTGGCGAGCGTGGCGACACGTGGCTGCTGGGTTGACGACACGCTAGGACAGCCAATATGTGAACATGCAAATGTGTGAAATGAACAAGGGTCACTGTTTGCAAGGTGATTCTCTAGAAGATTCTAAGGGTTCCGTAAGAAAGACATGCCACGGCGTCCCGCCACAAGGCGAGTTTGCTGATCCTGAGCCCCCAACTGCCCCCGTAAGACAGGGACCAGGCAAGGCCTGTCTCACAGGTTCTTGTGAAACCGAGGTGCGCCGGCACACACATGCTGACCAGGCAAGCGCACGCCGAGTGTTGGTGCTGGTGTCCGGGGGGCCGTCCCCTGAGCCACTGCGGGCGACCTTCAGGCCCCTGGGAATGCCCCTGGTGCCGGGCCCCGCGAGGGACCCGATGACCCGCAGTGGAGATACAGAGAAGAACAGCACCGAAAGGAAAGAGGAGGACATTGCATGCGCGGTGGGACCGCTGGCGACCGGCAGTTCCCTCCCCACGCTCACGCCCACTGAGCCCCAGACCAAGCCCTCATACCGGTATTTCCCCGTCTCACGTCCCGTGATGAGAACAGAGAAACATCCCATTCAGAGCATCGCAGGAAACTCAGTCTGCACTGATGCTCAGACCTGCAAGCCTCAGCAGGCCTGGGCGGCCCCTCTGCGACCCGTCTCCCCCACCCAGCGGGCTGCACGGCTGCGGGGAGGGGGTCTCGGCCGTTCCAGCAGAAGCCATCAAGTAATGAAGACTTGGGGGGTGGGCAGGAGGACCCCACAGCCGGCTGCAGCCTCTTTCCCTCCCTCTCGGGGCATCTCCATGCGGCCTGCTCCTGCGGCTGGGACGGCGCCCAAACCGGCCACATCCTTTTAGGTAGAAGATAATGACTTTGACTTTATCTCAGAATTCCTTTTCTTCAAAGGCTTCTCGACCTTTGACTCGGTGTATTATCGCACGGCTGCATTTGACAAGGCGACGATCGTCTGGCCGCCCACCGGAAGAGCTTCCACAGCAGGACAGGCGCAGGCAGGGTTCCGGGGAACAGGGGCCCTGACAGCACTGGGCGGGACCGGTTAAAACAACAGTGGGCCTCTCGAGATCATTAAACATGATGCGTCAGACTGACCTGGGCGTGTGCGGTCGCATCTTACATGGCGGGCTGTGGCTTCCCGGGAGTCAGCCCTAGTTTTCCTTCTTGCAACAACACAGATCACCTCCTCGGGTCAGGCCGGCCTCAAGCTTTTCCCCAAACTCAGCATTTCCAGGGTGAAATTCCAGTCAGGGCTGCTGGGACCGAGCCACAGCACCGAGGCAGGCAGAGACAGCCTGGGCCTCCCTTCCAAAGGCCTGGAATGCCGCTTGTCCCCTTCCCCCCCAAGGCTGGTACAGTGGGGTGCCAAGGTTCACCAAGGGGCACTGTAGGGGATTGCTTGGAGCCCCCGCCTGGAAACCCTGCCCACTGGCATGGGCCCTCCTCTGCACCCTTGGCTTGGGCAGTTTTCTCACAAAGCCCTTGAGGTCCGATGTGTCCGGTGTGGGGGTGACATGATTTTGACAGAGGTGTGGGCTGGGACGAGGCTGTGTGACAGTCACAGCCTTGGCGTGGAGACCTCAGGTGGTCCCCTCCCACTCCCGCCCCAGTGGCCCCACTCCATCCACAATGTCTCCATGGGGTCCCCCACAGGAGGCCCTGTCCTCCTGTCCCCTTCATCAGCTGTCAGCTCAGGAGTCACCTCTGAGAGCCCGCCTGCCCTCCCAACCCCAGCCAGCTGCTCATGCCACCCGAGTTGTGTACAGCCTGGCCTTTGTGGCCATCTCCCTCCTAGATGAGAAGCCCTGTGTCCACTTCCCTGAGTGACCATGTGGGGTCCACACAGACCCCTAATAGATATTGACTAAGTGAATGAATGAACGAAAAAATATCCAAGAAGGAAGTTTCCTCTGCCAGCGTCGCCCCATTTCTGGAGGGGAGAGCCAGGGCTCAGAGAAGTTCGTGACGTGTCCCCAGCCCACCCGACCCCCACCCAGGCTGTCCTGGGGCTGGAGCTGTTACAGCACCCCTGCCCCGCTGCCGAGGGTCTGGGGGGACTTGCCCTGGGCCACTCCCTGAGGCTGACGGGGTCTGTGTTGCCTTCCAGCTCAGAGCCCACGCTGTGGACATGAACGGCAACAAGGTGGAAAACCCCATCGACCTGTACATCTACGTCATCGACATGAACGACAACCGCCCCGAGTTCATCAACCAGGTCTACAACGGCTCTGTGGATGAAGGCTCCAAGCCAGGTGAGCCCGGCACCCCTGCCCCAGGGTGGGCTGGGCCCCATCTTCTGGGGAGGGCCGCTCGGCTCCCACCACCAGGATGGCCTGTGGAACCCACCCACTGCCGCCTGATCAGTGGAGGCAGGCAGGATGTAGCCAAAAAGGAGCCGACACAAGAAAGTGAGGCCACTGCAGTGATAACGAGCCTTGGATGGAACCCGCGGGGCCCTGAGAGTCATGGGGCAGCTGTGGGTCAGGGAAGCCCCTCTGCAGGAGTACCTTGTAGCCTGAGACAAGCTGTGTGCAAAGAAGGGCTGGGATCCACATGTGTGCTGGAAGGGAGCCTCGGGGAGGAAAGGCCCATGCAAAGGTGCTGGGGCAGGAGACAAGGCCAGAGAGAAGGCCAGCCTCCCTGGCACCAGAAGGCCAGCCCGTGAAGCCAAGGTGACCTACGAGGCTGTCTTCCCACGGACTTCAGTCCCGCATGAATGACGACCGCGTTATCATGCCCAAGGGCCCTCACCAAGTACGTGATGTGTCCGGTCTCTGGATCCCATAACTACCAAGAAGTGGGCACTCTCCCTGTCCCCTTCAGCAAGGATGAGGCTCAAGGTCCAAGGAGGTGAAGCAAGTGGCCCGGTCCCTTCCACACATATGTGGGTCGGAATCCCCAGTTGACGCGGAGACCTTGGCTGGGGGACCAGCAGCGTCACCTGGGAACATGTTAGAAATGCGGGTCTGGCAGCTACCCCTGCTGGCTCAGACTCTGCAGGTGGGGCAGGGGTCTGCACAGACACGCTGCCCAGCCGATGTCTGTGTCTGCCGAAGATCGTGAAGCTGGGTGAACAGGAAGCTGAGGCAGACACTGCTAAGGAGGCCCCTGTTGGGATCTGCCAGAAGCAGCCAGATCGCATTTGAAGATCAGAAAAACAATGAGTCATTTTTACACATAAGTGTGCCCCATGCAATGTTTGCAGCATACCTTTAGTAGCAAAGTGTTCCTTGTTCATCTGAACTTCAAACGTCACTGGGTGTCCTGTATTTTAGTGGGCATCCCACCCAGTCCTGGCCGGGCTTCCGGGCCCTTAGGAAGGCCTGTAGTGCTGGGTAAACTGAGGCCCAAGCACACGCAGAGCCCAGAGCCAAGGCCAGCTTCCTGGAAGCACCAGGTCTGAGCAGGCCCTCAAGGAGGGGGTGGTGGGCAGCCCGCTCTGGGTGGCAAACGCCAACCCTCATCACACTTCTCCGACGGAGGCGGTTGTCATAGTGCCATCTCCTGGGGCTGCTGTTTCAACGAGGTGAACTGCGTTTTCAATTGATCGTCTCTCAGAATTGTGAGACGCAGGCCAGCCCAGTGTCAGCAAAGGAACGAGTATGACATTGTTTCTGCAGGAACCTTGGGCAGCTCGTCCCTGGGGCAGGCAGTGGGTGGCAAATTAGCTACAAGCAGTCAAAGAAAACGGATGAAGGCTGCCAACCACCCGCTCTTTAAGGGCCCGGGATGGGGGCGCCGGCGTGTGTGCTCAAGGCTTCCTTGTTAACACAGTTGCCATGGGGCCTCTCTCCCCAACACCCACGTCGCTCTGTAAAGACGTCTGGATATCACAAATCAAAGCTTCCATGTTGTGTTTTAAAACAAATCGATAGGGAAAGTCTTCCCAAATGTGTAACTGGCTTTGCACATTAGAATGTAACAAAAGCAGCAAATGGCTGTGTCTCCTCCGTGAAACCCTGATAAGCTCCTGGAGATTGGAGTGGCCCGATCCCCTCGGCTCACAGGGCCACTCGGAATGCGGTCATGGCCTGGACATCCGGGAGGCTGGCATTGATCCCACAGTGGACCCTCTTTTCCCTTCCACTCCTCTGCTCTACGCGGACTGTGTTTGGTCTAAACGCCGACTGCCTTTCAGAGTCCCTGGAAAGCTCCAGAATCCATCTCCTGCCCTGAAAGGCCCTTAGAGGAGAGCAGGGATGCCACAGCTTTGTGCAAAGCCCCGACAGGCTGTGGACCACAGCTTGACGCCCTCACTCACCCTGGTCAGGGTGAGATGACATCCCAACCAAGCATGCGGTGGCATCCTCCAGAAGGAAGACTTCCCAGGACTCGGAAACGTGTCCGCACTGCCTCCTCGTACATCAGCAAATTGCAATAATAGAGGGGTTCTTACACAGCTCCTTCGTGGGTTACAGAAAAACTATCGCCAGAAGTTAGTCATTATTCTCTGGAATGATAGGCTAATGAAGGGTTTCAGATGTCCATACTAATGGAAAAGATGTATTAAGTATTGACTCAGCCAGATAAGTTACGGTTTGGGTAGTTCATTTGGGGACATTAGCAGGCCAACTTGGGGCCAGGGTCCCAGGCTGATCCCACGGGCACCCCATGTTCTTTTCCCGGCCCAAGGGCCTCTCAGTTTAAGAGATCCTCTTGGCTGGATTAGAAGGGTTCATTGTGGTTTGGGGTCAAGCGTGCCCCCACTCTGCTGCCCTGAGGTCTCCTTAGTGAGCAGGCAGCTAACACCCACCTTGACCGCCCCGGGGAAAAGGGCATGTGCGGCTGCTCATTCTGCAGAGCCTGAGTCCAGAGGCGTGGTCACGCCCGCGGCCAAAATGGAAATGGCAAGCTCTTGCTTGCCCCTTGCAGACACTACCGTCCTCCCCATGGGCTTGTTCGCAAGGATACTCTCTCCTTTCAAAGTGGCCGTGTTGCCTCAGGAGCTACAGGCATGTCCCGAGCAGCCAGCAGTCCCAGAAATAACCCCTTCCTCATCGAGTCCCGGCAAAGGCCCCAGGGCAGGTCCCACCCCAGCCAGTCCCCACGGCCCACATGCACTCACAGCATTTCTCAGGGATGAACGGAGTACAGCTATAGACCCCTCCTCAAATCATATGGCCCGAACGCATGGCAGGCATGGACCCCCAAAGGAAAACCAGATTAGTGCCCCAGAAAAGGGGGCTGGACACCAGGGACACCCAGCAGCAGCCGTGTACCCTGCGGTGGCAGCAGCCTGAGAGCAGTGCTGTCCACCAGGACTCTGTGATGGGAAACGTCTCTCTGCTCTCCAGTACAGTAGCCACTAGCCACCCGGGAGCAGCTGGAAGCGACAACCACCAGAGCTGGAAAGAGTCACAGAGCCATCAGAGAGATCTGAGGGGCTCCTGCCCCGAGGCCCACCATGCCCCTGCTCCCCTCTGGAGCCACATTCCCAGAGCTGAGGCCCTAGGAGGCCTGTCCGAGGGGCAGAGGCCCCCCACCCCAGAGCCAGCTGTTTGCACCGCGAGCAAATGCCCCTTTAGGCCTCTCCACCGGCAGCTGGGCATGTGGCCCTCCAATGTGCAAGTATATCTTAAACCGCCATGTCCTGTTCCTCTGACCTTTGTGTCTCTGAGAAGAACAAGCAACAGATTCAGAATAGTGACCGCTACGCCTCTGACCTCAAGCTCATGAGCTGCCACAGCCTTCAGAATCCCTGCTCCTCCTGAGCCCCGGCCCTGGCTGGGAGGAGGCTCTGCTCCCTCCCGGGGTCCCCCGTCTGCACAGAGGATCAGGCCTGGAGGCACGGCCTGTGGCTAGCCCTGTGAAGGGGACGCCTGCAGCAGAAGATTCGACGATGCAGTCATCATAAAAATACAACTGCTGGCAACCAGGTGCCAGGCTCTTCTAAGACCTCCCTACGTATCGGCTAACTAAGTCCCACAACAACACTGTGGGACAGGTACTTTTATTTCCCCCGCTTTGGGGATAAGGGAACAAAGGCATAGAATACATAGCTCGTAGGTAGAGGCAAGATTTAAACCAAGGCAATCTGGCTTCTAACCATTGTACAAATTGGCCCTCCTCCCCAGTCTGTCTGAAATGTATTTGAGCACAGGTCACAGAAAACCAGCTTGTGCAAGTGGGCGTTTGAGTGCGAGCTAAGAGCTGTCAGAGATGGCATCCCTGTGGTATTTGCCTCCCCCTGTTCTCACCTCATAGTCACAGATGGCTGCTGCAGTGCCAGACATCGCTTCCACTACCAGGAGGGGGAAGGAGGGGGCAAGGGGAGAAGAATGGATGCAGCATGGGCAGTTCCTAGAGGAAAAGCCCACAGTGTGTGTGAGGACTTCCTCCAGGAGGGGAAAACCCCACCCGCAGGAAGCCATTGTCCAGTTGAGGAACTAGGAAATCTGTGTGCTATGTATGCTGCATGATGCACACTGGGCAAGGGCAGCGGTGCAGTCCCAGGCCATTGGGGTGGAAAGGGGGCCCCTGCATGGGCTGTGTCCTCAGCCTGGGTGTCCTCTCTGAGCGGCTCCTGGCCACTTCCAGAGGCATCTCCCCTGACTACCCTCCCTGCTGGGACGGCCCCTTCATATCTCATCACTCGTATCTCACTGTCCATTTATGAGTTTGTCGCCAGTCTCCACGCTACTCTGCCACTCTGCAGCACAGAGACCCTGTCTGTTCTCCTCACTGTGCACCCCCAGCAAGGGTGGAGTTCCTGGGATCCCAGCCTCAGCCCAGCCCAATGGGGAGCTCTGGAGCACAGGACACCTTAGAACATGTCCAGGTCCTACTGCTCGGAGTTCCAAGGGGGCTCAGCCCTTTGTTTTGTAAGGCAGGTTGGAATCTGTGAGGGCTTCCCGGAGGTCTAACCTGTGCAGAGGGGGCCAGGCCTGTAGTGAGGCATGCCTTCCAGCAGCATCTAAGCCATGGGGCTCTGCCCAGGGCAGGAACGCAGGGGACAACTGGCCACATGTCTGTCCTACCACATGAGTCACACACTCCCTGCGACACACAGGCCCCACACCCTGCTTTTCAGAAAACAAGGTTCCCGGGCCCAGAAATCAGCACAAGGCAAGGTCCTCATAGCTGGACCACCCTCGCCACTGCACCAGCCAGTCTCCCTCGGATGGCATTTTCCAGCAGGAACTCAGAATCGCTGCCCGTCCCCAAGCCCAGGACCGGAGCAGTCCATTGGCATTTCCCAAACCTCCCAAGAAAAGATGCCTCCACATTGATTATCTTTAAAAATGGCTCTGATTGGAATCCCTGCTTTCTCTGACCCCTGTAACTATGTGAGGACTTACATTATAAATCTTGAAATTAATGTCACTTTAAAAGATTAAATAGCAGAGAAATCTATATGCTGTGAATGAAGTCAAAGAAACCTTCATCTACATAGCGCAGAGTTTGTGCTTAAATAGATTATTCTGTTAGTGGGCCCATTTATTTATTTATTTATTTTATTTCTATGCCCGCAGAGCCTCCCTGAGATTAATGCCACGGACTAATGCACAGATGCTACCAGATACTCGAAAGTCATATGAATATTAAGAATTTAAATCTTTAGCCTCAGTGATTTGAGCAGAAAGCCAATTATGGGGCTGAATTAGTTTTCAAATTAAACTGCAATTTAAGGCTTGTGAAATTAATCCTTTAAGGCGCATGGCAGCGTTTGTACATGAATTTCTCGGAAAACCGACCCTCTACTTTCTCCCCGTTTCTTGTTGGTGCAATGAACGGAGATGCGGCTGGACTCTCAGGCAGCACAGAGCATCCCCTCCTAGATGAAAACACAGTCCCGACGTTCTGTTTAATTTGCTAAGAAAAATTCAAGCCTTTCTAGTGGGGACAGAGCCCCGAGGAGGATGGCCCTGGAAGGCTGCTCTCCTCGCTCTCTGGGCCCAGGAGAGGGGGGTGCGACCGCATACACACCTCCCTGCAAGGGCCCGGGTGTGAGTGTTTCCACAGCAGAGGGCACACGCCCAGAACCCTGGCCAGCCTGTTCCCAAAGATGCCACGCTGTGGCATCAGACTGGGAGTTGGCCCAGCTAGAGAAGGCGAGAGGGCCAGGGTCGTACCTGCCTGACCCACGGGGGCTGCTTCCACTGTGGGGACCCAGCTCACAGCAGCTCCTTTGTGCCTGACGGTGACCCCAGGAAGGATCCACCTTCCAGAAGAGGATCCCCAGGCTCGGAGAGGCCCAGTGATGGCAGAGAGCCAGGCTCTGGGAGTGGCAGAGCCAGGATCCGATGGGACTGAGCACAGCCAGTCTGGGCACACGTCCCCCCGTCTTTTCCCCACCAAAGCCCAGAGCAGCAGGACGCAGAGGGGGCCCTAGCAGGAGACAGAGGCAGGGGACACATGCTAGCAGGCAGGGGGACCCCGGGTTCGCCTCAGGAGGTGCCGCCCAGTCTCGAGCCTGGCCCCAGTCACCAGATGCCCTCTAGTCCCACTGGGTGGGCAAGGGCAGGTGGGAGCTAGAGTGGAGGCCACCTCTGCCAGGCAGCCCTCCAGGCTCTCAAAGGGATTCTTTTTCTTCCTCCCCTGATCTGGCTGTGTGCTCCAGAGCCCTGACGGCTCATATTTTGTCCAGTTGTTTCCGTAGCAACCCTGCCATGGTCTGACTTTTGGCCCAGAGAACTCGGGTGACATGTGTCAGTCACCTGATCATGGAGTGACCCTGGGCCCAGCCAGGTGTTTAGAATCTCTCTTTTTGAAAGAAACCAAATTGTGATTTAGGCTTAAAAACAAAGTCCCATCTTCTGTTTCCCCAGTTGCCGCTTTTTTTTTTTTAAGTAACATTTTACTTTCTGATAATCAAATAGTGCTCTTTGAAGGAAACTTGGACGATACGGAGAAAATCACAACCTCCCATCGTGTGCCGCTCAGAGACGGCCACTCGGAGACGCCGCTGAGAGCGCTGGGCACACATCCCCCGGTCTTTTCCCCTCGGCATAAACATACAGTTACCTTAAAGACGGGGATCGTACGTTTAGAAACCTGTTTATTTTCTGTTTTGCCATATGCCATGAAATCTCAAGTGCCACCGAATATTCTTCCACGACGCTGTAATGGCTTTCACTGCCCACCATAGGAATGGCTCATAATGACACCACCATTCACGAACCAGCGCCTGCAGTGCAGCATTTAATGTCCCTTACTCACTGACTGGGCCCCTTGTCTGACCACTCGGGGTGAGCTTCATGGGTCAGGGGTTTCTCAGGTAAGTTTTATTTGAAATCATTGTACATTCACGTGCAGTCATGCAACAGAAGACAGAGATGCCACGTATCCTTCACCCAGTTCCCCTGCTGGTTATGTGGAAAGAAGCAAAGGCCACCCGAATGAGGAGAGCAGGGGCGGGCGGCCGCAGGGGGCGCAGAGACTGGCAGGCGGGCAGAGGAGCGGAGAGCTCCCTGGCGGGCCTGATGGGGGCAGAGCCTAGGGGAGCCAGAGGCGGGGCACCCCCTTGATTGGTGGGGGCGCGTTTTGGCTTTCTCTGGCAGGCCCTACGTCAGAAGCAGGGGCAAGACTTAGGGAAGCTGTCAGCTATTGACCAAGGGCCTATTGTTACAGGGTTGTTAGTAGAGACGGAGGTCTGACCTCCTCCAAGCCCAACGCACAGAGAGCAGGTGGCTTCCCGGGCTGGTCCCTGCAGGTTGGGGGCCACCGTTCCATCTTTATACCTGGCCTGGCCCTTGTCCGTCTGTACATTCAGCCTCAGTCAGGTGTGGGCAGAACCAGAGCATGGCATCCAACAGGGGACTAGGGTCGCTACGGCCAAGACACTGCCCGCGCCAACCTCATCCAGGGGCACAATAGCCATACCCACCACGTCTGTCAGGGTTTTATCTGGTTTTTTCACTGGTGTTCAAGGCCTAAAGCAGGGCCTGGCACACAGTGGGTGCTCAATAAATATCTGTTGTGGATTTCACTCTTTGCTCTCAGGAACCATGTCAGCATGCGCAGCAGGCAGCCCTGACCAAGCATTCTGTTGCATATCTGTGATTTTCTTCCTTAGGATAAATTCCTGGAAGTGAGTTTGCCAAGCAGATCTGCAAACTGCCTCCAGCGGCTGAGGCCAGCTCCCCTGCCTGTCGCTACCATCACAGACCTGATCATGATTTTAAGATCGTGTTTGCCCCTTCCTTTCATCTTTTTTGCTCAGTAATAAAGTTGGTTTTTAAAAGAAAAAAGAAAGCCCCTCAGTGGTGAAGGTGTGCCGCTCGGGCTCCCTGACGGGAGGCTGATGCCCCGGAGCGGGTCCGGGTGGCAGGGTGGCCGGCAGGCTTTCCCCACCCCGCACCTTCTCGTGGTTCCCAGTGAGCACACCCTGGTCACTATGAACATGTTCTCTTTTTGCAATCAGAAAAGAATTATCAGAAGCGTACCCTTTGGTTCCAGAAAGCAGACTCCTGAGTTTGGCAGAGGAGGCAGGCACCTGCCTCTGACACTATTTTGTGATGAGCCCAAAACAGAAGCTCAGTCCTCACTTGTCAGCGAGGCGGATCCACACTCTGCAGGCCCAGGGTGCTTGGGGAGGGCTGGGCTCTGGGGAGCAGAGCCTGGGCAGCGTACCCCCCGAGGAAGAGCCCCTGGGGGAGCGCTGCAGAGGCTGCACCAGACACTCTGACACTTCCCAGAACTTTCTCTCGGAGCACGAGGTTTGCCTCAGAGCCTGGGATCTTAAAGTTCTGAGGACACCTCCCCCTGGAGCTCTGACTTCCTGGTGTGCCAGCTGCGGGGCCGTGTTGGAAGCAGCAGCTTCCTGTCAAGAAGCTCATGACGGAATTGAGGCCCAGCTGAAGGGGGCTTACAGGGGCTCAGAGCCCCCTCCTCCCCTCAGGGCCTAGGACAGCACCTGGTTTCCAAGCTGTGAACAAGGAACTCAGCTCAGAACACGCAGACAGGGACTGGGCCCCCGCACCGGCGAGTGGCAGGCCGGAGCTGGGAGCTCATGCTGGTCAGAACTCTGCGTGGCAGTGACAGAAACAAGCTAAAATGGCAGAAATCAGGAAGGGAAGTGTATGAGCTCAGGTACACAGAAGGTCTATAGGACACCTCCCCTTAATTTTGCTGTGACACTAAAACTGCTCTAAAAAAAGAGAAAATTTCCATTTTTTTTAAAGTCTATAGGCAGCAGCTTCAGGTGTAGCTTGATCCAGGAGCTGCCTGGTGAGATGGTGTCACCTGAGCCCCTCTTGGTCTTGCTTCCTCTGAGATGCCTCTGTCCTTTAGTCCCTTTGTGACCATAGCCCCAACCTTGCTCCCTGACCCAGCCACATGCTTGCCCAGAAACCCTCCTCCTTTACCACTGGCTCTGACTGGGTAAGCTGCCCATCACTGAACTGTCACTGGGACTCAGGGGAGGGCTGTATAGATCCAACCAGGACTCCCAAGGCAGAGAAGGATGGATGTCAGAAGGAACTACAATTGCCCTCAGGAGGCGGGGGAACATGCAGGTATATACTACAGACCACAACCCTGGTGCACAGATGGGGAATGGAGGCCTTGAGCTGAGGGGCAGTGTGGGTAGCTCACCCAAGCCCTGGGCTCTGAAATGCACGTGGTTGTGCATCACACACACATGCAAATTCACCCTGTCTGACCCTGCACCCCATATGCACAGCCTCCCCCTAAAGGGGCTCCTCTATGGTAGCCTTCTGTGTGTCCTTCTCAAGGACTTACACACCTGCACACCCAGCCCCACGCCAGGCCCTGCCTCCCTACTGTGTGGCCCCCAGTCCCCACCCTCCACGCAGGATCAGTCAAGTCTTGGCAAATGCTGACAGTCGATGCCTCGGGCCGTGTGGCTCCGGAGAAAGACCTGTGTTTGGGGCTGGAATTGCTGGCTCCAGGCCTGGGTCTGCTGCCCCATGCTCTCTGGGCCTGCCTGCCCAGCTGATAAAGAAGGAAGTCAGAGCAGATGACCTCAAAGGAATTTGAGCTCTAGAAGGAATCCATCAGCGGTTCTACATGGGAAAGCCAGGCAGGCAGAGTTGCTTTCTAATGCCAACTCCCACCACTGGCAGGCATCCACCTGTGGGGGAGCATGTGAGGCTCCAGCCAGTGTGCAGAGATCTGCCATCAGCTGGTGATGCCTGCCCTGGGTGTGTGAGGGGAGATGGCAGCAGATGTGCGGGAATTTCCATCCATGCCGCTTTTTCTGCTACAGGCACCTACGTGATGACGGTCACAGCCAGCGACGCTGATGACAGCACGACAGCCAATGGAATGGTGCGGTACCGGATCGTGACCCAGACCCCACAAAGCCCATCCCAGAACATGTTCACCATCAACAGTGAGACAGGGGACATTGTGACAGTGGCGGCTGGCCTGGACCGAGAGGTGAGGTGGGCGCCGTGGGGTGGGGAGCACGGCCTTGCCTCTGCAGCCGGTGTGGGAGAGGCTGACGCTGGCCCAGGTTGGGTACCCCTGAAGGCCCTGGTCCCTGAAAGATAACAGAGCCCCGGGGGGGGCCTCTCGGATGGGGCGGTTACAGAGGCAGCCGGAAGCCAGCCCGGGATGTCCGTCCGCTGCTGGGTCTGGAGGGAGGAAGCCTCAGCACAGCAGAATCTCAGCCTTCACCACCTGCCCTCAGGGCAAATCACACAGATGGTCCTGCATGAGGGGTCCAGAGCAGACCCTAAAGGCGTGTGCAGTGGCCAGGGGTGGAGGGCTCAGAAAAGCAGGCTGAAACTCCGTGCCTCTTGGGGTGCAGCCACAGCAGAGCCCGGGGTCTGGGGGCAGTTGACAGCTGTCTGGGCACCTGAACGTACACACCTGGCTGGAGCCCCTGTCCTGCATCTGACCAGGCGCCACATGGTGGGCCCCTCCATGATGCAGTGGGGCACCCAGAGGAGCAGCCACCCTCTCCGTCAGGCCAGGAATCATTGGGGCCACACTGGCTAATTTGGTGCTGGTTCTGTGGCCCCCCCACCAGCCCCTGCTGTGGCCCCATGAGGCCGCACCTCTGTTATACTACCTTCCTTCTCCCCATCACATGGCCCGAGTGTCCACCCTGCCCGGAGCCAGACCCCAGAAGGGGGCCGCCTCAGTTGCGGATGGAATAGGCTAGAACCAGGCAGGTGGGCTTGCACCAAGGGCAGGGGCACCTCCAGGCACTGGACCGTCTGACTCAGGGACCCCAGAAGATTCACCGCTCGCTCCTGGCTGAGAGCCTCAGCGGGTGGCCCCCAGCAAAGTCTTGTCTCTGACTTCCACCTCTGGGTCTCGCTGACTGACTCCCATTTGCTTTGTGTCCAGAGGCCAGCATACCCAAGCAGTGCACCTACCTACCCCGTTCAGTGCTCAGGACCCATGAGGAGCCCCTCATTGAGATCGGAGCAAGCCGGGGGCTGCTGCTTTTGGGGAGCTGGGGGGCCTGGTTTGCTGAGCCCTCAGCAGCTGCCCCTGGCAACCTCTGACCCCCCTGAGCACCACAGCTTTGTCCTCCAGGGCTGGACACCCCACCTTGAGCAGGGGCCGCTGAGACGTAGCTGGGGTATTGCTAAGCGTTGATTTTCAGGGCCAAAGCTGGCAAGGATATGGCATTTCTCCCTTTCTACAATGAGTCTCCATATCCGATGATCTTGCAAGGGTTGGAGATGGTGGGGACACCAAATGTTTCAAGTCTACACCTCAGTGCAGCAAACCTGCCAGGACTTGTCTTAACATGTTGGCGCCTCCTCTGCCTTCCACATCAGCGAATGCCGCGTCGTTGCCCAGCAAATGCCTTCCCACCCCATCTCTGGGAAGGAAGGCGGTGAGGTGCTTTTCTTGGAATTCCTAAATTGTACCCAGGCGGTGCCCCAGGGTATTGGGGTGAGGGTGGAGAGGCCACCTGAAAGGCGGTTCCCGCAGCCGTGTGGCCCAGCAGCAGGCTCGGGGACCCTGGGGCTGCAGGCGGCATGCATGGGAAAGGACCTCTCTGAGTGCCAGCCACAGTGCTTTCTATCTGAAACAGGCCCAGTGAGGCCAGCCCCTGGGCTCACGCAGGGATGGGAGATCAGGGTGGGGTGGCGGGGTGAGGATGGGCAGAGGGGTGCACTGCGGGGCTTTATTGCACAATTTACATGTGTTTTCTTAGACTGATGTTGGTGGTTGTGAGATGGGGGAGGTGGGCCAGAGCCTGGGGGCTCGGCAGCTCAGTCAGGGACCCTGACAGGCTCCTTCCTGCTCAGCCCAGATGAGGCCCTGCAGTCGGGAATCAGGACAAGGAGCTACTCTGCTCCTGGAAGCCTGAGCGGTTGCGAGCAGTGACTGCAGGTGCGAGCGGAGGGCTGCGGGTGCGAGCAGAGAATTATGGGTGCGAGCAGAGGACTGCGGGTGCGAGCGGAGGACTGCGGGTGCGAGCAGTGACTGCGGGTGCGAGCGGAGGACTGCGGGTGCGAGCAGAGAATTATGGGTGCAAGCAGAGGACTGCGGGTGCGAGCAGTGACTGCGGGTGCGAGCGGAGGACTGCAGGTGCGAGCGGAGGGCTGCGGGTGCGAGCAGAGGATTATGGGTGCGAGCAGAGGACTGCGGGTGCGAGCAGTGACTGCAGGTGCGAGCGGAGGGCTGCGGGTGCGAGCAGAGAATTATGGGTGCGAGCAGAGGACTGCGGGTGCGAGCAGTGACTGCGGGTGCGAGCGGAGGATTATGGGTGCGAGCAGAGGACTGCGGGTGCGAGCGGAGGACTGCGGGTGCGAGCAGTGACTGCGGGTGCGAGCGGAGGGCTGCGGGTGCGAGCAGTGACTGCGGGTGCGAGCGGAGGGCTGCGGGTGCGAGCGGAGGGCTGCGGGTGCGAGCAGTGACTGCGGGTGCGAGCAGTGACTGTGGGTGCGAGCGGAGGGCTGCGGGTGCGAGCAGTGACTGCGGGTGCGAGCAGAGGACTGCTTGTACAGTGTTGTGTGCACAGATGAGAAGCTCTAACTATGGAGAAAATGGGGCTGCTTCTCTGAGCTGTGGCCTTTCTCTGAGCCTTGAGGGCCAGTAGACTCAATCTTGCTCTTCGGGATGAATGACCTTCATTTAGTCAGCTTTCACTGAGCACCTGTGTGCCAGAAACGGTCATTGGCACGGGGAGTCAGCTGTGAACAGGGCGAGGCCACTGCCACACACGTGGGGCTCACCTTGCAGGAGGAGCACCCAGCAAGGAGAAAACCCACCAACTAACAACTCAGGGAGCAGCCTGGGTCATAAAGGAATAGCATCACCTGCTCCCCACGGTGGGTGGGATTCAGGAAGGCCCCTGGAGGGCCTCCCCCACTGCTGTCTCGGGAAAGGGATGTTGTAACAAAGGACCACAAACTGGGGGCTTAAAGTGAGAAATGTGTTCCCTCCGCCCTCAGGAGGCCAGAAGCCCCACAGTGGGTGTGGGCCAGCCCCGCTCCCTCCCAGGCCTGGGGGCGGGGGGGGGTTCCTGCCTCTCCCAGCCACTGGAGGCCCCGGCGCCCTGCCTGCCTCTGTGGGCACATGGCCTCCGCACCTCATGAGGACAGCAGTCGTTGCATTGGGGCCACCCTGATCCAGTATGGCCTCATCCCAGCTATTTCCAAATATGCGCACATTCGGAGGGTCCAGGTGGACATGAATTTCGGGGGTACTGTTTTACCCTTTACCAGCATGATGTGCTTCTTGGGATTCCTAAATGGTAATGGGGTGTCCTTTGAACTCTAGGATGAGAAGAGGCAGCCCTCCAGGAGCTGGAGCTGGGTGGCCACTAGCCACATGTGGCCACTAAGTGTGAACATTAACTAGAAGTCAGCAGTGGGCCCTTAGGTCTGCCAGCCCCTCCTCTCAGGTGCCCAGTAGAACAGGGGGAGCCCATCCTCACAGAGGATGTGGGGGGCAGGCTGAGGGGGGCCCGCAGGGCCTGGGCAGCAAGGGAGGGGCCAGTGGGCTGGCCTGCAGGCCTGCTCCCCACCACATGATGGTCGGGCCCTCCAACAGTCGTGGCAGAGGCGTTTCTGGGGTTTGGGGCCTGCTGCGCGGCTGTTGGGCTGTGTGGCTTCCCAGAACTCCCCGTGATGGGGTCCCTGAGTTCTCACCCACTCAGACATGCTGTTGGCTTCTCTTCACCCCCAAAGCCCAGAGAGGGAGCCACGTGCTCAGGGCTGCACAGCGGGAGGTGAGCCAGGGCCCTGGGATGGCCCTTCCTTCTACGGCTGGGGAAGGTAGGGGTCTAATTCTGGGATGGCGCATGGTGAGCGGAGCAGATCCACCTGTCCGACGGCTCTGACGTGCAGGATGGAGCTGCTGATCCAGATGTGCAATGTCTGGCCCATGGCTCCACACACCACAGCTGGTCGGGCAGCTCCTCCAGCGGGGAAAGGTCAGGGTTCTGCCCTACAACAAGGTGCCTGGGAAGGACCAGTGTAGGACTGACTCCGAGCTCCGCAGACAAGGCAGAGGCGCGGAGGGGTGGTGCCCGGTGGCAAGCAGGGGTCCACACCGCTGGCCATCACCTGCTGTATTGAGATGATACACAGCTCGGCCGCTCCGCTCTCCTGGGAGCCCCGCCACCAAGGACCAGCCCTCCAGAAGGGAAGAGGCCTTTCCAGAGCCTCTGTCTGGAGGACGAAGGGGTCCAGAGGACCCTGGGGGAGGCTGCAGAGAAGGGAAAGGCCTCCCAAACCTTGAAAGCTCAGAGAAGCTGCTGTTCTTAAGAACAGTGGCTGCCTCTAGGTTTCTGTGCCTCAGTTTCCCCAAGCTAGCTTTATTGTGTCGGGAGGTGGGGGCTGTTCCTGGTTTGATTTATTTATGAGCAAACAAGCAGGTGTTGGCAGGAGGGAAGGAGAGGGCAGACGGGCCAGCACCCGCTAAGACAGGAGAGGGAATGGGAGCGTCTCCCGCTGTTCCCATTCAGGGCACGGCAGGGAGCCCATGGGAAGGCGTTTACCTCCGATGGAAGGGGGAGCTGCAGTGGCTCATAATGGCCCAGGCCGCAGGGTCACAGGGTTGCAGAGCCAGGGGACCTTCAGGGTGCCACAAAAGCCATGCAGGGGATGAGGGGAGGGTCTGCCCCACCCCAGGCCTCGCAGGAGCCCAGAGCAGCTAAGGTCTCAGGTTCAACACCTAAAAATCCCATGAAGGCAAATGATCACCCTGTGGGCCACGTCCCTCCTAGGTGACCGTGGGCGCCCCAGTGGTGGCTAGAGACTTTAGTCGTGAGGGAGCTGTTCTCATTCCAGAAATGGAAGCAGGAGGGTAGCCGGGGTGGGACGTGTGTTCCCTGAGGCTGGAGGAAGGGATCACTGAAGTGCGTGGATTAACGCAATCCTGCCCACCCAGCCCTTTCTGGGGACACCCCTGGAAGTGCCTCCCCAGCCATTTTAGTGTAGGCCTGTCCCATATGTTGCATGGGGCATGCTGCATGGAAAAAACCATGTGTCTTTTGTCTGAAGTTCCGATTTAACAGTGATACCGGTTTTCACTTGCTCTATCTGGCACCTCTGCCCTGAGGGCAGCCACCCACCCAGGACTCCTGTTCTGGGCCCAGGGGTGCAGAGCAGGCTGGGATGGGTGAGCCCCGGCGGCACTGCTCTGAGAAGCCTGCCCCTGCATGTGCCTCGTCCATGGGTGCCACGGTGACACCTGCCGGCGTGGCACCGGAGTGGGCCGACGGGCAGCAAGGTCCCCAGCAGCCGAGCTTTGCAGGCGAAGGGAGGCAGGCTGGGCAGGACATGACATCTGAGGGCCTCGCCCTGCCAGCAGCCAGCAGGCCAGATCAGTGTGACTGGCCCCGAGCTGCCACTGTCACCTGCCTCAGGGTGCGCTGGCCATCCTGGCAGCGAGCTGAGCGCGGCTCTGCGGGCTGGTGCCTTGGAGCACCTGCCTCTGAGGAGTCCTTCTGGCGCCTCAGTTCTGCAGCTGCTGGAGGATGTGAAATATCCTGCCAGGCTAGTGGCTGTCCATGTGCCCTCACAGAACCTGCTGCCGAAACACCCTGAAACATGATGCCTGGGCCCCCGCCAGCCCGCCGGCCCTGCCTGGCCGGCCCTGCCCGCCCTCTGCACCGGGGATTGATTGTTCCGGGCCGGCCACGGTGGCCGACAGCCCTCCTCCTGAAGCCCCCAGTGAAGCCCCCCTGACCCCCAGTCCCTGGCTGCCCCTCACCCCTGAATGCCCTCCAGGCCCTCCTTGACCCAAAACCCAGAGCACTCCCCGAGAGCCCATCCTGACCTCGGCCCAGCCGCTGCATGTGCTGCGCCCTCCCTGCCTCTCAGCTCTACCCCTCCAGGGAGGCAGGCCGGGCCCCTCGCCAGCCACCCCCTGAGCAGGCGGCTTCCGAGTCTTAAGCAGGTCAAGTGAAATAATTAAGCACAAGCTGTCTGCACTGATCAGTGCGTCTGCAGACCACGGGCCGCAGTACCCAGCGACAGCTGGTGGCACTCCCTGCCGCAGCTGCCATTGCACTGCGAGGCCTTGTGTTTGGTGAGGGCCTGTCTCAGAAAAGGGGTGGTCACTGGGGAGACTCACGCCCCCAGAGTGGAGGGGCTCTGGAGACGAGGGTGGGTGGCAGGAAGAGAGGAGGCACCCAGCACCCAGGTCCCTGCTGCATCCTGCATCCTGCACCCTGCCCAATGCGCTGAGATGACCTGCTCCTCCCACCACCTTCTGCTGCCTCCCTCCACACACGGACTTCTGTGTCCTCCTCCCAGCCTCCGGCACTCAGGGCCCTCCTGTCCTCGGGTCCTTGAGACCCTGGTGCTTCCTGGCCTCTCCCCAGACACTGCCTCCTTGGGGAGGCCTTGCGGACCACTCAGAGCAGGGCCTGCACCCTCTCTCCTCGTCTCGCT
Source organism: Smutsia gigantea (assembly GCA_032199065.1). Classification (NCBI taxonomy): domain Eukaryota; kingdom Metazoa; phylum Chordata; class Mammalia; order Pholidota; family Manidae; genus Smutsia; species Smutsia gigantea. The sequence continues at coordinate 124,555 of JAVSCE010010238.1, read as the reverse complement.
GAACTGGCCCATTCCTGCCGGGCTCAGCGCAGGGGAGCCTGTGTGTCCACTTGGCTGCGCTGCTGCCTGCCGCCCACCCCCACACAAGGGCGGGTGCAGACTATTCTGGCATCACTGACTGCCCAGCAATCCACTCGTTCCTGGTGCGGTGCATCATAGCTGCTCAAGAAATGTGTTGAAAGGTCGGGTGGGTGGGCATGAGGAGGCAGAGGGACCGACCCATGGCAGAATGGGAAATGCAGCAAAGGGGCGCCGCCCTGCCCAAGCCCTGTGCACCGTGCCCCTCATCCCCTGGGAATCGCGGCCCAGCCCACCCCCTCTGCCGGCTCCCAGACCCGGCGGTTGTCGATCCCATGGGGTCTTGTCAAGGAGAAGTGCTGTCACCCTGAGCTGAAGGTCAGCGAGGCCGGGCATTTGGCCTCGTTTCTCCGCTCCTCAGCTGGGAAGCCCTCCGACCCAGGCCTCCTGACTCTTCAGTGACTTTTTACTGGACCGCCATCATCTATGAAAGATCACATCCAAAATTTTACACTAAAGCATGAGTGACTGTTAGAGGCGGGACAAGGTGGCATCTGCAGTTTATCAGAGAGTAGATCCTGAAGATGGAAGCCCCAAGATGACTGTGAGACACCAGTTGGCTGTGAAGATTCGAGGTGCTGTCCCCTCCCTGTGGCACTTACACCACATAAGCAGAGAGCTCTGGCCCCAGGCACGAGATTCCTGTTGCACTTGGTGTTCACCGGGGCCTTAGATGGTGACCATTCCGGGGATCATGCGACCTCTGAATTTGTGACTGTGTGCCCTGGCAGGTGGCAGGGGACTTAGGGCTCCAGGTTCTGCCTGCTTTGCTTCAGCTGCCGGAGGACTGGCGGCAGGTGGTCCGCCTCCGCTCCCCACGGTTTGGGCTGGAGCCTCCATCCCCGTTGCGCCCAGGCGCTCCCGCAGCCTCTGCCTCCGCCTTCAGATCCGACGTTGCCAGAGGTGGCCAGGAGGTAGCTGGGGGTGGGGGAGTGTTGCCTCCAGGGTGGGCTTGTGCTCCTCCCCCGCCACCCCACAGGGAAAGCCTGAATAATGGCCCATAGTTTACTGCCTTTGGAGCTGAGTGTCATCTCAGACGGACACCCTGGTCGGGACCACTCAACGGCAAACAAAACGAGGACGCCCACCTCTGTTTCCAGGCATTTGTAAGACCAGCAGGTGGCCGCGGGCTGGGGTTGGAGACCCGAAGCAGGTGGCTGCCTCCTGCCCAGCTGGGTGCCCACTCGCTGGCCCGGGCCAGAGCTCCAGCCCGTCAGGAGGGGCACACATTGGGGCGGTTTCTCCAGGAGACTCAGCCTGCCTGGCTGGCTGGACACCTGGACAACCGACTTTGGAAGGAGTGTTTATGTCCTGCCCTGTGAACAGCAGCGTCTGTGGAGAAACACCAGAGACGCTTCTTTTCAGAGCCGCTTCCTGTTTGGCAGACTAAGTCATCTTCAGGAAGGGGAAACATCCACGCGCCTAATTGCCACCATGTCTAATGAGGCAGGACTATGTAAATTGAGCATTTCTACATGATTAAATGTCAGGAGAGGCTTCTGTACAACAGAAGCGGCTCAAGAGTCTCTCATACACCTAGCTGGAGATGCCCCTCTTGCTAATCCTATTCATCTGCACGCTTCCCAGTTGGAATATTTATGGCCTGATAAAGGGTCCATCCTGCAGGTGACAGGGGGCCTGGGCTCTGATTGCTGGGTGGGGCTTCCACCATCGTTCTCAGACGCTCCCACTGACCCCTGGCGGGAGTCCCTTCGGTCATCAGGAGCCCCATTCCATCCTGCCTCCGTCTTTGTGCGCGGTACCCTCGGCTAGTCACCTTCACCAACTGGAAATTTCTTCCCTCCTAAGCGGGGGCCGATTAATTCTCTCCTGGTCTAAGAGGAATTTTAGGAAAGCAAACCCAACAGCTTCCTTTTTTTTTTTTCAAGATTCTCTACCCTGTGTTGTCTCAGATGGGAAGATTTCACAGAGGGTGATAAATGACCTTTATCCATGATAGACTTTAGTTAATATGGCCACGTTACTCAAATTCAGGAACTGTCCTGTGGTGGCAAGACCCGCACCTCCCCTTTGCTTTATGAAAAGTGGCGTGACAGGCCACGTGGAAATTCCAAACATGTATCTCACTAGAAAATGGGCTCCCTGTAAGTACCCCGGAGATGCCGCCACCGCGGTGGAGGTCTGGGGGGAGGCAGGGTTCTGCCCATCTCACTGGCTGACATTCAAGTCATTTTGTGGAAACCTGTCTTAAAGACACCAAAGGCTGCTTTGTGGTCTCAGAGAAAAAAACATGAGCAATTCAGGCAAATATGTCACTGACCACCCCAGACTGCATTGCACCCCTAAAGCCTTATCACTCTCCCCAAAGGGAGAAGAAGTGGAATCTGACCAGACGTGCCTGTCTGGGGCTTCGGCTCTGCCATCTGCGGGAGTCCCGAGTCACAAGACAGTCCCACCAGCTCGGGCTCCGCCATGGGCAGGGCGCCCACCCCAGTCCGTCCATGCTATGCAGGCGCCTCTTCAGGAATCCTCAGAGCCAAGTTTCTGGCCACACAGAGTCCACCCCAGACATTAGGCCCCTCTGTGCATCAGAGCCCGAGTTGGAGCACAACCTTTTTTATACAATAATGCCTATTGATTTTTTTCTTATCACAAAAGCAACACATTTGTGGTAGGAAACACAAATAAGCACAAAGAAGGAAAAACGGCCCTCCCGCCCTAACTCTGGAAGATAAGTAGCCGACACTGTGCATCTGCTCGCCTCTCTCTTCGCTCTCTGTGGGCACCTAGTCCCCCCTCTGACGGGCAGAGCAGGTTAAGAAGGGGTGGTTTCAGGCCAGGGATAGGGGACGGGGTCTCTGGCCAGGGGAGGCCTGCAGTGCCAGGGAGAGTAAGGGGCTGGTCCTGGAAGCAGTATTGTAACTATTAATTGTGTTCACTGCACCTACGACACCAAGTTCTGTGGGAAACATTTATTTCACATGCGGCTAAAAGCAAAGCTGCCAATTACCCTGACTTGATGCTTTCTTACCTGGAGTTTCTGTGTTACCAAAAGCACCCTGCAGACAGATGAGACAGAGGCTGCTGTGCGGCACGGAACTGCTGCGTCTGCAGCAGCCCCTCCCTGGGCTGGAGCTGATGGTGCGCGTGTGCACACTGGGATGTGTTTGTGTGTACATGCGTGTATTGCACATGTGTGTGCACACATTTCCCAGAGGCTGGCAGCTCCTCTCACCTCTGGGGGCAGGGAGAACAGAGGATGTGCCCAGGCTATCCACCCTCAGCTGGGGGGAGCGGGGACCACCCCCAGCAGTGCCTGCCTCCGCTTCCTCACTTCAGCTTCCATGCCTGAGCACACGGCACAGACAAGCCAAGGCAGCCTGAAAAGAGGTTCCCCTCAGTGCGAACTGAGGGCTCAGAGGGTCGGCAGAATTCCAGCCCTGGTGGGACCTCGAGGGACAGAACAAAGTTAACTACGCAGGCCCTGGGCTCAGGGTCTGGAAGGATGTCCTCAGGCCGCCTGCACCCACTTAGCAGTTCTAGACAGCCCCCAGGCCTCAGGCATTTCCAAGTGCCGGCCTGGTCAGGTGGAGAGCATTCCCTCTGTGTGACAATTAAAGGGTTTTCTGGCATGGGGACCTCTAAGGCCAGTGCAGGACAGGGCACCGTTCGCCAACTGCTGGTGGAGATAACATCCTGTCACTACCCACCCCCAAAATGACCCAATAAAACTCAGCTTCCCCTTGATCTTGCATCTGGAACCCCTAACACGGCCTCTAGGCTCCATCCTCGCCCAGGTCCTCTGGTCCCCATGCTGTGCCCTGGCAAAGTTTGGGGCCCTCAATAGCCTCTGTCCTTCCCACAAGGCATCACACCTGTGCTGTGACTCAGAGCCATGTGGCCCTGGACACAGATGGGATTTTTTGGGTGTCCATCCAGTGGGACAAGGCACACTCAGCCAGCACCAACAGCAGGAAGGGCTGAGGGCCTCACCACGGGGTGGCCACTGGGCTCAAGGGGTGCCTGGGGGCCATGCTGTCCAGGGAGCACCTTCCCTGCAAAGCAGCAGCATGCACAGCCCCCAGGGCTGCAGGGCTTGGAGGAAGCGGGTGCTCAGAGAAGCGTGTCAGCCTGTAGGTGGAAAGGCTGGGTGGGGGTGGAGACACAGGGCTGAGGCCCTGGGCACAGGAGTGGGCGTGGAGGAGAGCTCCTGTGGGCCTGCTCAGCCTGGGGCCAGCCCACAGACCCAGTGAGGAGCCTGTGCTGGACGGATGGCAGCCAGACTCAGCTTGATGAGCTGCCCTGGGCAGGCCAGGGGGTGCTGGGTCTCCAGGGGCCCCAGGAGACAGTGGAACTCAGGTGGATATGTGTGCTTTAGTGCCAGCCTCCTGAGCTGCAATGCTCCTGCCATCAGGTCGCCCTCAGAACGCGCTCAGTTCAGGCGCCTTTACCACATGGGCGTTGTGGCACACCCACCACCCCTGTCCAGTTCCAGGACCTTCCATCCCCCCAGAGGAAGCCCACCTGCATCAGCAGTCACTCCCCAGCCGCCGCTCCCCCACCCCAGTCCCCGGCACTGCTATCGGGCATTCTGTCTGCGTGGATTGCCCTGCTCTAGGCTTTCCGTGTAAGTGGGACCGTAGAACCTGTGGCCTTTTCTGGGTGGCTTCTTTCACTCAGCGTGTGAAAGTCTTCAGTGTCCGCCTGCGTCACTGTGTGTCAGAGTTCACCCCTTCACATGTCTGAGTGACAGTCACTGTGTGGATAGACCGCATTCTGCTTGTTCGTCCGTTGGCAGGTGGACATTTGGTCGTTTCCGCCCATGGCCACCATGACTAGTGAGGCTGTGAATGTAGCTGTCCTCTCTGGACACCTGTCCCATCCTCTCGGGCATGTGCCGTGGCAGGGGATCGCAGTCACCCGGGGACCACAGCCTGTGAGCACCTGCAGCCTGTCTGCCACGTGGCCTTGCTCCTCACGCCCCCTGCGAGGCGTCTTGATGCCCGTGAGTGACCCCGTCAGTCTCAGGCACCCAGCAGACACCCGAGTGCCGAGCGACGTGCGAGCCAGACCCATCTGCTGCCTCCCTCCGCATCTGAGGGGCCACTCCAGCAGTGACAGCCGCAGAAGGCCGGAGGGGCCACGTGGTCCGGATGGGAGCATGGGGGAGCTGGCACCAAGCCAGCAAGTAGAGGGCACTGCCCAGCCTCATGCAGGAGGGTCTGTGAGTCTGAGCGTGGACCACTGGCCCTCAGCCTGTTTACACCGGCACAACGACCCCCTGCTGCTGAGTCCCACTGGGGCTGGGGAAGGCGTGTTCACACCTAGTGGGTGAGACAGGCCTGGGAGCAGGGCCCTCCTCAGACAGGTGGCAGCCTGGGCTCCCCAGGAACTTGGGGGTGCAGGCAGCTGGGGCGCCAGCGTGGGGAGGGCTGGTAATCGGGAGGGAACTCAGGAAGCTTTGATGCTTTTCTAGGGCAGGCCGGCCGGCTGCATTATTGATGGATGTTCTGCAAAATTTAACTGCTGAGCTATGAAGAAGTAAACGAAAACCCCAGGGATGGCCTGCTTGCGGTTTTCTTCCTCCTCTTGAACTTGAAAATGGTCAAATCACGTTTTAATGAATTCACTGCAGCACCACTACTGACCAGCTTCCAGGGTACCTGGTCTGGCTCGCTTCTCAGCACGCGGCAGGAGCTGAGGGACCACTGGGCAGCAGCCCAGGGCTGGCCAATGGGGGTCACTTGCTCAGTCGGCTCTCTGGTGGCAAGCCACTGTCACCAACTGGCCTCCAGCAGGGGAGACTCCAGAGATGCAGGGCCACCCACCCCCACCCCGCCGCCTCCTCCCAGCTCCATCAGGTCGACATGGAGAACAGAGGCGGCCTAACTCAGCCTGTGGAAGGAACAGCAGGCCAGAGCTGGGTCTAGAGGCATCTCTGTCCCAGGAGGGCCCAGGAAGCAGTTGCTGGGACCCCAGACCCCAATGGCCAGGCCCAGGCACCCTGATCACAAGCCCTGGCCTTGGGGAGCCATCAACCTCCTCAGTTTGGTGCATTGCAAGTAGGGAGGGTGATACCGCACCCCTGATCCCCAGGGCTGGTCAGAGAAGGGGTGGGGATGCTGAGGGGGGGGCAGGTGCACCCACTGCCAGCGTGGTCTGTGAGGCTGCCAGGAGGAGGTGCCAGGACAGCATGGAGAGCAGCCCCCACTGCCCGCTCACTCAGGGCTCCCTCCCCGGGCCTCACACAGGTGGTGACATGCACTGTGAGCCCAGAACAAGGCCCTGGGGACGGCTTTTTAATAGATACCTCAAACCCCAACCCATGCCAGCCCAGTCACGCTAACACTGGACAGCCTTGCAAGGGGGAACCGCCCACTCTCTGGGGATCCTGCAGGGCCTGCCACCCACCCGCCACCTCCGAATACCATTCCAGAGGGGATTTGGTGAAAAAAGAAAATGGTAGCCATTATTGGGTCTGAAAAGGGTACTTTTTTAAACAAAAGCCACAGCAGGGTGGTCTGACCGGTGACCCCCCTCCCCCGCCAAGGGCTCCTGCAAACCCCCCCCATCCCACAAACAGGCAACCTGGGCGGGGTCTCGGGCCCGGCCACCGGAGGACCGGGTCCTGCTGCTTTCTGCCCACACTTTCTCTTCCTTGCGGGATCTTCCTCCTGCCCCCACCCAACCTGCTCCCAAAGCAAGGCCGGCTCGCCCTCTAGTGGCAGCAGGCTGCAAACACACACAGGCATATACGTGTAATTTACACACCTGCACACACGCGTATAAACATATACCCACACGCATACATGGGCATGCGCTCGGTGTCACACACGCATACACACACAGACACACACAGGTCCCGTGTCTCCGAGATGAGGTCTCTTCAGGGCCTCCTGAGGGTCGTAGTCCATCGTGGTCCCACGGAGAGAGGGTGAGTCAATGAATAAGGAGATAGCCAAGTTCGGAGAAGTGACTTCCTGCCGCCGTAACTTGACAGCGGTTCCCGGGGCTGACCCTCCTCTCTGGCTAAAGCCCTCCCTCCACTACGGGCCTGGGGCCTGTGTTTTCTGCTCTGGGCCCTTGGAGTGGCTGCTGGGCCTGAGAGGCCAGGCCGGGCGTGAGGATTGATGGCTCCTGTCCACATCTGCCCCGGGAGGTCCTTCCTCTCAGGCAGCCAGCCCCGGGTCTCCTTCCCACCGGGTGGTCAGAGGAGCAGGGCCCCGAGGGCAGGGCCCACGAGGTCACACAAGAAGCCTCACCAGGCTGGAGAGAGAGGCCACGACAGACGCTTTCGTTCCCTCCAGCAGGTCCAGGAAGGGGCCCACCCCAAGGCCCATACTGGGTTCCTGGAACGGCCCTAGCAAAGTGCCATGAACCGGGCGTCCTCAACCCCCAGAAATGGATTCTCTCACGTTCTGGAGGCCAGAGGTCCAGAATCAAGGTGTTGTCAGGGGCCCTCTTCCCATTCTGCCTCTGTGGCTTGTCCTCTCAGAGCTCTGGAAACATGTCTGTGGCCAGACCTAAGGTGTGGGTCAGCCGGAGGGGTGCCCCCAGTGTCCACCCCTCCCGTGCCCTGACCCTCCAGGACAGGCCTGTCCAAGCTGCTTCCCTGTCCTCACCGCTGTCCTCCACCCAGGCAGCGTTCAGAGCAGCTGGAAACAAAGTACGCGCAAGGCTGTGCCCCGCCGTTGGCGCTGGTGGGGGGCGGGCAGATCCCCACAGAACCCCGGCAGTGTGCAGGTGCGCTCTGGACTTGGGAGGGAGCGGTGAACACGAGTGCTGGGCGCTGGAGACCCTCAAGGGGGTGTCAGCAGGCTGAGGGCAGGCGACGCTGATGGAGAAACGCAGGGCCGCCGCGGGGAGCGGGGTGGGCGGGGCTAGGGTGGGGCATAGTGAGCAGGTGGGCGGGGCTGACAGGCGGGGGCGGGGCAAACCAGCGTGCACGGAGCTGCTTATTCCAGCCCAGGTGGCGGGAAGGTGCTCCGCAGTGTCGGCCTGGGCGCATCCCTCGCGGGCCCTGGGTGGGAACGTGCAGCGCCCTTGAGGAGCAGCAAGGAGGCCCGGAGGCTGCAAGCCCAGTGGGCGAGGAGGAGGACAGCCAGTGAGGCGCCGTCCTCCGCAGGGGCTAGTGGCCCCCAGGCCCCTGCTTCCGCCCCAGGAGCAGGGCCAGGTTTTAGCAGAGGAGCCGCTGACTAGGTGGTTTCGGCGGTGCCAGCCAGGTGGCCGGGGCAGGCGCCCAGCGCGGCTCGCTGTGTGCCTCTGAGCCGCAGGCTCCGCTGCATATGGCGAGGCGCCGTGGAGGCCCCTGCAGGGAGCGGGGTCTCGGCTCCGGCAGATGGGCCCGAATGAGCTTTGTGGGCAGCGCTCAGACATTCACAGACGGACCTTTAAAAATATGCATGTAAGTTGGGACTAATTGCTACTTACGGCAGGTGCCGCTGGTCTGCCATTTATAGCGGTGCCAGAAACGTTGCTCTGAAATGTATTTAATGAAGCACAGCGCGTCTTCCTCACAGGGTGAGACCCCACCAAGGACATGGAGCTGGCCGCTGAGGAGGGTGACTCCAGGGTGCCCAGGTGGGGAGGTCTGGGGAACCAGGGCCTGAGGGGGTCAGGGGACGCAGTGCTCCGGGTTGCCTGGAGGACATCAGCAGAATCCTGTATTTTCCTGCAGCAGACGCCCAGTCATCCTGCTGTTCTTCCCCTGATAAGGCCCCACACAAACGGAGTGACAGAAACAGGCAGGAGGTGGAGCTCCCTCCTGTGGCAAAGGACAGAAGCCACCCCAGCTGGTTCAGACAAAAGGGAAATCATTGGCTTGTGTGATTGAACACACAAAGTGCAGCTTCAGGCCCGGCTAGATCCAAGCACCCCATGGGGATTCACCGCTTGGCCCTCATCTCGGCTCCGTTTCCCCCACTGGTGGTGTCTTCAGGTAGGCCCTCCCCGTGAGGAAGCTGGGAGCCACGAAGCACCCCCACCTGGCCTGGATTTGCCATGGGCCCTGGCAGATCATGTGACTGTGTCCCATCTGTGTGATGGGCAGAGCCACGTGCGGGGCTGCTCCCCCCAAAGGCAACTGCCAAGGGAAGTCTCTCTCCCTGCCCCCAGGTTCCCTTATCTCATGAACAGGTGAGGGACCTCAGCCACTGACAGGGTGGCTGTGACCCACCCGACATGAGAAGGGGTCTCCATAGATGACAGGTGGGATGATGATGGGCATGTGGGGGGCTTGGAGGGGGACAGAGGAAGAGGGAAGGAGGTGTTAATCTTTGTGAAGAACTGCAATATGAGGCAGTGCCCCATAAATGAGCCATTTCTGTTTTTTTTATGTTTCCGTGGCTGCAAAGTTGTACCCATTTTTGCAGACATCTGCTGTTTTAGACATGTACCTGATTCACTTAGCAGACACTGTAGCAAGTCCTGGGCGGGGTCCCCCGGCACGCAGCTGAGTAAGACGCTGTCCTCAGGCGCTCTGGGACTCCCAGGATAGGTGGGTCCCACTTGTGGAGTGAATGCCAGGAGGCAGCTCCCAAGGACAGGGGCCTGAGACTCCCCCTCGGAGGCACCACCAGGGCGGGCTCCCGACAGCAGGAGAGCAGGGCCAGGGCACGGTGGCAGCACCCGCACAGTACAGGAAACTGAGTGGTTCAGGGTCAGCGGCTGGGCTGTGAGGGCAGAGAAGGCCAGTGATGGAGACAGAGAGGGGTGAGCTGGCCACCGAACGTGCTGAAGATCTGAGGTGCCTGCAGGCATGTCTGTGGGCTTGTACCCCTCTTGGCCAACTGTGCATCCCTGGTTTCCAAACCGAACACAGCACGTGCTCTGCAGGGCCCCATCCTCCCCTTTCCGGTCGGCACCACATGTGATCTTTCCCCTGGACACCAGGCCACTGAGGCGAAACAGGCAGGTCCAGTCCCACTGCACAGTTCCCACAGCAGGAGGCGAGAAGGCCCTTCCATCAGGGCATCCGCCAGCGGCTCCCAGAGAGCCCTGCGCCCACGCACCACCCGCAGGAGTGGGACCCGGAGGCAGCCAGCCCCCATCTTTGGAGTCGATTTCCTTGATAAAAATATAAACAGCCTGAAACTGACCCCAAACTGTTTTTTCCGACTCCCTTCTAGAAAGTTCAGCAGTACACAGTCATCGTTCAGGCCACCGACATGGAAGGGAACCTTAACTATGGCCTCTCGAACACAGCCACAGCCATCGTCACGGTGACAGACGTGAACGACAACCCGCCGGAGTTCACGGCGAGCACGGTGAGTGCCTGCATCGCCCGTAACGGTGGCCGCGCCGCCGTAGCTCGGTGTCGCCGTTTTGCCTCTCTCCTTGCTGCTGGTGGGGGCGCTTGGGCGTAACAGGAGCAGAGGCCCCGGGCCGGAGGCGGCGTGGCGCGGCCGCCAGGGGGTCCGCAGTGGGAGAGCCCAGAGGATCCACCGAGGGGGCGCCCCGATGCCCAGCCGCGGTGGACAGAGCGAGCCCAGGCTTGACGGGATGAGTGCAGGCGCCCGCCCCGCCGCTGCCCGTCGGTACCGCGGCAGGCTTGGGCCGGGACAGGAGGACGGGAGGGTCAGCATGGGCTCCCAGAGCAGCGTGCGGAGGCTGAGGATGCCCCGAGGACGTCGGGTCGCCTTCTGGGAGCACCGTCTCCCAGGGCCGGGCCACCGGAGGACGCAGTAGATGAGGGGGGAACGGCAGCGACAGGAACAGTAATAAGGCGCCCCCCACCCCCAACAAGCATTGGCCAGGGCTTCCCGGTCAGCATGCCCCCAGCTTGAGGGAAGGAACCCAGTTATGGGAAGGTCACCCATGCTCAGAGAGGCTGTCCCTCACCCAAACCCACACACCCCGGAAGTGAGAGCCGCTGCGTCTGGCCCCAGCAGCCACGCTGTCATTGTGCAGAAGGGGGGTGGGAGGGAAAGGGAGGTTGGGGAACAGAGACGCCCTCCTTCTCCCAGTGGGCTGATCAACTGGCCTCGAAGGCACCTCACAGGCTAGAATCCCTCCCACTGAGGTGTCCGAGCCCCCCTCCAGCACCCCTGATTCCCCTGCATCCCGCACCCCGCTCCCTGCCTCCCAGGCTCTGGTAGGCTGGACGGGCCCCAGAGGGCATCCCCGGGAGGCAGTGCGGCGGCGGCGGTGGCCGTGGGGGCACAGCGCCATCTAGTGGGCACATGGCAGGCCCCCGCACGGAAGGAGCTGCTCAGGCCCCTGGCAGCACGTGAGGGGCGGGGTGGCCTCAGTCTCTATTTGCTCCTGTGGGCGAGGGCAGGTAAGTGTCCCGGGGAGTTTGGACGTGGGGGAGGCAGCTCACTAGGGGTTCTGGGAGAACACCGGTGCCCAGGACCCAGGACCCAGCGGGGCCTCACGTGCACCTGGAGAGGCAGACCGGCTGTCTTTCCTCCTTCCCCCCTGTGCCAACTTCTGTGACAATGACAGGAACATACGCCGTCTGTAGGACACCCAGGCCACGGCCTAGGCCAGCTCATCCCAGGTGGGCACCGTTTAGCCCCCTTTCTGCAGGGCAAACTTGCCCAAGGTAAACCTTCCAGTGAGGGGTGGAGCTGGCACCAAGCCAGGCATCTGTGCCATCGTAGGGCTGTGGGTGGGCACCCACAGTGCTCAGGACCCATCTGCTGAGGCAGGGGTCTCAGGGGGTCCAGGACAGGTGCCCGGATGTGAGGACAACGTTCCCAGGAACACACTCTTGTTCTGGTGCCAGCCTGCGGTGAGCAGCTGCGTCAGTCCCCGGGTGCCCCCAGGAATCAGCCTCAGGAGTGGCGTGGTCACCATGGAAACCAGGGCAGAAGGCAGCCAGGCCGACTGTCCCTGATGGGAGCAAAGGACGTGCCTCAGGGTATGGGGCGCTGTGGTGACCTAAGGGGAGGGCTCAGCCCATCCCTCCTGGTCGCCTGTGGTCACACTAGGTTTAATGAAAAGCACGCCAGTGGAGACATTACAGGGAGCTGGGACCTGCAAGTGCCCTAGAGACCAGAAAGAGGGTTTGGAACCCCGCCCACCTCCCCATCCTGCCCAGGCCTGGGCCTCCCCATCTCTAAATGGGGTTTGTGCCTCCATGCTTGCACCAAGGTGCTCTGGAGAAGTTTGCAGCCCACCAGGGAGGGCAGGTGACCCAACAGACACCAGGGGCTGCTGTGATGGATGGAGAAGCAGCGGACCTCCACATGGGGCCATCAGGACCCTCGCGCACCCTCCCACCCCAGAAGGACCTATTTCATCTGATTCACCAGGAGCAATGTGGGCATGTCCCACCAACGCCATGACACGGGCTCCCAGAGAGAACCTGCTGGCCTCCTACTCCGAGTCACATGGAGCTTTTGTGTGGAGGTGTGATGTGCAAATCTGGAGGGAAAGTTCCCACCAGCCAGCAGCAGCCCCATGCCCCACCCCAGGACCATGGCTGAGTGAGCTCACCTGTTCTAGAACATCGCTGACGTGGAGTCACGCAGGACCCATGTCCCGGGAGCTGGCCTCTGTCCTCCAGCACGAATCCTCTGGGACCCAAGTTTGTGTCCGTGCTGTCGGAGACACTCCTACCCTTCCTGAGTTTTTCCATCTTCAGCTTCGACCTCAGGACCTTCCGTGAGCAAAACTCACCACACCACACACTTCCTTTATCATTTTCTATTTTTTAAAAATTAGAGTTCTCAGGTAGCTCACACACACAGGACAGCCATATAAAAGGTATACAGTGACTCACCCTGAAGAAAGAGACCCTCCCGCCCCCACACCTGGCGTTTTCCCTCTGCACCTTGTGTTGTGGTGTTCTCACTCATGGCATGTCTTGGGACACCTTCCCATATCTGCAGATTCTGAACGGCCTTGGAGTATTTTTCAGGGCTTATTTAGAAATAATTTCAAGCTCCAGAAAATAGGAATAGGAAAAAGGGTAGCCGGGTACACCATGCTGTTGGCTGGGTCGCCGCAGGCCTGCGCACGCCCTAGCCACGTGATCTCGTCTGAGCAGTTTGTGCCCACATCACATACATCCCAGCCCTCACATCCAAAAGCCTCGGAGTGTTCCCTAAGAGGTGTCTCTGTCAGGGCCGTGGGGTCGTCGAGGAACACCCATCGCCTCTTTCTCCCTCAGAGGCCACTGAGGCCCAGAGGGTCACGCCCGGGCTGCCCGAGGTCACAAGGTGAGGTGGAGTCAAACCCAGATCTCCTGGTATCTTGGGCCCCACCTTTGAACCACACCTTGCTCTCAAGACAAGTGTGTCTTCCACCCCCTGTGTAATGGAGCCTCCTTCCCATCCCCAGCCCGTGACCTCTGCACCTGCCAGCACAGGCCAGCCGGGGGCGCTGCATCCCCCATCCAAGTGCTAATGTCCCCGCGCCTGGGTCACATGACAAACACGAGGCGCCTGTAAATACCCAGCATAGAGGTGGACCGTGGCATGTGCCCCTTGAGACGGTGACAGCAGGGCCCCAGGACACTGCTTGGCATAGTGGGAGTGGGCGGGGCCGAGGGCTGGCCACCACCCCACCCCCACAACACACACACACACACACACACACACACAGCGCAGCTATTTTTATTGAGCTTAATCAAGAACAATCAGCAGAGCTGAAGAGGCATCAGGGGATTTGCATGATCTGATTCCTATTCTTAAATTTTAATTAAAAGTTATTCTCCTCTCCTGCCTCCACTGCGCACAAGGGCTGCTTGTTGCCCACCACAAGGCTGCTGGGTCACTCGGCCGGCCCACTCTGCCCTGAGCACTCCCTGGAGGGTGGGACCGGGTCAGCTGGGGGCCCCCAGGGCACAGTCTGCAGAGCCTGTCCAAGCCCCGGGGTCCTGGAGGGAAGCCTGGAGACCCTGAGCTCCGCGCACATGCCCACAGGACCCCCTGCTCAGGGGGCCCCCACTCCATGTGGCCCCACTCAGCTGTGTGACCTCGGGCTGTGAACATCAGAGCCATGTCACCATTTACCCTGAAGGGTGACACCCCCTTGAGGCATTGTCTGCTGGTCTTCACAAGCGTTTACACCTTGAACAATGACGTGCTCTGCTCTGAAAATGCCATGGCTGGTCCATCCCCAGGCTTTCATCAAAGGGACAGGAGGTGGCGAGCACCAATAAAATGAGGTTCAATGTAAAAAAATTTAAAGCGCTCCCCCCCCAGTTAGATGCCCTCATCAATACCAGGGCCCAGGGCAGGGGAGAAGGCGCTGTCCTGCACCCCAAGGGGTGGCTGGGAGGGTCAAGTCCTCATTAGGAGCAAAAGCACTATGTGGGTCTTGGTGTCGTACCTGGCGTAGGTGCCCCCAAGGGTCCAAGGGTCCAGCCTGTGGACAGGCTCTTTCACCGTGTCCCCTCAGCCCAGCTGAGGGTCTCCCCTGAGTGCTGGCTGAGCTGCAGTCCTCACCCAAATCCCCCTGTATGCTGATCGGACTTCTCCCGGGAGCAGGCACACGGGTGCTGCAGAGCTGGGTGGTGCTGCAAGGCTAGTGAGCAAATGCAGCCTGTCCTGCCTCTTGGGACGGGGCCACGCTTGAGGTCTGGATTGCCGTCTAGGCGAGAAACTCAGTTCCAGTGCTCTTAAAATTCCTCCTTTGCTAAATATCTGCCTTGGCATCCCATGGGGCATGGGAGAGGCTTTCCCTGTGCCTGAAAACCTGAAAAATTAAATTAAAAAGTCATTATGGCTAGGGCAAGGTTAATAAGAAAATCCTAAACCAGATTTATTAGCTCAAGGCCCTTCTTTGTGAACCTTTATTAAACTTGCATGAATTAAAATAGACTTTTCGAATAAACTTCACCCAGAAGTCTGGAAGAAATCACACTCAGAGACACGCAGCTGTCCCCCTGCCACGGGACCAGAGGCCCGTGATTCGCAGGGGTGGGAGCCCCACTCCAGGGGACCTCACCAGAGCAGGCAGTGGGACCCTTGCCAGGTGCGGTGCCCCTTGGACGGTGCCAGGGAGGGGCCAGGGCTGGGAGTGGTTTCAGGAGATAACGCCAGAATCCGCCCGTCATTTAAACAGAGGGAAGCTGCCAGGGGATGTGAGTGGGCATGACATCTGAGGGCCACATGTGTCGAGCATGGAGGCTGCTCTAGGAGGGCCCCCCAAACCTATCACCCACCAGGCACGGGGTCCACGCTGTGACACCCCGCCTCCTGCCACCTGAGGCTCTGGAGCACGAGCCTCTGCCTCGCCTCTGAATCAGTCGGCAGGCATGTCTGACGGGCCCGTCCTAGGCCCCCTGGTCAAGGTGTGCTGTAGACTGAGGAAGCCAGTCCCTGGGAAATAAGGAAGGGAATCCAGAAGGTGCTCAGGAGCCGGACGGCTTCATAGATGTCCACTACACTGACCCTGGCAACTTAAACCAAAAGACAACTCATCTCACAAAAACCTAAATAATTTTTTACTTGGGGAACATACATTCTTTGTCACAACTACTCAACCCTGCCACAATACATAAATGAACAGATATGTGCCGATAAAACTTTATTGACAAAACAGACCATGGGCTGAACTCGACCGTTTGCCAGCCCCTGTGGTAGTCTAGTCCTCCATGCCCACCAAGCCCTTAAGGACAGTCGCGGCGCTGTGCCCAGGGTGGCGGGGATCCTGGAGAGGAGCTCTCACACTGCTCACAGGCTCCTCCTGCCATCCTGGGAAGCGCGCAGCAAGCACCTGGCCCAGGTCCCCCATTGAGAAAGAAGCCCAGAGGGCTGAGGAACTGCGCAGAGGCCACACGGCTGCTCAGAGCCAAGCCAACCCTGAGCTCACCTTGATGGGCTCCCAGCGGGCAGCTTTCCCCGGTGTGGGAGGGGCCCCTGTGCACCGCCACCTCTCGCCCCTGGTGAGCTGGGCCCTGGGCAGGCGCGTCCCTCCCTTGCAGTAAGGAAGCTGTGCTCCAGGCCAGAGCCTGGCCAGGGGCGGTGCACCCCCTCACAGAAGCCCTGAGCATGCCAGGCGCCCAGTCTGCGTTCTCTGCCATCCCTCCCCACCCGTTTTGATGACAAGATCAGCCCTTCAGTCACAGTCACACAGCTGGTGGGTGGCAACAGGGTTAAACCAGAGCCTGCAATAACGTCCTGCCTCTGAGGTGAAGGGACCCTGCCAGGGTCACAGGCAGCCCCAGGCAGGCTGCTCTGGGGACATGGGGATGTCCGGCAAAGGGAATGGCCCTGGGAAAAGAGAGGTCATCAGCCTTGAGCCCCCTGCTGGCCTCACTCACACTGATGGCGAGGGGGCGCTATCCAAGCACCTTCCTGCCTCCAGACCACTTGCGGGACAACTGCAGAGACCTGCAAAACCTCCCACCCCCAAGGCCCTCCCACCACCATGTCTGCCCAACTCCCCTCTCTCTGAGGACCACTGAAGGGCTACCGGCCACCCCACAGCTCTGTTCCTCTGAGAGCTCCCAGGGGCCAGGTCGCCGCACACAAGTGGCAGCCTGGTGCAGCCCTGTGCCTCCCCAGCATGACCCGCTCCCTGGCCCCAACCCTTCCCTCAGCCCCTGATCCCACAGCCAGGCCTCAGCAAAGTCCCCTCCAAATGCCCCCTGTCCACGGTCATCGGCCGGAGGCCTGGCTGCAGCCTGGCAGGGCTGTTCTCTCTCCCAGCCCAAGTCCTGCAGGACCGCCAGGCAGGGCCCTCCTTGCTCCCCACTGCCAGCATGACCCCTCCCTGAGACTCCCACTCTGGGTCTCTGGCCATCAGGCTGAAGAGCCCTGATGGCCCTCCAGTGGGCACCACGACACTGGCCAATGTGGCACCCTGAAGTCTCGTGGGCAATCAGCCCCCAGGGCAGGGCCCTGTCCACTTTGCTCCCCACGAGTCCCCAGTACCTGGCAGGAAACATGCAACAGGCATTTGACGAAGGAAAAGAAGGAGCTGGCCAAGGCGCCTCCGAAAAGCCCGGCCTGGGTGCCTGGCTGCCGCGAGGACCAGGCCAACAAGGGCAGAGGGCGCCACCACAGCAGCTGCCGGCTGCTGGGCGTCCGTCCTGCTCAGGATAAGTCCACAACCTGTCTCACTAACAGGGCGACAGCATCAGGATTTGGAGGCCTGCGTGCCAGCTGCCGGGTTTTCGGCCAAGTGTGGGGGTCCTGGAGTCCAGGTGGCTGATTAAAGGACTTCTGAACCTCTGAACCCAGCGAAGGCCATGCAGCTGTCTGGGGTTGGCCTGGACGGGGCCCCATGGCATTTCTGCCTTTTGTGGAACACAGACACGGCCCTGTTGTGCATTCGCAAGATGGCTGATGGCTCACTTGCCTGTGTGTTTGTTCATTCGCTGGCCACCATCCGCATTGCGAGCACCACGTGTACCCGAATGCTGCTCCCCATAGCTGGGGCCTTTGCATCTCCCCACGTCCCCCCACGTCCTCCATGTCCCTGCGTCCCCCTCACTGTACACTCTCACTCACCACGGCTCAGTCGGCAGACCACATCGTCTCCTTCCCATCAGCAGCATGACTGGGAACAGAACCTTCTGGGTCTCGGCGTCCTTGTCTGTCCAGGGACAGTCTGCCTGTGGCAGATACTACCAATTGGACAGATGTGCCGGCGTGGCCACGTGATATGGGCATGGCAGGCTGAGCTGCAGCATTCAGACCTCAAGGAGGCCAGAGAAGGACAGAGCCACCAGCCCTGACATCACTGGGACACAGAATCACCAACAGCCGTCCATGGCCTTCAGTCTCCCTGTGTTCCAGGAAAATCAAGCACCTGTCATCCAGTTTTCTGTTCCTTGCACCCCAGAGCCCCACCCCAACCACCAGCTGAGGCTCACATTTTAAAATGCACAGGGCAGACAACCGTTCCAATAATCTAGGACCCAGAGCCAGACTTGAAGTGCCTGGGGTCTGCAAGGGTGTATGAAGCTCCGGATGGAAAGCACCAGAAGCCAGGACACATTGCCCATCAAGGGGCATCCAAGACAGGCCCCACAGCCCGTCTCACCCGAGGAGGGGCAGGTCCCTGCAGACTGGACCGTGCAGGAAGCTGGCCCAGCGGCTGGCCCATGAGCTGGAGTCAGTGCCCGATGCAGAGTGGGAAGAATGCCAGTTGGTGGCTGCAAACTCAGAGCCACAAGAGCGCTTGGACGCAGAGCACGAGTGGCCGGCTGCCCGACACACTCTGCCAGGCGCCCTGGGTTTTTGAAACGCACTCAGGGGTGGTGAGTTGGGTCTGGATGGGCAGAGGCCCAGGGCTGTGCCTCGAGCGAATGGAAGCCTTCCCTTTGGCACACACTGACATGTCCATTCTAGGAGAGAAAGGGTATATTTGGGTGCAGCCCCCGTGTGGGCACGAAGTAGGGCGGTCATCTCAGCTGTGACCAGGAGGCGCTATGCCGCAGCAGGTGTTTGTGGCAGCCTGTGGGACCTGAGCGCTGCTTCTGACTGAAATCAGACAGATGCAAGGAGACCCGGGAGGAAGAGGGGCTGGAGCCACACCCGCCCCTGGATTCCTTCCTTCCCCACCCATGAGCCCGCCCACAGTACCAGGGCCTGGGGCTCACCCTTCTGGGAGAGGCCAGGCCCAGCACAGGACCAGCACATGGGCCTGACCCTTAGGACTGACACTCCAGGCCTCCCTTTGTGGCCCAGGGTCTCTTAAACAATCTTGCTTCAGTTTCTTCATCTGTAAAATGGGGTGAAGAACAGAGTCGTCCTTAGAACTGGGGAAATTCAGCCCAGAGAGCCCTTGGCACTGCGCTGGCACACAGCAGGCACTTGGCAATCACCGCTGGGACCACACTGCTGTGAATCCAACCAGAAAATCCCTAGACATTTGTCCAAACTTTGTCTCTGTGTTTTGTGGCTCAAAAGCATACTCCACGGTGACAGGAATGGCCATGCAACTTGCGAAGTCAGAGTGTGGACCTCTTGTTCACAGATGACTAAGAACTTCAAGATAGGAGCAGCAGAGCATTAAACCAAGCTCAGGGCCCTGCTGAGCCACGCCATACCTACACAGGCCATGTGCCCAGGAAACCAGCCCTGAGCCGTGGTTCTCACCTGGTAGGAGGGGCTCAGGTGTCCACCACCACCCTGACACCAACAGCCGTGCCCACACGCATGTACAGCACACATGCACATGCACACACAGTGCCTGCCTCTGCACATAACCAACACTGCCACATAAACCACACTTACCGATGAGTGGCTTGCAGCCCTCATTCTGTGACAGGAACAAAGGGTTGAGGCACCGTGTTTGGTTATCCTCAGCTAATAACCTCAAGCCTCAAGCCTGTGCCAGGATGGTAGGAATCCAAAAGTGAATCTGCAGGCAGCTCCCTGCTCTGCCCCTGCACTCCTGCCCACCCCAGCCCTACAGCCACATCCTTACAGTCTCCCATGTGCCCAGCCCCTGGCATGGGTCTTCTGTTGCCTATGAAAGGCTTGAATGGAATTTAGGAAGGAGGCCTGGCATGTGCAGGCAGGGTTTGGTTGGAGGGGGACATGTGAAGATATGAACCTTGGGTTTGCTGGCCCTTGCCTGGAGGAACCAGAGCTCTCTCAGGGTGCTTCCTTGCCACTCAGCATGTGGATGTGCCCACCCATGGGAATCACCATGTCTGGGGGCAGCTGGACACAGAGTCACCTCCCAGAGCTTGAATCTCTTCCAACCTCTCCAGGTTTCCACATGGGTCTGTAACATCCTCTTTTCTTACATTTTGCAGTATGCAGGGGAAGTCCCTGAAAACCAGGTGGAGATGGTGGTTGCAAACCTCACCGTGATGGACCGAGATCAGCCCCATTCACCAAACTGGAATGCATTTTACCGCATCATCAGCGGGGATCCCTCGGGGCATTTCAGCATCCGCACTGACCCTGTCACCAATGAGGGCATGGTCACTGTGGTGAAGGTGGGTGATCTCCTTACCTCCTGCCAGGCATCCCAAGTTCTACCCCCACTACATACCCTGGGGCACACTTAACAGACATGACACCTGGGTTAGATGTGTACCCTAACATCCAGGGCAAAGGACTGTACCCAACCTGCTAGGAGAGGCAGGCTTCATAAGGACCTGGTCAAATGACCTCCCAGGACTTGGCAGGCCTGGGCTACCACCCCCTAAAAAAAGATTACAGTCCCATCCCCTCCCTGAAAGCCACTTTTCTCCTATTAACAGGTAAATGCCATTAAGAGATTGTCTAATGTTAAACCATCCTTGCATTCCTGAGATTAAATCCAGCTTAGTTGTGAAGTATTTCTTTTTGATTCATTGCAGGACTTGTTTTGCTAATAGCTGGAGACTTTTCGTGTATTTTTCTGAGCAGTTTAAACCTATACTTTCCCTTTCCCATGCTTTCTTTATCTAGGACTTGTGTCAAAATAATAGACTAATGTGAAGAAATGCATTGGGGATAGGAAGACTTTCATCATGAAGGGGCAGCAGGAGGGAATTGGGGGGGCGGGGTTCTACATCTTGATCTTGGTGGGTGGGTATATGACTCTAAGCACTTGTCAAAATTCACAAGTGAATCCTACTGCACGTAAATCTAATAAGTTTGGTACTCTCTGAGCTGACACCACACACAGCTGCGCCATCCCCAGAGCCAAGGACCTCTGTGTCCTGGACAGAATTCAGCAGCTGGCACCATACTTCACCTGTTTTTCTTTCATTTTCATTTGTATTCCATACAGTGCTTTTCTCTATATTTCAGTTTAAACTGTTTAAATGTTTCAACCTAGAAAGTATATTCAAACTGGTTTTACATTCCTTGGTAGAGATACCATCCTTTCAGACATCCTCTTCCAGGAGGAGGCTGGGAAGTGGTGGGGGGCATGGGAGGTGGAGGGGCAGGTAGGGGACACAGAAGCCCAGCCCAGGGGGATGTCTGGTGCCTGAGGGCATACGTTCTTGGATTCCCACGCTGGCTCTTTGCTCACTTACCCTTGGCATGGGCCACTCTCTCTGTGCCTGTTCTTCCTACGTAAAATAAGCCTAACCGGGGGACCTACATGCAGGTTTACTGCTAACATCAGAATAGATCCTGGATATAAAAGACTTGGTACGTCGCCTGGCATGTAACAGGGACCCAGCCGACAGTCAGACTTAGCCGCTGAGTCCTTATCACCACAGTCGCCCTCATCGCGGACTGGCTCTTCTCGCCGGCTCATTCCCCAGGGCATGAGGAAGGTCACTTCGATTCCACAGTGTCCCCGAGTCCTTAAAAGCATCAAGTGCCAGGCCGCATGCACACCCCGCAGACCCGACCCCATCACTGGCCCAGTCCTGCAGGAAGCCTGGTCCGCAGAGGGTATTTGGAGCAGGGAGTTCAAGGTGCTCTCCTGGCAGGTCCATGCCAGTGGCCACAAACCCTTCCCTGAAACAGCATAGCTTCCGGGTCTAGACCCGTGCCGCCAGTGGCAGGGACCCCTGGAGAGGACCACTTCGGCGCCTCATCCCGCAGCTGTGCATGCATTCAGGGCTGGTGCTGGGGGAGCGGGGAGGGCCTCCGGGGCTCTGCAGAGACACGTGTGGTGGGTGGGAATGCCTTGGTGCCCTCCGGCCCCTTCTTCCCTGCAGCCCTGCCGTTCAAGTAATGGCTCCCAGAGCAAGATCGTGAATGGCAGCTCTTCCCTCTGAGGCTCCTGTCCCACGGGAGCAGTGACGCACCCTGGGGCCCTCAAGCCCGGCGCCCCAGCCCTGCCCCGCCCCATGCCTCAGGGTGCCTCCCAGGGTGCAGACCTAGACCTTGAAGCAAAGGGTTGTCACCACATCTGGGGGAGGCAGCGGGCCGAGATGGTGAATGTATCCAGCCATCGTAATTGAAATTGTTGGAGCAAATTACCTATTGATTTCTCCATTACAAATATGTTTTATCTTACCCTCCTTTGGACTTTAATAGTCATAATAGTCTTTCTGGAAGGCATCCCCCTCAGATGTGACACAGTTTTCAATGCATGACATGCAGCATTATTCCATGTCCACCAGGGACATGAGCCAATAAATGTGGGAAAGATGGCTTCCTCGGGTGGTTTGTTCTCAGACAAAGCCACCATGATCTCACGAATCCGTATAAACACAGTAGCCCCCGGCCCCAGCCAACTCTCAGAGGGCCTCGGGGAGGGGCTGGAGGCATTGGCCCTGTTGGGCCCGGGGGCACCTGGACCCAGCGTGGGTGTGGGTACGTGCTGTGTGCTCAGAGGCACCCAGCGTCCAGGGTGGAGGAGCCGAGCCTGCACCTAGGGGAAGTTCTTGGTTTCCGGCCTGAAGTCCCAGGCAGGGTCTTCAGCCGAGGCGCCAGGTTGTCCTGTACTGGCTGCTCTGTCAGACCGGCCACCATGGCCACCAGCCGGGCCATGGACGGTCCTGCCAGCGTGCCAGTGGTGCGTGCAGCACCCACCCATAAGCACGCACCTGAGCGGCACTCAGCGTCATGCTGAGCAGTGGTGGTGCACAGGGGAATGCTGGGCTGTTCCCACATCCCCCGACACCATGCCAAGCACCAGGCCCCGCGCCGGGCGCTGAGGAGGGGGATACAGTGTGCAGCCCTCACCCCAGGGGCCGGCAGTGGCGGGGGAGACATCGGCTGTGACAAGGTGCACATGGAGGGATGTGGCATCTCACTGGGGGCTCCAGGGGGCCTGCACGTACCACCCCTTTCTCAGTGGACTAGGAGACCATGCCTGGAGACATGGATGACCTCCTCACAGTCACCCGGGACAGTGCGGGAACAACGGGGAGGGTAATGGGGCATCAGCCCAGAGCCCCGATCTCTGCCGCTGCCCCCAGGCCCTGTAGGGCAGGCATCCGGCTCTCATGAACCACCTCCCACTCTCTCCCGTGCCCACCTGGCACTACCTCCCACTCAGTTTTATGTTCCTCCTTGTACATGACATCTGATCTAGTAGCAGTAATTGAGGAGTCGTCGGTTTGGGGCACCAGGTGTACAAACAGCTGCAGGAGCCCAAACACAGGTTTGGGTTCCGATGAAATCAACTGAGGAGCCGGCCAGGTCAGGGCGCTGGTGGGCTCTGCAGGTGGGCCCAGCAAGCCCTGGTTTCACAGCGAAAACTAGTGGCACAGGCAGATAAATTCCTCTCTAAGCAGAAGTGTTACAAGCGTGCCTAGGAGTAAGAGAGGCGGCCACAGCTTCACCTGCCACTTAAATTCCACACTGATTAGCATGTTGCCATGTTGCTTCATCCCTATTTTTTGCTGAAATATATTTTAACTCTTAGACCTCATGGTCTTCCATCCCTGAGTGTGTCCACATAAATCACCCTCAAAAATACATTTTGCTTACAGAGCCACATACTGTTATCACACCTGACAAAACCAACCATATTTCAAGCACAGCCTCCAGTACAAGGCTCTATTTGACTTCCCTTAATCTTCCTAAAATACTTTGCAGCAGTTTTTCAAATCTGGATCTGAACAGGGTCGCCACATTGCATTTGGTTGTAACATCTCTTGAATCTCCCACAATCTAGGACATTCCACCCGCCTCTGACCTGTCCTGGACACAGGGTCAGTCGGCCTTGGAACCCCGAGGGCTGTGTCTGTCCAGTCACTTCCCCAGTGTGTCTGTTCCGTGCTCTCTGAGTTTCCTGTAACCTGGGTTGTCGACACAAAGGGAAGCTCGGGGGGGTCTCGTGGCTGAGTCACATCAGGGAAGGCCCTGGTGCCTGGCTGTCCCACTCACGGTCATGGACGCCTGACCAGTGGGCTCGGGTGGTCACAGCCTGTCCCCCCCATTGTGGAGTCGGCTTCGCCCCCTGTGACCAGCAAGCAGCCTACAGTGTGGTGCTCTGTACCTGCGGATCACATGTCCCCACCAACCTCCGTCGGCTGGTCTTGTCATCTGTGGATGGTCAATTCCTTCTTCAGGGACACAAAACAGTGCTTTTAAAATGCTCTCATTCCCTGGCTGGAAGGCTTCTGTACAGAAGCGCTTTCTTCCGTCAGCAAGGGTCCTACAATTACGCTGAAATGCAGGTCTGCAGAGATCCAGACAGCAGCCCCCAAAGACGCCCCTGTCCTGGCCTCTGGAATGCATGAATACAAGGCAGAAAGGTCTTGGCAGATTGATGGAGCCAGGACCTTGACCGTGGGCGGTGTACTTGGGCCTCAGTGGAATCACAGGGCCCTGGGGGGAGGCGGGAGGCCAGAGGCCCAGGAGCCAGCAGGAGGAAGCTGAGGTGGGAGAGAGGCTGGTTGCAGCTCTGAAGATGGGGAGGGGCCAAGCGTGCTCTCCGGAGCTGGGGAAAGCCAGGAGACTCGCTCTGGAAGCCCCAGAGGGACAAGCCCCGCTCACGCCTTGGCCTTGGCCCAGTGACACTGATTTTGGACTCTGGCCTCCGGAGCTGTAACCTAACAAGTTTGCTTTGTTTTAAGCCCCTAAGTAGGAGCACAAAGCTAACACAGAGTCCAACAGGGAGCATGAGATGGAAGCTTTGTTCTTTGCCTTTAACCACCCATTCCCAGAGCAGAGCTGGGGCCCCGGCCAATGGTTAGTGGCCGCGGTCTCTGTTTACTGCGGCTGCTGCAAGGAATGGCACCAAGAGGGCAGGCTTAACACGGAACGTGTTGATTCTCTCACACTTGTGGAAGTCAGAAGTCCAAAATCAGCTTTGTAGGGCCAAAGGCAAGGTGTCAGCAAGGCCAGGCTTCCTCCGGGGCTCTTGGGGAGTCCCTCTGCTTGCTTTCTCCACGTAGAGATTTACATTCCGAGCCTTGTGGCCCTTTCCTCCGCCTTCAAACCCAGCACCATCTTCACCCCAGTCCTCACATGCCACGTGCTGTGTCACATGTCCCTCCGGCTCCCTGGTATAAAGACCCTCGAGATCGCACTTAGGGCCCAGCTAGGTAATCCAGGACCATCCCCATCCCAGGATCCTTAACATCAAGTCTGCAAAGCCTCTTCTGACACGGAAGTTGACATATTCACAGATTCCAGAGATGGAGATAAGACCTGGGTATCTCTGGAGGCCATTAACCAGCCAACTACAGTGACAAATGAGAGTGTGAGTGTGTGTGCATGTGCCTGTGTGTGTTCACGTTCTCATTACTATGAAGAACGTGTGGATTTCCTCCCATTTCGTGTGCTTCGGTCCACTGCAGTCGTTGCTGGTCTTGACCCCTGGCTGGTGGAGACCCCCTACCGCTGGCCCTGGGCCTGAGCTTGTCCTCGCGCTGTGGCCCAGCTAGACACCCAGGCTCACCTTGTTGATCTCTTCCTTGTCTGGACCAGCTCTTTCTCTAGGGAGGGGTATTTAGGAACCAACATCAAGACTCTAAGAGAGGTGCTCATGGCTGCTGACTGCCCATGCTTTCATGGGCAGGGGAGGATGCAGCATGTCAAAGCACATGCTCATACTATCTCCATGTAATTCACTGAGTCAAATGGTCATTTTATTCAAGTTTAACATCAGAAGTTTTTACTTAACTTCACTGATTTGATTCCTGTATCTTCTCTTTCACTGGAAACCTTGGCTCCTAACAATACTATTATAATTGCTTATTTACTTTATCCTACAATATACATAGAAAGCTTAAAAAATAACAAATCCAAAATCACTGCCAACAAGATCAATGAGTTTAGGATTTCTTCACAATAATTGTTGTCCGTAGAACATATCCCATTAAGAGCTACCATCTAAATACTGTCCTGGTTGCCCGAAATCACTATTTTCTTGGGAGTTATGTTACCAGTTGATACATACTTAGTTTTTTTTAATGCAGTTTGTTTGCAATTTTCAGAGATTGTTTTATCTATATAATTTTATTTGTAATGCCTAAACTGTGAGAAGGTAAAGTATTACATGGCTCCAAAATCAAAGCTATACCCCTCCACCCCACACCTCCTCTCTGCTTATGGGTGACCATTTTTCAAGTTTTTTGGTTTATCCTTGCAGAGTTCCTTTCTGCAAATATGAGCAAATCCATACACAGATTCATATTCCTGCCCCTTTCACACAAAAGGCAGCGTAAGAGGTGTCTTACTTTCTCGGGTGCTGTCACTCCAGGCAGAGCTCAGTGTTTCTTACAGTCGCTGAGGGCCCTGCCGTGTCGAGGCGGCACACGCACAGGCCAGCGCTGGGGATACCCAGGGTGGTCTCCAGTTCACATCCTCTACCAGTGAGGGTGGTTCTGCCATAAATGATCTTGTGCTTATGTGACTGACATGTGTCTAAGCAGAATGTTTTAAATGCAACTGAATGGGTTGTGTTGAGTTTCTTCCTGTGACTGTTACAAGCTTTGCCATTGAAAATTGACAAGTCTCAGGGCTCCAGGTGCTTCTGTGCAACATTCCTTCCTCCCTCCCCAAAATGTGAGGAATACCCCTATAGGCTGGCAATACCCCATAGGCCTAGAACTGTAGACTATGGGACCATTTTAGTATTTGGAATCTGTATATTTTAATGTATTAAACTTGAAATATTAGTATCCTGGAACCCCCAAAAGGGCGTAACCAGAAATAATGTTAATTCGGGGCCCATGCTCAAGGGTGAAGGGACTCTGTGAGACCTGATGCATGAGTGTCCTGTATGACCACAAGCAGGGTGGGTCAGAACAGCACAAGTATGTTCTCTCATGGTTTCTGGAGGCCCGCAGCCCGAACAAGGGGTCAGCAGGGCTGTGCTCCCTTCAGGGGCTCTGGGAGGGGGCCACCCTGCCTCTCCTGGATTCAGGTGGCAGGTGGCAGTCTCTGGTGTCCCTTGGCTTGAGCCGCACACTTGTCTCTGCCTGTCTTCACGTGGCTTCTCCCAGGTCTCAGCTACCCCTCTCCTCACTCTCCTGGGGGCACCTGTCCTTGGATTTGGGGTCAGCCCTCAATACAGGATGATTCAGATAAAGGACCACCTTCGTCTCAAGATATTTTGGTTAATTACATCTGCAAAGATCCCATTTTCAGATAAGGTCCCACTCACAGGTTCCCAGTGGAATATCTCTGGGCGGCCACCATTCTACCCACCACACCAGCAAGGCACCTTGACAAACAGTGGGGGCCTTGACTGTGCTTGGCTGGAGCACACAGGCCGGGGCACAGCTTTCCTGGCACCTGATGAGAGCTGGAGCGGTGGGCAGGGGGCACCTGGCAGGAGCTGCAGTCCCCAAGGAGCCCAGATGCTTACATGCCATGGGGTGGGGGACAGGAGGGCAGGGTGTGGAGTGCTTCACCCCATACCCTCATTCCTCACATTGGCCAAGGCTGGTGGGAAGCCAGAGAAGGGAGCCTGGGAGACCTGAGCACACAGCAGGGCAGGAAGAGCAGGAACAGACCAGGTGGCGGGGCAGACGGGCCCCCGGGCACCACCCTCCGTGCCACCTCAATGGGCGCTGGTGCCAGCTGAGCCCCACGGGCCTCTCTCATTCCAGGCAGTCGACTATGAGCTGAACAGAGCGTTCATGCTGACTGTGATGGTGTCCAACCAGGCGCCCTTGGCCAGTGGGATCCAGATGTCCTTCCAGTCCACAGCAGGGGTGACCATCTCGGTCATGGACGTCAATGAGGCCCCCTACTTCCCCTCCAACCGCAAGCTGATCCGTCTGGAGGAAGGCGTGCCCACCGGCACTGTGCTGACCACATTTTCAGCAGTGGACCCTGACCGGTTCATGCAGCAGGCTGTGAGGTGGGTCCACAGAGCATGGCCTCCCTGCACCCAACCCCAGGCCCTCAGAAAGGACTCCCCACCCTCAGGCTCTCCATTTTCCATACAGAAGATCCCCAAATGCCCAGTGAAACCTGCAACCCAGAAAGTCCCTGGTGGGTACTTAGGGACATCCCAGAGGCGTGGTGTCTCTCCGGGCAGAGAGCAACAGGGTCCCCAGTTGGGGGACAGCCGGGCTCACCTACCCTTCCTGCTACAGGCCACAGGTGCGATGCCACAAGCGCTGAGCAAACCGTGAGCGCTGTCAGGGTCTCCACACGGGAGGAAAGGCTCTTGACCCCCAGCAACACCGGCTTGGCGCTCACCAGCTGAGTGACTTCCAAGATCACTTTCCCTATCTGTGAAACAGGGACGGTGAGGGTCTGTCCCCTGGACTCCATGTGAGGGTCCGTAGCCCCTCCACCTCTGAGCCACTGTGGCCAGAATCCCACCGGGAGAGGACCCCGCCCAGGCGGGAGGGAAAGGCTCCGGTGAACACAGCATCCAGGCTGAGCCCTGGCAGTGCGGGCAGGAGGCCCGGAGGGCTGGGGTTCTGGGGCTCCTTCTCTGGTCCCTGGCTCACCTCCCCCTCCTCCTCCCTCCGCAGATACTCAAAGCTGTCGGACCCAGCGAACTGGCTGCACATTAATGCCACCAATGGCCAGATCACCACGGCGGCCATCCTCGACCGCGAGTCCCTCTACATCAAAAACAACGTCTATGAGGCCACCTTTCTGGCGGCAGACAATGGTGCGCCTCGCTCCGGGCAGTGGGGGCGGCTGTGGGGTGCTCGGCCATGCTGCGGGCTCCGTGGCAGGGAGACCAAGGGGGGGCCTGCCCGGCACCCAGAGGGGCCACAGGAGAGAAGGGTGGTGGCGTCAGGGCGCCAGGTGCCCTGGGCGGGGCCATGAGCTGGGATCCCTGTCCCTACATTCATTCAAAGTATCGGTCACTCTGCCTGGCCACTGGCTCACACATCCGCCGGACACTCGCCCCCACACTCACTGATGCAGCCACGCCCCTCCCACCAGGGACAGCAGCAGGCGGCCATGGTCTGTATGGCCCTGCCTAACTTCAGGACCTCAGCAGCTTCTTGGATTCCTCACCTGTAAACCTGAGGCATCCGAACCACACCTGTTTTTAGCTGATCAGCCCTGCGGAGGGCCCCATCGTGCCGACAACAGGGTGGGGGGCCCGCACCACCACTCAGCAGCCCCTGGATGGCGCCCCTCCAAGCTTTGACCACCCATGGCTCGGATCCCTGTGGGCCTCAGAGGAGGGCCCTGGGTCCTCAGGAGGGGCCCCAGAGGCAGGGCGGGCACCCATGAAAGAAGCCACAGGCTGATGGCATGAGCGCTGGGAGCTTGGAGAGGGTGACAGTGGGGCCCTGAGCCGGAATGAGGAGCCCTGAGAAGTCTAGGGTGCAGAGCTGAGGGTGGGCTGGGCGGTGGCAGAAGGAAGGTTCAGGAGCGCTGGGCCTTCTGAGGGACATGGCCTGTGTCTGCAGGAGGTGGTCCTGGGACTCGTGCTGGAGGCCACCCCTCCCTGGAGCCAGGGTCCCCAGGAGCAGCACAGCCCACAGTCCCCAGGGCGCCCGGCCCCCTGGACAAAGCAGTGGTAAGAGCAGTAAGAGTGAAGGTTCTGGAACCAGACATCAGCCCACCACTGCCACTTAGTGATGGGAAGAGACTTGACCTCTCGGCGCCTCTGTTTCCTCCTCTGCAAAGTAGGGAGAACCCTACCACCTCCACTTGGGTCTGCCAGAGTCCAATGCGTTAGCTTCACCTAGGCACTGTGGCGGGCCTGGCCCAAGTAAGCACTGTTATTGCTGCTATTCTTACTCATTGAGCTCCTACCACGTGCCAGGCATCACCCATCAGTGAACACAACAGCAAATCCCCCCTGCATGGCTGACACTCCAGAGGCCAGTGTGTGAGCTAGAACAAGGTATGGCTGCATAATAATTATGGTAATTTCAACAACACTGAGGTTTATTTTTTCCCACATAAACGAAGACTTGAAGCAGGCAGCCCTGGATCAGGTTTGAGAAGCCAGGCTTACTCTGGCCACTCCTGTGTCCTTGATGAGCTGCAGCATGGTCCAGAATGGCTGCTGATGCTCCAGCCATCACAACCACATTCTGGCAAATAAAGGAGTGCAGAAGGCAAGGCCCACCCCTGCCCATCTAAGGACTTCCACCTCCAGCTCATGAAAGCCAGAAGTCACTCATGAAGCTACAAATCACTGAAAGGGATGCTGAGAAATGTAGTCTTCTCATTGGGCAGTGGTGATCCCAGATAAAACCTGGGGCTCCAGTTCTTTAATTAAGGAAGAAAGGGAAATGGATATTGAGGGACAACTCAGTAGTCTCTGCTCCAGGAGACTGATGAGAAACAAATCACCAGATAATTCTGGGGAATGAGAGGCACTGGAAGAAAACAAAATAGCACGGGAAGAGCCAGCAGGGCTACTGGCTGTGAGCTGGAAGGAACAAACCAGGGAAAGGAGGCACAGGAGGGGGAGTCCCAGGGTTAGAAAAGAGCACGTGCAAAGGCCCTGAGGCAGGCCTGTGCCTGGTGGGTACCAGGAGCAGCAGGGCAGCTAAAGCTTCAGGAGCAAGAGTAGCCGCTGCACAGAGGCCTTGTTCTGCAGCAGGTGAAAGCCAGGGCCTGGGGACCAGCCTACTGGCCTCCCACATTCCTCCGTAAAGGCCTGGTGACAGGCCTATGATGGGTGCCAGGCCCTGGCCGGGGGACGCTTCTGGGCTGTACATGCTCTTCTCCAGCAACTCAAGCATGGAGATTTGATTAGAAGGTGGTCAGAGCAGTGGAGCAGTGGCACACCCGGGGAAGACAGCCCAGAGTGCGAGCTCTCCCAGCTGATAGAACCTGTCCCTGCTTCTCCAGCCTGGGTGCTGTGCGATCATCTACTTACCAAAGGCAGGCGCTGAACTGCACCACCGTAACTGTGCTGTGATGCCTCTTCTGGAAGAGTAAAGAGACATGCTGTGGGGCATCCTTTACCTGCTCTGCCTGCCTCAGCCGTACACAAGGCTGTTGATGGTGCCCCCGCCAAGCGTGCTGTGCAGATGAGTCCCAGAACCACTGAGTGTCTCTCTCTGGCCGGCCGGCACATGTCTGCCTGCACTGTCAGCTTGGGCTGAAGCAGGGATCGGGTGTAGTGGGGACTCGGGGGGTGGGTGTGGCCCCTGAGGAGCTCTGGGGCTCAGCAGTGCACCTGTCTCTACACTGCCGCTGAGCTGGCTTGCTGGGGTGGGGAGGCCCTCGATTCAAACACACCTCGGAGCCACCCTGTCTTTCCCGCAGACTGTCCCAAAAGCTGCCATGTCTGTCTTGACTGAAAGCAGCTGGGCACAGGGCCTGGGTGGGGCCAGGAAGCGCCCAGGGCAGGGGAGGCTTTGCCCCAAGATGCTGAGGGACGATGTGAGAAGTAGGTGCCAGCCCCATGGGCCCAGCAGCCTCTAAGCCCCTCCCCAGGGTCCCAGGCAGGTATGGGGCCCTGGGTGTGGCTCTGAGCTTCACGGGCCCCATCTCCTGCCGCTGTGCGTCAGCGAGCTCTGTGTGAGTGCCATGTGCGTGCATGTGCGGAGCTGGGCCCAGGTGCAGCCGCCCATCCGTGCAGCTGTGTGCTCTGGTGGGGTCTCTGTATGTCGTGTACCGCTGACTGCCCGCGTGTCGGAGGGTGGGGCACCAGCAGGTTCAGGGCGGTGGGGCTGAGGGCTGCTGCCATGCACAATATTGTGTGCCTGGGTCATGAAGTGTCAGGAGTGACCCCGTGTGGGCACCCTGTGTCTGCCCCACAGGGATCCCCCCGGCCAGTGGCACCGGGACCCTCCAGATCTATCTCATCGACATCAATGACAACACCCCGGAGCTGCTGCCCAAGGAGGCGCAGGTCTGTGAGAAGCCCAGCCTGAACACCATCAACATCACAGCAGCCGACGCTGACATGGACCCCAACGTCGGCCCCTATGTTTTCGAGCTGCCGCTGCTCCCAGCCACTGTGCGGAAGAACTGGACCATCACACGCTTAAACGGTGAGCCCGCTTCAGGCACGAGCCTGGTGGAGGCACAGTCCCTGGGGAAAGCAGGCTGAGTCTGGAGTGCGGCCCCCAAGGGGCCCCGCTGCCCTGGAAGAGTGAGCCATGGAGAGGAGAACCAGTCCCGAGGGAGCTGTGCCGCCTGTTCCTCCCGGAGCCCCTCTGGGGCCGGGACCCTGGCTGTGCCTCATGCAGTCCATCCCCAAGGAGGCCGCCCAGGCAGTCCCAATCTCTCACCATCAACACGCACAGCCAAGAACATGCTTACAGCTGAACTGTGTCCACACTCCTTCCTTGCCCATTACTGGCCAATGGGCCCCCAAATATGTACTTCCTGGGAATTTAATTCCTACTTTCCCAGACACTGACTTGTGTCAAGGGCACTGGGCTCTGAAGGTTCGCTAGCAGACACTCCTAGAAAGGCTGTGCCAAGTCCAGTTTCACCAGAATCACAGGCGCCTGTCCCCCAAGCCTGCACACATACTCAATATTACTGTTTTAAAAAGCCTTTTTCCAATGTTTTAGCCAAAACCATTGCTCCTGTCTCCTGACTACCAGTGGGCTTTTCTCCTATTTCATTGGACATGATGCTGTCTCCTGTGAATCATCTGTTGTATGCCCTTGCCTATTTTTCTTTGAGGTTTTTTTTCTAATTGATTTGGTAAAACTCTTTATATATTGAGGATGTCGTTTCTTCAACCTACATGTTGCAATTGATCTTTTCTTGAATTGCCAGTGTCTTCTAACTTTATGGATAATGTAGTGTGCGTGTGTTAACCAAACAGATATTTTAGGTTTTCATTTCATCAGTCTTTGCCTTTGGAAGTCCTGCATGGAAGGGAGGCTGGCTGTTCACTGAACAAGGCCTGTTCTCCTGCTCTGTTCCAGGTGACCATGCCCAGCTCGGCTTGCGCATCCTGTACCTGGAGCCTGGGGTGTACGATGTCCCCATCATCGTCACAGACTCTGGGAACCCCCCTCTGTCCAACACGTCCATCATCAAGGTCAAGGTGTGCCCGTGCGACGAGAATGGTGACTGCACCACCATTGGCGCAGTGGCAGCGGCTGGCCTGGGCACCAGTGCCATGGTGGCCATCCTCATCTGCATAGTCATCCTGCTCAGTGAGTATGGCCGAGGGCCCAGGGCCACGAGAGCGCTGCCTCCCGGATGGCCGGGAGGTGAGCCCAGGTCTGCTCCATAGCCTGTGTCCCCAGGCCTCACCCACTGGAACCTTTCAGAAACCCGAATGCACTGGTCCATTCAGTAACAGACATGGGCCCCCGGCACATACATGCATGCACTTATGCACTCACGAGCTATCCATGTGCAGAGGTGTACGTTCCCACACACAGGCGTGCGCATGTGCATATACATGCATGGATGCGCACGTACGCATGCTCACATGGCACACACAGGTTGTGTGCGTGCACATGCCTGCTCACGGCACCGCCTGCCCCCACAGCCATGGTCCTGCTGTTTGTCATGTGGATGAAGCGCCGGGAGAAAGAGCGCCACACCAAGCAGCTGCTCATTGACCCTGAGGACGATGTCCGCGACAACATCCTCAAGTATGACGAGGAAGGGGGCGGTGAGGAGGACCAGGTGAGCCCCGCGGCTCCCCCAGCCAGGGCTCCCACGGGCCTTGCTGCCAGGAAGCCACTTTGTCCTTTGTCGTATCATGAAGGTCAGACCAGGGGAATGGGGACGCTGGCTGGCATTTGCATTTCCAGCTGGACCCAAGTGAACTGTCCACACCCTCGGCTGTGTCCCCCTCTCCCTGCTTCCTCCCCTCAGCCAGAGACCCTGGCCCAGTGCTGGCCTGCCCCCAGTTGGGGGTGGTGGTGGACAGACACTGCCACATGCCAGGGGCTATCTGCTGAGCAGGGGACAGTGTGGGGCACCTGGGAGGGACTCCAGGGCTGCCTGGTTGGACTTGAGTCCGCCATTGACCACTGGGGGACTCGAAGAGAGTTCTTACCCCAATAAACTTGTGCCCCCCACACAACAGGGGTGCCAGCAGCCCCAACTCCAGGTTGCTTCTGGGGACAGATGAGCCACCCATGTGCAGCAGTGCAGCTCCTGGGGGAATGTCAGGCCAGCAGAGGCCGCCTGGGGCACAGACCCCACACGTGCCTTTGGATCCAGGCAGGGTTTGGACAAATGAAGGGGCAGTGGGCATTGTTGGACCAGGCAACAGAGTAGGACAGCAGGAGCGCTCCGAGCTGGGGTTACAGACAGGACGTGGATACGCCAGTGGGTTTTTCTGGTGCCCCCACCAGTGCCCTCTGACCATTGGCCCTCCCCAGGACTACGACCTCAGCCAACTGCAGCAGCCGGAGGCCCTGGAGCATGTGCTGAGCAAGGCCCCTGGGGTGCGGCGGGTAGATGAGCGGCCTGTGGGCGCCGAGCCCCAGTACCCAGTCAGGCCTGTGGTGCCCCACCCAGGAGACATCGGCGACTTCATCAACGAGGTGGGTGCTGCGGGCACAGGGGGCCCTACTGACGCGCTGCACCTGGGCGGCATGCGGGGTGAGGAGACAGATGCAGAACCTGCTGGCAGTGAGGCGCAGGCCAAGCGCATCCCATAAGCATCCGGCTCTGTGGAAGATTGAATCCCGAGCACCAGGCCAGGGCGTGGCACACAGCAGGTGCTCGAGAAGAATCCGGGAACTTGGCCACTGCAGGAACCAGGGTAGCAGAGCCGTCTGCAGGCAGCGCCCTGGGCTGCTGGGAGCGGCCTTCTGGGTCTGATCTCCACCTGACACCCAGACCCTGCGACTTGCCCAGCCTCAGGCCCAACCCAGGCCCCCCACCGACACCCTGGGAACGGCCAGGAGAGGGAGGCGTCCTTCTGGGGCCGTGTCCCCAGTGGTCAGCACCTGCTCAGCCCCCCGAGATGGCCACGTCCGCGGTACCTCTTACCTGGCACAGGACCCTGTGGTTTTACCATCTGGTCTCTAGTCCCAAGTGTGTTTAAGAGGGTTGGCAACACTAACTCCTGCACCTGTCGAATCTAACTTGAAAAGAACTTCTTTAAACAGAATTAGAACCAGGGAGTGGTTCAGCAGAAACACTGAGTTTTCTCAGAACCTTCACCAAAACAGATCATGTCCTGGGCCCCAAATCATCTACATTGTCAGCTCAGACATTTACTGTCTACAATGTAATAAAATGTTAAAACCCCAAAAAGTACTCCTCACCAACCTATAATTAAAAGCCCACTTTTAAACATTTAGAGGAAAGTAAAGATAGAAACTCCAAACCATTCAGGGCTGAACAGGGCCCCTCCCAGGGCAGGGTGGGCAGTGAGGTGGGCCATCTGGCTGGCGACCACGGAGCAGCAGGGCATCCCACGGGCACCCTCCACACCCAGCGTGAAACCCGCACCTAGGAGCTGTCCCATCCCCGGTGCTCCGGGCTCAAGCAGCCTTGTGACATTGACCAATTTTTCTCATGGACGCAGACAATGAAACCACCTCAATTTGGACTTGGAGCCACGGTGGGCTCCTTCCCCGGGGCAGTGATCAGCCACAGGCCCGCCCTGCCCGCTGGCCTCAGGGTCTGTGTGTGGCTGCCTGCATCTGAGTTGGCCCCCTCCAGCTCTCGCACAGCCCATTTTCCTAAGTTCTGCCCCCTACGAGGCTCCGAGATGCCCTTGCGTTGCGCAGGGAGCGCTCACTGAGCACAGAGGCCGATAATGTCCCCTTCCTGACCCGCCTCCCCTCCCGGGCTCCCCTCTATGCTCCACAAGGCCCTAGGCTGACCCGCCACCTGACCCCACGCCTTGTGACCCGCAGGGGCTCCGGGCAGCTGACAACGACCCCACGGCGCCCCCTTACGACTCCCTGCTGGTCTTCGACTATGAGGGGAGCGGTTCCACCGCGGGCTCCGTCAGCTCCCTCAACTCGTCCAGCTCGGGGGACCAGGACTACGACTACCTGAGCGACTGGGGGCCCCGGTTCCAGAAGCTGGCCGACATGTACGGGGGCGGCCAGGAGGACTAAGCGCCGCCCGCAGGCGAGCAGGACGGCCTCCCTGCGGACACGTCACCTGGCGTGTTAGGGGCCCCTCCCCGCCCCTGCCCCCCAACACTGAGCTGTCTGGCCGCCGCCGCCCACGGCAGCAGCTGAGGTAGCTTTGAAGGCGAGCGAGAGGCACTCTGTCTTAACTTGAATTTCTTAGAACAGAAGCACTGTTTTTAAAAAAAAAAATGAAAGTGCCTTTTGGTACATGTATCAGATTCCCTCAAACTCAGGAGTGACTAAAAGCAAGCAGAGAGACCAAGCCCCCAACCCAGTCCTGAGCGCCCCAACCCCACTGGCCCAGCTCTGAAGGCACCAATTAAGGAATCGGGGAGAGTGTGTCTTTTTTCTTTTTTTCAGCCTTTCATTAAGAAAAAAAGTGGGTAACTCACTTGGCAAATTTTACAAAGAAAATACAATCTGGGCCACATCCCAACAGCCCTTCTGAGCGTTCGCTTTGCTGCGCACCGTCAGGGTCTCCTGGCCCCCAGGGCTCCCAGGCCAGTGGAGGCGGGAAGGCCAGCCTCTGGTTCCAAGAGCAGGAAGCTCCCCTGGGCCTCCAGCCATCCAGAGGCGCAGTAGCTGGACGTGGCGTCCAACGAGTTCTCCAGTGGCCCCCGGTCCCAGAGGCTGTAAATCGCCGGGGCAGGCAAGTTTCCCAGGGCCACAGCTGACGCCCCATCTCTGCCTTGACGGTCCCCTGCTCCTCCCTGCCAACCGCAGGGCCTCTCTGAGGGCTGCCCGTCACCCAAACACCCCCCAGGTCCCACGGCCTTTGGTCTAGGAGAGCATGGTGTCCCAAGGAGCTGCAGCCCAAACCAGCCAGCGTCCTAGAAGCCCTGGCATGAGCCCGCCACCCTCATGATGGGACCCGCGGGCCCCATCGGAGGCCTGGTGAGTGCACAACAGTCCAAACCTGCGGCGTTCGACACGGCTGGCCCCCACCGGCGGTGTGCGGACAGCTACGCAGGGGTCTCACTTGCATTTCCAGGCGTAGAGGCAACAGCCCCCAGGGATGGCTCTGCAGCCTCCTTTCCCTCCCCAGCCCCGGTGGGGAGCCGGAGACCTGATGTGGACACACTGCTCCCCAGGGAGGGAGCCGCAGCCTCTGTGCGGATGTGTCTGGGCAGTACCTGGCAGAAACGGGAGCCCATTTCCTCTCCCTTGGACTCACATGAGCACCAGAGGCCACCAGGCTGAAGAGCTGCTCAAGCTCCGAGCTACAGTCACCCCTTTGATGGGCAGTTGGACTCTCAAGCCGGACTCCAGTGAGTCGGTGCCACAGGACAGCGAAGGGACCATGTCCCCAGGACCCACTGAGGTCCCCCAGTGGCGTCTGTCCGAGGGAAAGGCGCTGTGGGAGTTCCTCTCCCCGGCGGCCCCCAGGACAGCTGTTTCGGAGCGTGAAGGCATCCTGGCCCCGGCAGGAGAGGCACCCTCCTGAGGAGTCCTTGTCCGTTCTCAAGCTCACCCAGGAAGTGGGCAAAGGGTGCGGGACTTGGCGTTGGAACCTCCTTGGGGGAGAGGAGCCCAGTGCTGAGGAAGGACGAGGAGGCACACCTGCTTCGGGACCCTGCTGTACTCCCCCTCCCACACCTGCAACTGGGGAGGCCTCCAGGGGGCCTGGGGAGCAGCACACTCCCCCGTCTCCACAGGGAGCTGTGACCCATTCCAGCCGATGGCCTGTCCCTGTGCTGTGGTCACCCTCTTCTAAACAGCTCTGGCCTCCAAGATGAACTTGGGTGTGCACGTGCATGTGCAGTGTGTGGGTGAGTCCCCACTGGACGTCAGGGTTCTTCCCCCAGCGAGACACATCACCACCCCCCTGCATCCTCCCAGAGCTGAGCTGGGCTCCACGTGGCCCCTTGGGCTCTGTCCGTCTGACCCCGTCCATAGGACCATCCCACAGACCTGGGGGCCACCAAGGGGTGGGGCCAGGGCCTCCCTGCAAAGCCCTGCTATGCAAACCACCTGGCGCCAGTGAGGACCACCCCAGTGTCTGGGGGCGCCTCCACCCCAGACTTCCCCATGGGGTCAGGCTGGTGGGGTGTGGTCTTCTGTTTGGTCCGTTTAACAAAACTTCACCTTGCAGTCGAGCTCCTAAGTGTCATGTGGTCCAGCAGCTGAGGTGGCTATGGACCCCTGTCTGAAATCCCAAGGCCTCCTTGGGTCCCTGGCCCTGGGCTCTCCTCAGGGACAGATGTGCCAGGCCGCCCAGGACTCGGCCTCCTGAACACGGATGGTGCCGACCTCTCTGGTGACTGGGTGGCCTCTGCGGCCACGGGGCCCCAGATGCCTGTCTCCGGCTCCTCACCCTCCACTTGCCTTTGCCTCAGTGTGCGGCCTGGGGACACAGTGGGGCTTCTGCGGTCCCTGCTCCCAGATCTCACTCCTGGGGGCCAGAGAAAGATGGGGTTCCCAGACCCTCCCAGATCACCTCGGTGCACCGTTCCGAAGCCAACCCGTTAGCATTAGCTAAGCCAGTGTCAAACATCTCCCTGCTGTAGCTCGTAGATATGCATCCAGGACCGGGCAGT
This sequence comes from Smutsia gigantea, assembly GCA_032199065.1. Lineage (NCBI taxonomy): Eukaryota > Metazoa > Chordata > Mammalia > Pholidota > Manidae > Smutsia > Smutsia gigantea. Next base: position 86,305 of record JAVSCE010010238.1, on the reverse strand, counting down.
GTCCTGCAGAGGCCCGGACCCACGCTGGCAGAGCATGTGGGCGCGGTTTAGTTTCTTTAGGGAATTTTTGTCCTGTGAACAGGAGAACCCGCCCTGTAGGGGGAGTGGCAAGAGCGCCCCGGCCTTGGCCCGGCAGGCACCCCCCCACCGAGGGCCCGTGTCCACCAGGGCTCAGCACCCCCGACCTCGGCCAAGCTGGTCTTCTGTTCTCCGTGATTCACAGCATGTCCAAAATGCTAGGCCCCCACCACCACCGGCGTCAGGCCTGCAGAGACGCCCCGGTTTCCCTGACACGCCGGCCGACATACATGGTCCTTTGAGATGACAACTTTGCCCTCCCCAAGGTAGAAAGCCGGGGGAGAGGAGTCTCAGTTTCCACCAGTGCTAAAAGGAGTCTCCCACACACAGTGTCATGCGCACCGGCGCATGGCGACATGGCGTGCATGGCTCAGGTGCCACTCAGTGGTCGGGCCCAGTGGGGGACCCACCTCTATGTACAATTGGAACGCGTTTTGCTTTTTCTTTCTCTTTTTTCCATTCTGATTTTTTTTTTTGCATGTTTCTTTTTGAAGATGGACACAATATGCAGCAGCCTGCATGACCGTGGTTGTTCTGGGGAAAGATAACGCGAGTATGATGTATTCACACTGCAACTCGGAGCATTGTGCGGTTAGACAAACGTTCCAACTGGTTTTGTAATCGTCAACAGCACAACTATTTTGTATTGTTGTTTGTATCATTTTGTACCAAAAAAAAAAAAAGAAAAAAAGGGAAGGGTGTCGACGTTTTCCGTGTGTTTTTAGTGCCAGGGGGTCTTGGCCCCAAACTGAGTAGCAGCTTTGCAGAGCTGCAGTGCTCCAGAGCAGCAAATAAAGTCCCCCTGTAAGGAGGTGGACTCAACCTGGCCTGGTTCTTGTCCACGTGAGCCGGAAGCCCGCGGCGCCCGGAGTCGGAGGGTGAGCTGGGGCTGCTGTCCAGAGGGATTTGTTGGTGCAGCAACCCTTCTTGAGCACGGGCACCAGTTCAGGTTCCAGGGACACAGACGAGAGGAAAACCAGGCCTGCTCCCCATGTCTCTGAGGCCCAGGGATGGTGCACAATGGAGGCCCATGAACCAAACGTGCGAACATTTCAGTGTTCTCCCAAGTCATAAGTCAAGCCAATAAGTGGTTAAACATGGTATGTTCTCCTCCCACCTTGGCAAGAACACCTCTAGTAGGCCACCGGAGGCCTGGGTCCAGAGCTGGCATCCTCGCACCCCTGCCATGCCTCCCCCCATGGTGGCTCTTCCTCTGGTGGGTAGGCAGCCCAGCAGAGTCACAGCCCCAGGCATGAACCCAAAGACTGACAGGCCCACCCCACCAAGCTTGGCCGTCCTCGGGAGCTCTCGGACAGGCCCAGCTTGGCCCCAAGCCCCAGCCTGCCCTTGACTGCTGGCCTGATTTGAGCTGGAGAAGCCCCAGCAATGGCTCACAGCCTCCCCACTGGCAGAGGCCACACACACACGCCTGATGGGCTGCTCCCACAGATGCAAACTGAGTTCAGAGAGGCTGAGCCCAACTCACCCCACTCGTAAGTAGCACAGCTGGACCTGAGCCCCAGGCCACCAGCCTGGTCCAGGCTTCTGGCTCCCTACCCCCAGCCCCTGACTGACTGGTTCTTCCCACTTCCCTCCTGGCCTGCCCATCCCAGGCCTTTCTCTGGGCACAGATTTACACCCACAATGCCTTGCAGTAACAGGAAGTTGCTCACACATTACCTACGGGTGCACTGATGATTACAGACACAATTAGCCACTTGCTAATTTTGAGAGTGCAGAGCAGCTAATTACATTCACAATTAGGCAACTGCAGTGGGCCTGGGACAGGCCGTCCGTTGAGGGGGAGGGGCACAAACTCATTGTAATCAGACCCCTGGGTTAAGGGAGAAGCTGGGTGGGGACAGAGACGGGTGTGAGCAGGGTACAGTCAGGGGGGGGCAGCTGTGCTGTCCGGGGAGGTCACAAGGGAGAGCAGAAGAGGACCAAGTGAGCAACTCCTGTTTCAGGCCAGGTGCCATGAACGCCCCCTTCGGGACAGGCTGGTGGCTACTGCTGATGGGTGGGCCAGCGGATGTGGCACCGTCCCGCCGGCCCTGGAATGTCCATGCAGAGCTGCTCTCACTAGAGAGGGAAGAGCGTCCACTCTGACCCTATAATGGACAGGCACGGCCTGGGCACTGCTCCCATCTTGCCCAGACCCTGAGTGCCCCTCCCACAAGCCCCCTGCCCACCAGCAGGCTGCTCACGTGTCCCCAGGAGTTGCCCCGTCCCTTGGCAGACCAAGGCCAGGCTGGTGAGATGGTGCAGGAGGCAGGAGCCCGCTGTAGAAAATGTCCCTGGGCGGAGCTACCAATAGGGGGGGCGAGGGGCAGCATTCAGTTACGGAGAGTCCACAGCGCCCTGATCCCGCTGCACAACTCGACGCAGTTGCGGGACACATGGCCCCTGTAGCATGGGCACCAGGGCACGCTGACCCCCGCGGCATGGGGCACCACAGTGCCAACTGTTGGGGCTGTTTTATCTCACTGCTGCCCCAGGAACATGCTGGGCATTGGTTAAGCTCACTGGGCCTTCACGGCCACCCTGAGGGGACACGTGCGTGAGCACCATTCCCACACACGAGACAAGGCTCCATCACCTGCCTTGGCAGGCCCAACCCCCGGAGCAGGAGCGCTGGCTGCTAACCTGGCCCCCCAGTGCCCAGGCTGGGGTCTGCCCAGCCCTCAGGACCTCAGCCCCACGGGTGGTGCATAGGCACCAAGCCTCAACCATCGAGAGGGACGGTTAGTAGAGGGAAGGGGCTCAGTCGGCCCCTGGTCTGTGGGTGGGGGCAGAGTGAGTAGCCCTGCCAGCCCCTTCCGTGAGCGGGACCCAGGCCCACAGGGTCCCAGACAGGGCTCATCCTGAAATGCCTGAAACCACTCCCATGCTCCCTTGCACCTGCTGCCCTGGCCATAGCCCCCCGACCCTCAGAAACTGTGGTAAGGGGAGGGAACTTAGGGGACCAACGGCCTCATATCACTGAGTCATCTGGACAGTGCAAGTGGCATGTGGCCCGGGCCTCACACACACACACAGGCAGAGAGGCACTGACACACAGACACACATACACACATGCACACACACATACACAAATGCACGAGCACCAGACACACAGATACTCTGCACGCTCTCTCTGCTCTGCCTCCTCTGCTCAGCTGGATCCTCCTTCTTGGTCAGAGAGAGGTTCTATGCCTGGGGAACCAGAACACCTCCACCTGCCACCTGGCCAGGCCCCAGGCTCCACCAGGACAGACGTTCCTTTATTTGGGACCTTGCCCTATGTTGTCTCTTCATCTGGCTGTTAACTTATATCCTTTATGGCACCCTCTATTAAACTGGTAAACCTAAGTGTTTTCCTGAGCTCTGTGAGCTGATGCAGCAAATTAATCGAACCTAAGGGGGAGGTCGTGGGACCCTCCAATCTGTAGCCTGTAGGTCAGAAGCCCAGGTAACTGCCTGGAGCTTGCAACTGCATCTGGTGTGGTGGGTGGAGGGCAGTCTTGTAGGACGGAGCCCTTAACCGGGGGAATCTGGTGCTGCCTCCAGGCAGATAACATAAGAGTTGAGTTGAGTTCTCCAACACCCTGCTAGTGTTCAAGAATTGCTTGGTGTTACATGTGGGAAGATCACCTCCCACACACTTACATACATTGGAATTGGGTCCGGGTACCCGAATGAAGTTACACTACTATTACTGCTGTGTATGATCTTGTTAAAGTTATACATGTACGCACGGAGGAAATACACCTCTGCCTTTTGGTGCTGAAAGAGTGGGAATCACATTTGGTGTCAGCTGTTACAATACCTAAAGCATTACCTGAACAGGCTGAGGCATACTATAATGGGAGAAAGGATAAACATGCACGGGTACATATTTCTATTCCTCCTTTAACATTTTTAATTGGATTACAGATTTTCTAGTGTAGTTTATCAAAAGCAGGAAAAAACATCCCATAAAGATGTTGCACGCACACACACACACACAGAACCTGAGTCCGGCAGACCCCACCCTTCGGGCTGGCTTCCCCTTCATCCTCTCTCCCACCCACACGCCCAAATGCCCACCAGCCCCCTCACAGACGCTCACACTCAGGCACACGCACACCCACAGGAGCTCACGGAGGCAGCAGGGCGCTGTCCGTGGTGCTGGCCTCCCGGCTGCCCGGCCCTGCTCCTGTGCAGCTTCAGGAAATGCCCACAGGGATATAAGCCTGTTCAGGAATAACCGACCGCTTGAAAATTTACCTCAAAGATGAGCGAGGGCACAGGGCCCATGGGGGGGTACACAACTGGCCCCCCGAGCTCCAGCCACTGGGCATCGCTGCCCCCATCCTTTGCTGCCACCTGGCAGGGGGGAAGGCATGGCACTTGAGCAGCCTTCCATCAAGGGCAGAAGGCCCTCGTAGCCCTGAATCCTGACACATTTCTCTGAGGGAAAAGCATTCCTGCCCAGTACCCTCCTGTGGTCCTCACAGTGTGTCCTCATCATCTTTATTTGATTCCTTAAAACAACTTAATTATTTAATGTTTACATGGCCATAAGCAAATCTTGGGGTGGAGTCCAACTCTTCTCAAAGCTCATGACCTTGGGCAAGTCCCCTCAAGGTGTCAGGACCATCGCTACCTGCCCAGGAAACAACTGGGAACAGGAACTGAGAGGAGACAGAGGCTAACTTCCTGATGCCCGAGAGAGTGTGTGGGCACCCGGGGGCCCGAGCTGCATGGCCAGCCCTCCAGGGCCTTGTGCTATTGTTATCAAGCATGCATTGTCTGTGTACACAAGGCATGGAGTGTGTACCCCAAGGGTGTGTGTGTATGCACAAAGCACAGGTGTGTATACCCAAAGCATGGGTATGCGTGCACAGGGTGTGGGGTATGTGTGCACAGGGCATCCGATTTGCTGATTTTTTCTTTATGGTTTGTGCCTTCTATGTCCTTAGAAAAATTACTGCCCACTCTGAGGCCATGAAGATCTCTAATTTTTCTTGTAGAAGCTTTGTATTTTTAGCTCCCATTTTCAGGTCTAGGATCCATCTCAGGTTAACCTGTGTGTGTGATGTGAAGAAGGGGTCACGGTTCACTTCCCCACACAGGGTGCCCAGCTACACCAGAATCTTCCTTTCTTCACTGCACTAATGTCCTTGTCGAAAAATCTGGTGGCCGTGATAAACAGATGATTTCTGGACTCTGTCCTGCTCCCTGGCCATGTCCATCCTTAGGTCGATGCCATGAGGTCCCGATCACTGTGGATTTACAGTGAGTCTTGAAATCTGGGAGTGTAAATACTCCAATTTCATTCTAGATTGTTTTGGCTATTCTAAGTCCTCTGCAGTTTCATAGAAACGTCTGCAATCAGATCGTCAGCCTCTATGGCGATTCCACAGGGCGACGGGTTGGGACAGCACAGAGTCAATGCGGGCAGAACTGCCATCTTCACAGCACCGAGTCCACCCCACAGAGGGGGTGTGTTTTTCCACTCGGGGCTCCTTTCATCCTCCAGGTTTGGTGTGAGGCTCTGCGGCGTCTTCCTGTACCCACATTCCTGGTGTCCGGTGCTTTCGGCGGCATCATTAGTGGCCATTCTTTCACTTTCTAGCTGTTTGTGACAGGAAAACAGAGCCACGTGTGATTCTGGACGCTGACCATCTACCCTGTGAGCTCACAGAATTCACACTGCCTCAGTAATGTGCTTGTGGGTCCCGGCAGATGTCCGTATGCATGTCCCATGCCCCGTGCCTCCTTTCTGACCTCGGCCTCATTTCTCTTTTTGCTGTCTGCCTATCTGGAACCGCAGGCCGCCGGGGAGGGGCGCGGTGAGCTCACGACCCTGCCGTGCTCCCGACCCACCCTCGACAGCAAGCCTACCATCCCGGCCTCTGCCCCCAACCCCACACGAGGATCCAAATACGACTTAGGACAACAAAGGACTTAGCAGTAACCACACTGCAGTGTGACACTGAACAGCAACTGATGTTCTCATAGGGGAAAAACATGCAGCCAAACCTGGGCTTCACGTCTGCTGAGGGAGCTCCTGCCGGGAGGTCTGAGTCTACACCAAGCCAACTGTCCTCAGCCGACCCACTGGGCCCAGCAGAACACACAGAGGAGCTGACGCCGAATCAGCCACCTGCAGAGGTCCAGGTGCAACTGCCCTTTACCGACTGACCTCACTTACAGCAGGACAAGACCTCAGTGAGGCTCAGCGTACAAATGTGGCCTGATGGGCAGGTGTCCTCAAGTACTTCACGCTGGGCTGGGAAGACTGGACACTGTGCCTCCAGGACTTCCTGCCAAGCCTCTAAAAAGTCACACTGAAAGTCATGTTCGACACCCAACATCAAAGGTGCTATGGGTTCAACTGTGTCCCCCACAAAAAGTGACCCCTAGGACTTCAGGAAGTGGCCTCATTGGGACACAGGGTCTTCACAGCCAAGACGTTAAAATGAGGTCACTGGTTGGGCCCTAATCCAATAGGACTGGTATCCTACAAAAAGGTGAAATTTAGACACAAAAGGAGACATGCGCACAGAGAAAACACTACATAAAGGTGAGCAAACATCCAAGATGCCTGCAATCCCTCAGGTTGGTGGTGGGGGTGACTAGAGCTTCATTCTCCCTCGCGAAGCTCAAAGGGAACCAACCCTGCCGGCCTCACCTCAGAGCCTGGCCTCTAGGACCAAGACAAGATGCTCTGGGAAGCGGCCCTGTCTGCAGCGTCTGGCTCAGTGCCCAGGAGCCACCCTGAGAGCAGTGCTTTCCAGGCTGACTTGTCAGTGACCCACAGACAGCTGGGGATCCGTCCAACCAGTCACACTCAAGGGGACAACTAGCCACCAACTCTGCAGGCCAGCCAGTTATAGGGGTCGAGAGGCAGGCAGCATGCTGGGGTGAATTCAGGCTCTGAACCGCTAACGTGGCTCTCAGGAGTGGCAGCTCATCGAAGCCAGCCTGCCGCACTAGGGACATGGATGAGCAAGGCCCTGGAAACCCCTCGTTTCTCCTTCACTGTGGGTCCATATGAGGGCTGGGGCTGTGCCAGCTCCCATGCCATGCTTGCCGGGGTGCCTGCGTTTGTGTGTGTGACCCCACGGCTGACTTGGGGCCTTACCTGGCCTCTCCCCACCATGACCGAGCTCATCTGCATGCACAGGAGCCCGGGCCTCCATAGAGCACCAGTCTGTCTGTGTCCCGGGCAGGCGGCCGCAGCAATAGAGAGCAGATGGCGGCCCTGGTCATGAGGGCATGCACGGCAACAGCTCGGCTCCAGCCGTTGGGCATGACACGCACCTGGTCTCACTCTCAGCGTGGAGGTCTGTCCATGGAGGAGAAGCCATTTCTACCGGACCCGCTGGACCTGGACATTGAGTCTAACAAGTGGCTCATAACCAAACACCTGCGCAGAGCCAGAGCTGAGCCCCTGGCAGCAGAATCTACAACTGGAAAACTGGGAAAAACAGGCAAAACAAATACAGATAAATTTGTTTTTAATAAAGGAGTTAATTTTCTTTCAATCCTATATAAAACAATAGCAATTAAAAACTTCATTTCTGAAAGTAAAATATTTACATATGAACAAGTAACTGTGCAAAATTTACATGAAAAAATGGAAAGACAGGGATTTCCTAAAAGACAAAATAAAAGGTGTAACAGTTTTCAGGTGTTGATAAAAAATACTGCTCAGCATTCAGTTGACTCACCCGAGTCAGAGTCTAACGTGAGCGCTCACACGGGGAGAGCCAGATATTTACAGTCATAAAAGTACTATCAATAGACAATTTAATACAATAACCTCTGAAAATATAAAGAACCAATTAGTATATTTGTAATAAAAAAATAGGTACAAAGAAGGGGCTTTGCTCTGGACATCTGTAAAGTTGGCCCACAGCTTGCATACAGTCTCTTAGCAAAATAATTCTAGTTTCCATAGCCATTTTTATGTTATGTGCCAAAAATTATGTACAATTACTGACAAAATACACCAACCATTTTTCAACACTTGATTCACACTGAGAAACAGTCTTTTGATGATTCTTCTCAACTTTGATTTTATTTCATCTAAGTTTTCACTTTTACCTAAAAAACACAGTGCAAGTAAAATAGATTTATGCTGAAAAGGTTTTCATTTCTTGTAACTTTACAGCTTTACAAACTACAGCAAATAAAATGCATGTGTACAAATGGAGACACACATTCGGGATGAGCCCCTCGGTGGGGCCCTCCCACGCAGAAAAGTGACTGAACTCCGAGGGAGCTGTGTGCCCCTCAAGAACTCTTAACGGAGGGCAGGGGGGAGGGAGGAAGATAAATAGTCTAAAAAATCAGTTTGCTTTGCCAACTGACTAATACAAAAATAAAATAAATGAAATGAGGTCACTGCTGGAGAGACACACCTACGCAAGTTGGGTTGAACTTAACCAAATGCACAAATAATGTAGAAACCGCTAGGAGGCGACAGAGGGCAGCTAATTATTTGCTAAACGATTCCATCAGTTTTTATATATGGCTTGTTTGGCAAGAAGGCCACTCAATCAAAGATGAGTTAAGATTTAATTGTCCTTTAAGAGTGCCCACAGGCCCCTATGTTCTCTGTTACAGAAACGCGTTTTCTTCCGCACTGAAGAGTTGACTTAGAAACAGGAATATAAAACTGCTCCATTGTAAAGAGGTGACTGTTTTTTAAACAATATCCCATTTGCTTGTTACAAAAAGGCGTAATCTGCAAATATATAAAAACGTCCCCAGGCGTCTCCATCGAAGATGCCGCGCCCTGTGCTACTTAAGGAATGCTTTGTAGAGCAACAGTGAATGGCTTGTCTCACGCTCATTTTCTAAGCAAAATATGAGGTCCCTGAGGTTGACTCGCGTGATCCTTTGTCGCGTGAACTGTCGGGGGGTTCCGACGCCGGAGCTGCCTGGGACCGCTGAGCCTGGGCCCAACCCCTGGTGATGAAAGAAGACAGCTGGGTTAGTGGTGCACAGAGGACCCACTGCACTTGGAAGGAAGGAGCAGAGCCAGGTGCTGCCCTGGGACTGCATGCTGGGGGCAACTCAAGTCTCCCCTGCAGGGGTCCCAGGGAACCCTGACAATGGAGGAAGCCAGGCTTGGGACAGGGCCCCTCCACAGGCCTACATCATGGGCCACTCCCACACGGGGAGGGGGTGAGAGCAGGGGACACAGACCTGGGCCCCAGGACTGGTGCTGTCGGGCACACACTCGAGAACACTAGGCCCACAACTCCCCACAGAGCTCAGGCTCTCGCCCCTGGGGCATAAGGAAGGAGGAGGAGGTGGTGGCTCCTGCCCCAGGAGGATGGCAGAAAGGTTCCAGGGCTTGTAACTGGTGTCCCCAACCACCACGGGTCCAGGGGGCTCAGGTGGGGGGCTGATGCCACACCTGGGGCCAGCTGTGTCATCTCCACTTGGCTGACAAATGTACATTCCCAAGGCCGCAAGGTCTAAGTTCCTAGACAGGGTGGGCGAGCAGCTGGTTGGGCGCAAACTCCACAGTGACCAAGATTATCTGTGGCCAAGAGGGGACTCCCTGCTCCCAGGCCAGTCTGAGCGAAACGCTGCTGTCCTTGGACTGACAGCAGTGATTTGGCCCAAGGCTGGGGGACCGTCACTGGTTCTGAGTCTCTGACACCTGCTCACAGAGATGGAGGTGCTGAGGCGGTTTTCCTGGAAGCGTCACGGGGCCACTTAGCAGCAGTATCCTGTGGTTTCAAGCACATCACCGGCTCCATCCAACACTCGGAGGCGCAAACCACACACCTCCCACTGCACGGCTCTCTCGTTTTTCCATTCGGAATGAACACTAAGTGTCTGTTTTATGATGGTTAAAGTTGCTCAGTATATTTCAAGTGCAAAACTTAATGGTATTTTTACAGCATTTCCTCAAAGTTTAAGAAGGTGGGAGAAATGGACTCTACGACCTTGGGAAGAGCCGAGCCACCCCCAGGCCACAGTGGAGCAAAGCAGCTAACAGAGAGCTGGTGAGGACCCTCGGGCGCCTGCTCCCTCCCCCATGGAGCCTCTAGAGCACCTCAGGCTGCAGGTGTGTCTTCAACCTTTCATTCCCTTTCCCGCCCCCTTCCCACACCCTTAACCTCCAGGGTCCCTCCTGCAAACCTGTCCCTCTGGTGGCCCCTTTTCCATGTTTTAAAGAACTTAGGTTCTTGGAGTTTTTCTGAGTCTCTGTAAGAGCCCTAAAGGAGTGTTTCATGTAAGAGACAACAGCAGTGTGATGAAAATAAACAGTTTGGAGGAAAATGGAAGTCGGCCTCCACTACCAAGTGCAGCGGGAGCACGGGGGTCTGCCCAGGGGTTTGCTGGCCCAACCCCAACACCATGGGGAGCCTGGCAGGCCAAGGCAGAGAGGCCAGTTCCTGGGAAGAAAGCTGGGGAGGGGGCAGGGCCTCTCCTACCCACTCCCACCTGGCCTTGGAGCCCAGGAGACTGGAGGGGACAGGAGCGTGTCACTCAGAGCCCCGAAGGCACCACCTGAGTAACAGAGAATATGCCTCCAAGGCCCCCACCACCAGCTCCACGCGCTCCCACCTGTGACAGTTCCACGGCCAAAACCAGCGGGACAAGGGGGAGGCAGTCTCTTCAGGTGCAAAATGCAAAGGGTGCTGAAGGTCAGAAGTCAAGATAATGTTTAAATGCAGTATCGTTTTAGAGATCAGAACTAATGCCAAACCTTCCTGATGGGCACTCGGTGTGCCTGGAGTGGGTAGCACAGCCCCAGCTCCACCCATCAGGCTCTGCAGGGCAACACTGCCACACGTTAAACAGAAGCCGTGAGTCCTCACAGCTCAAAAACAGTCTACTTAATACTCAAATCACTTGTAATGACGTGCTGGCTTCTCCATTCCCTCCCAGGCGGAGGGTGAGCGTTCACTGTCTCTCTGGGGTTCTCTGTGCGCATCCTGGCTATGGAAGGGGGTCTGAGGAACCCAATGCCCTGCCTGCACGGGGCAGCCTGTCTGCTTTTGGAGCCCATGTGGGACGCCGAGGAAGAGGCCCAGCCCCAAGCAGGGAAGCCCTGCGCACAGCAGCCCACTGACCCCCGCAGTGACCTGGGGCGACAGAAGACCCTCCAGGGCAAGCACAGCATCAGCCCACCAACAGCCTCACCGGCCTTGCCGCGCACGGGCTCCATCCAAGGGGCTGCTGCATTCCACTTCCTACTCGCAGGCCCTGGGGCTGCATGCAGAGGGGCCTTGGACTTTGCACTGGCATCTGCCGAGCACGAGATCCCTCCTCTGAAATGGCGGTGAGAAGGCCCACCTGCCCTGTCCTGAGACCAGCTGCTGGAGGATTAGTAGGAGGCTATTTCTTTTGAAGGCAATCTCTCCATTGTCAAAAATGCCACCGTCAATCTGACAGGCAGCAAATACTCACACAAAAACCAAATGGAGAAAGTCATTTTCTGCCCAAATCCCTCCTAGCTCATAGGGTCACTCCGCGCCAAGCCCACGGCTGGCACCACACCAGCAGGAGGCCCCAGCAATGTTCGCGGAGCAGAAGCTCCCGTGGGCCTCCACGCTTCCGTGAGCACCACGAATGGCTGAGCAGCTCATCTGGAGCCATGAGCACCTCAGGGACTAAAGGTCCGGGCCTCCTCCACGCCACTGTTCCTGCCCATCAGCACCGGGGAGCACAGCGCAGTGGCTCTTGGGTGAGGGGCACCCCGGACCTTCCCCAGCGTCCCAGTGTCCAGCTGAGCTGGCAGTTGCAGCAGCACGGGACAGCACAGGCTCTGACCGGCCAGATCTAAGCCCCATCAGATGGCACCACTCCCATTCCTGTTTATACCCCAGCTCGTGTCCTTGCCACCCAGGGGCACAGGCCATCAGAGGCCATCCTGAAGAACGGCAGCGGTGACAAAGACTCTCAGGAGGTCAGCTCAGGAGAATGGAGACAATGTGGCTGCCTAGTCTCCCAACTTTCTCCCCCAAAATAACCCAAAAGGGACCCAAATGAGGTCTCTCCACCAGCGTAAGGTGGAGACAGTAGTGCCCAGACTTCAGAAGGACCAGGGAGAGAGGAAGTGCCCTGAGCAGGGGTCCCTGTTCCCCAAGAAAGCAGGGCCAGCTCTCCAGAAGGCCACCGCCTCGAAGGCTGACCCAGCGGTGGGCACCCTACACCAGCAACAGCACCCAGAGCACAGACCTGGGAGAGACAGCTGGGAAGGGGAGCCTTGAAACGCACAGCTTCCAAGAGAAGCCCTCCAAAAACTGGGTGGAGAAGAGTGGGGAGTGAAGAGAAGGTCCTCGCCCTCAGAGGACACCCGGCTCCTCCCCACGACCAGGCCAGACAGGACCTGCCGGGGCGGTCCAGACTCAGCAGTGCTGTCAGGAGAGGGCGCTTCAGACCACAAATCTTGTAAAACACCAAATAACACAAAAATCAGCTAGAGGAGATCTGCAAGTCCATAAAAAACCACTGCAGAGGAATCAAAAAGTGGAATTCCACAATCAAAGACAAAGTCAATCCGGAAAAACAAGAACAACTGTACTCCACTTCCAGCAACAAGAAGTTTTAAGCATTTGAGGATATGAAAATCACCGTGAATCAAAACCCCCAAAAGAAGGAAAAAATAGGTTAAAAAACAGAAAGAAATGAAAGTTGACTGAATATGCAAGAAAAAAATGAGAAGACAAAATTATCTCAGGAATAAATGAATGAATTTCCAGGTGTCTCGGGGAGAAAACTCAAATGAAAATGTAGTACGCTGGATAAAGGCAGAGAAACAAGAAAACAACAAGACCAGAAAAATAGAAAGGGTCAGGAAAAGCCAGTGGACACGGAAGACAAGCAAAGAGGGGCTCGTGCTGTGTCAGCACAGCTCCTGAAGAGGAAAAGCAGGACTGACACACTATAATCCAGGAAAACTTGTGAGAAATAGAAAGACCACAATCTACATACTGAAGGGCCCACTGGGTACCTGGGGAAATTAACCCATAAAAATCTGTTCTGACGTATCCTAACAAAACTATTAGTTTTCAAAGATAAAGACAAAGCTTCCAGGTAAAAAGAGAGAACATATTATAAAGGCAAGAGAATTAACCTGGCATCAGCCTTTTCAAAACCAACATATGAAGCACAGCAACCATGGGACAGAATTTAAAGTTACATGAAACATGAAACAAGGATTTTACACCCAAACTGTCCTCCGTATCAAAGCCAAAGAAAAACTATTCCCAACACACAAAACATCAGGGGGTTCTGCACCCCAAAAGCCTTCCAGCAGGCTCTGCCACAGGGTGGGGTCATCCACATGACGGCATAAAGGCAGGTGGACATGAGCATCTGTGATACATACATGTGCATCTAATCCTAACTCAGGGGCGAGGAGGAAGAGGGCGAGGACTAAGAACAGAGCCCACATATTCTAACAAAGAATTAACATAATGAAAGGAGACAAGGGCCCAGGAAAGGAGAACGCAGACCAGGCTCACGGGCACTGAACAAGACCAACACGAACTAATGAACTGGACAGGAACCATTCAGTAAAACCAGGGATGAAAGACATTTTAAAAGGTTTAAGCAAAAGTAACCACTAGAATATAATTTACAAACCTTCCTAAATGAAAACAAAATTTTAATTAAAGAACAGAGAATACTCATATAAGGAAGGAACACACACCAAATATAAAAAATACACTTAATTCTAAAATATTATAATAGAGAAAAGACCAAGCACGTTGGCAATAATAAACGTGAAAGGCTTAACTTACCTATTAAAAGAAAAAGGTTTTCACTCAGCTCAGAAAACAAGACGTGCTATATATGAGAGACAAACCTAAAACAGAGTGAATCCACGAGGCTAAAATGAAGGAAGGAACAGAAGTGTTCCAGGATGATGGAAACAGAGCGCAGGGAAAGTAGTCCTGATTTAGGACAGGGCAAAACAAGCCCATGAGACAAAGATGGATATATTTAATGCTAAATGTTCCAATCCACAATGAAACTATAACACTCATGGACATTTACGTACCAAATAACATGGTAACCCTCGTTACAAGGCACAAACTGCACGAGATGCACACAGATCGATTCAGGATAGCACAGAAGGCTTTAGAACATGCACCCAACCCAAAACACACCAAGAGGACAGAAATAAGCACGGGGAAAGACTAATTGGCATAACTGACAAGGTACATCTTATGGATGTCAATATGCCTTGATCTCAAGCATATTCACCCAACTGATCACCCATATCACCCATCACACTGGCAAAGTTAAAAGCTATGACAACACGTTCTGCTGGTGAGGCCCTCTCCCCTCAAAGCCAGGATTCGGAATACAAATGAGCATAATCTTCCAGGGTGGGGAAGGGAAGGCGATGCCTAACAAAACCACCTCTATACCTCCCTTCACCCCTGATAACACAGTCGCTGGTGCACAGGGCTACCCACTACAGCATGGCTTGTGCACAGCAAGAAAGTTCAACAAAGATGCAGCACATAAAAATGAAGCCCCACGCCACCACGGAAAAGCATGAGGACGGTCACTGTGAAATGACATCAAGTACGTTCCAGAGAGAACAGCGTACGGCTTAATGTTCTATGCTGGCTTATGGCACCCTTCAAGGAAGACAGACAAAGATGAGAGAAAATACTCACCTGTATACTGAGTGCAAGTGGGTCACAGATGCACACATGCAAACATGCACACACACACACAGGGTACACATGCCTCCACATGCAGGGTACACATACCTCCACAAACGTTCACACTCGGTACACATGCCTCCACATGCATGCAAATGCTCAGGGTACACATGCCTCCACAAACATGCACACACAGGGCAAACGTGCCCCACAAATGTGCACACACACAGGGTACAAGTACCTCCACAAACATTCACACTCAGGGTACATGTGCCTCCACATGTGTGCCCCCACAAATGTTCACACGGGCACACATGCCCCCACAAATGTGCACACACAGGGCACATGTGCCCCCACACACTCTGAGTGATAATGTGTGAGTGCAGGCTCATTAGTTGTGGCAAACGTGCCACCTGGTAGGTGTGGACAGGACGCCGGTGTGCATGTGTGGGGAGGGTGCATGGGAAACTGTGCCCACGCCCCCGCAATTTTGCTGTGAACCTAAAACTGCTCTAAAAAATAAATTTTATTATTAAAAAAAAATACTGAAAAACAAAATCAAATAAGGCCTTCATTTAATAGCACCACACCAATGACTGACACTGGGAAGGCTGGTAAGGAATTTATAGAAAGTGTCTACTTTTTGTAACTTTGCTGTGTCTAAAATTAGTTAAAAATAAAAAGTGTTTCTAAAAAAGACATATACCAAGGAAGCAATCCTAAATTAAAATTAGAAAAAAATAAACAAATTGAGTATTATCTCTGATGAAGGAAGGCATATGAAGAACTTTAAAAGCCATGGATTTTGTGTTAATCGTTACGTATACAACACTCAAGTATCCCGCTGAAGTTCAAAATTAGGCAAAACCAACAACATATGGAAGCTCTCTGCAAACTCATCTTTGGTGATACACTCTTCCCGCAGCTTCACCAGGTTCTCTCTCTGTGCTGCTGCCCTCACCACCACCCCAGTGGGAAGGACGCACTCGTTCTCTGTTCTTTGGATGTGACTGCATGTCCTAACACCTAAGTCAGACATTAATCGATACGTGTTTCCAATCTATCCTCCCCTCATAGCTCAGGGACCCCAGCAGCCAAAGTGGCCAGAAAAGCGGTTATTGTTGAGCTGAAGAAACAAATTTGCTGAGAATAAAGGGAACCAGGTTTCCCACCGAGAAAGGATTCACGAGGGAGGAAAAGGAGGAGGCTGGAAAGAACACAGGGGTGCCAGGCTAGAATCTGAGCATTTGCACAAAGGACCACGCAAAACCACGCACGTGCACACACTTCCTGGGCTCTGCCTGCCAAGGAGACATCAGCATACACCGTTCTCAGATCCTGATCTCTAAACACCATCCTCCCCTGAAAGGAACCAGGGCTCCTGGGGAGGGCAGGGGGTGTAGGGCACCAGGACACCTCCCGTGCCAGCGCGAACATAATATGAAAGGAATAAGGGCATTTCAAAAGGATACAGAAGCCAGCTCAAGGGAGCTTCCACTGACCCAGTCTGGAAACAACGAGAGTGTTGATTACAACCCACTGAACATAACAGGGATCCACGAGTCCAGACCACGGTGATGGATGGATGGAAGGACGGATGAGGGAAAAGGAAAGGCTCGTCTTTAAAGCAGAAGGCAACTAATTAGCACGGAAGGTGTGACAGAAACAGATGACCATCACTACATCTGTCCTGTGAGCACCGTGAATGGCCAGAGGCAGGGTCTGATGAGGGACTGAGGACCTGCACACTCCTGGGCATTCCTATTAAGTACCCACAATGCCAAGGGAGGAACGGTGACTATGCAGCAGACAACTGGGGGATCCCACTTAACCAGGTGATCGAGGCTGAGCCTGGGTGGTAAGAAGGCCAACACTGCGAGCCTGCCAGGACGAGCTGTGCAGCAGCCCCCACCGAGACGGAGGCACTTCTGCGCAAATCAGGCAGGCTGAGGGGGGTCATCCACAACCTCAACACGTCCAAAAGGGGAGACTTTGAAGGAACTAATGTGGCAGGCTCTCTGGATGTCATAGATGCCTGGACAAAGAGAAACACATGCTGCCAGGATACTTGGTGAAAGGTGACCAGGCCGGAGGACAGCCTGTTGGCAGTGTCAGTGCCAACTTCCTGACCGAGAGAGGTGTGCAGGTCTATGTGAGCACTCCGTCCCAGGACCCCTCATCAGAAAAAGATGGTATAGAGAGAGTACACAAACACATACACAGGTGTGCACACGTGTGTGTACAGAGGGATGAATCAGATGCACTAAAATGTTCAGAACTGAGAAGCTGAAACTAGTTCTCGGTATTATTCCTGCAAGTTTTCCATAGGCTTGAAAATACTTTCAGTTAAAAGAAAAACATTTTGAAAAAAGTTAATTGGCATATTCTGGGAAGACAGCAATGGGGAAAGCAGTTTTTTCATCTTCCCAAAGGCCCATATAAAATACACAGCATCAAGATAGCAAAACCAAAAGCCGGAAGATAATACTTATAACACCAATGGCCAGAGGGGCATCGCAGAGTTACACAAGTCAGATCAGGGAAAGGCCACCAGGCCCGAAAGTCTCCAAGAGCCAGGCACGTGATGTGGAGAGAGGCCACTTCCTCTGCGAGCAGCAGTGGAGTCTGGCAGGGTGCTCGCCACGCAGCCACAGCCCAAACGCTCGGAACTCTCCCCGGCCCCACGAGGGCTCCCCATCAGTACGGGGCTCCTCAGGAGGGCCTGCGGGGGCTGAAATCAAGTGTGGCGGGATAGGGACAGTGCAGACAAAGGAAAGGAGGACAGAAGAGCGGCGAAATCTCAAAAGCGTATCCCCACATTTTTGATCACCACACAGAAACCACGCACGAGGAGCTCAGTGCAGCTAGCAAGTGCCTCACACCACACCTCCTCTCAGCGGCTGAAGAAACGGAATCCACATAGAGGTGAGCGACAGAAGAGCGTCAAGGCCAAATCCCACTCGTCCAAGAGCGCAAGCAGCAGTCGCGTTCCCACAGACAGTGAGGAGCACCAAAGGGCACAGACAGAACAGGGCAGCACTACCGTGTTCTCTTTCAAGACAAGGTGGACATTAGAAAATGATCAATGACATCAAAGAACAATGTAAGCCAGCATTAGCAAACTAAGAAACAGGGTGACAAAGTGAAGAAAAATTAGAAATTAAAGAAAACCTTTTCTTGACAAAGTCAAGAAAAATTAGTAATAAAAGACGATCTCACCGGGGAAACGAACACTAAACTAAAAGTGAATACACACAGTTGGTGATGCCTGGAAAAGGTAAGACGGGGTAAAGAGCAACACCTTTCAGAGGGAAGGGTTTAGGAGGAAGTAACAAACACTGGTAGGAGGTAAAGAAGACACAGCACGTGAGCAACAGGAATCACTGAGGAGGAAAACAAACTTTAAAATGTCACTACAGAAAATGTTCCTGAATAAGACAATATTTGAAACGCATGTTGAGAGAGTGCAGCATATACCTGGGAGCCAGCCCAGAATAACCAAGTCCTGGTTGGTTTATATTTAACCAAAAAACCAAGGAAAAGTAAAGGCTTTTAAAGAAAAGAACTCTTTGGGCATCTCTAGGCAAAAAGAACATGATAGATGAAAGAAATAAAATCAGCTTATCATCATACTTTTATAGTAATACTTCAAGTCACAAAGAAGTACACGGAGTGACACATTTAAGGCCCTCAAGGAAAGAAAATGCAAGTCAAGGATTTTATAGCTGTCAAAACTGACTTTCACACATAAAGGGCACAAAATACTGTCAACATGCAAGAACTTGGAACAGGTTGTCCCATGAACCTTTCCAAAGAATCTGGTGGAGAATGGGACTCAGAAAACCCAAACAACTAAGCAGACATCAACTTAAAGACCAGTCATTAGTGTTAGGTACACAGTTACTATGGAGCTAAGATTAAAAGAGGCCTGAAGGAAGGTAAGAATACATAACAGCTATCTAATGCACTTCTTCTGAGCCAAGCACAACACGCGTGCATGAAATGACAGAACTCACGGGAGGCCAGCCTGCCTGGCAGGGAGACCCTGCTCACACTCCCGGCATCCAGCTGAGATGCCACAAAGTCTTCCCCGAAGAGCAAGGATCATGCCCTAACCAGGCCTAAAACCAGCCTGGGCTGGGTGAGTCCTGCCAGCCACTGGGCTTCCAGAACATGGTGGGCTTTCCACAGCCGCCTACTAACAGCAAAGTGAGAAGCAAAGCGCACGGGTCAAAAACAAGTGACCAGCAGCTGAACCGCCTGCCACGGGGGTCAGCACTCTCCAGAGGGGAAAGGCCCGTCTCCCAACATGGCACCACGACATCCAGCAGCGGAGCAGCGATCGCTAGGCCTGAAAAGTTCAGGAGAAAAAGCAGTCCAGAGACAGAACTGGACATGGCCCAGGTGTTGGTCTTGACAGAGACACAGAAGCAGTTTTTACAAACAGGTTCAGGAGGTGAGAGCAAAACTTGGTCTCAGCAAGTGGGCAGACAGGGAATCTCAGTGAAGAATCAGGAACCATAAAGGAGACCGAAATGAAAATCCTAAGACCGCAAAATACATCAACGAAGTACGCTCCTGGACAGAGGTAACGGCTGACCACAGGTGACAGAGCCCACGGGGTCAGGGAACTGGGAGGCGGGCCAGCCGTCTGAGGACAGAGGGAAGATCTCAGGAAATAAACAGTCTCAGACACCCACAGGGCAGCACCAAAAGGTCTAAGAAATGGGAAACTGGGAGTCTCAGCTGAAAACAGTTAAGACTGGAAAGGAAAAGAATTTTTGACGTAATAAAGGCCGAAATATCCCAAATTTGAGGAAAAACACTGACCTACAGATCTAAGACCCCAAAGAGGCTAAATATCAAGAAAGCCAAGTCTAAACAGAACAGAGACCTACTTTTAAAAATTAAGACGATCATCCCAGACAGCCAGAGAAGGAAGACATTTTTCATGGAGGCAACAAGGATAAAAATTACCTTGGTGGGACCCCAGAAAACAATGGAACCACCGCTTTAAGGAGAAAAAGGGTCACACTCGCAGCTGCTTACCAGGTTAAAAAACAAGTGTTTTATAATTCTGAAAAACACATTGGGAAACCACCTGTCTTTTTTCTGTGATCTGGAACCAGATAACAGGATGTCAGAAAAGGAGTTTTGTTGGAAATATGAAAGAGTCCGACAGTTAAAGAGGGTTCAAGGAATAGAGGAAAAAGTGTAAAGGCTAATTCGGTTCACTGACCCCTTTTAGTCTGTCATTCTGAAAATGAAATGATATATATCTGGATTTCCTGGGATTATTCAAAAATACAAGAGAAATTAAACCTTAAATTTAAAAAAAATTGAAAGAAATAAACTGTCAACCTGGAATTTTATATTCAGGGAAAATACCATTCGAAACAGAAGGAGAAATACAACTGTTTTCAAGTAAACAAAAGCGGAGGACCCATTCCCAGCAGACTGCACCACAGAAAGTGCTAGACGCTGTCCTTTGAGCCAAAGGTCCAGGACAGTGCTGCTGATGGAGACTGGGGCCTCAAGGAAAGCAAACAGGTGAACAGAAATGCCGGGTCCTCTTTCTTCCTGTAATTTCATAAAAAAAAAAAAACGACAGTTTAAAGCAAAAATACCAATACTTTAAGGTTGGGTTTATACCTCTACGGAAAGATAGGACAACAAACAAAAGAAGAAACTAACAAAATCTGGACAAACATAAACAGTAACAACTCCCTCCTTCATCCTAAGAATTTTCCACTGCCCTTCAAGTGGGCCTCATGTCCACTGTTCAGGAGGAATAGTTACCCTGACAGCCATTCTCCAACAGTTAGAATCTCAGATTCTTTCCAAAGTCAGTCCAAATCTCACCATGGTGATCAAACTTCCTTACAGAGAGGACTTTCAGCTCATGTGATACCACAAAGCTGCTTTGAACCTAAAGGATCAAACGTCAAGCAGATACCCCAAGGGCGTGGGGAGAGTAGTGAGAGAGCCAATCCTCCTACGTGTGTCTGACCCCGTGCCAGGGCTGAGAGAGGCCCCCCAAGTCGCTTCTGGCCTTGGTCCCCCATTACACTACTGCACCTCTGTTCCTGATCCTGGCCCCGGAGAGTCCACCTTCCTCTTCTTTCTGGGCCCGATCGCAGCGAGGGCTGTGAGGTTGGCATCGCGCTGCCTCATTTGTGCCAGTTCTTGTTGCTGCATCTTTGTTTTGAAAAGGAAACAAGGACTGTAATTTCACGCACATGCTTTCTACTTGTGTAACAGTCATGCAGACACCCCAAAGGGTTTTCTGATATTTTCTAAATTAAAATTTCTTCAGTTTTGACTTTTTTAAACAGTAAGCATATTCTACAATCAGAAAAATAATAAATAGATGTTCATTGTAAAAAGCTCAGAAAATATGAAAAAATTTTTTAAGTATAGGGACTAAATTCATCCGATGAGAAGTTGCCATCACATTTAAAAGTAGGATGCAAACTGCTTGCCCTGGAAAATATCTCTGCAAACATTTTAAACAGCTACATAAATGCCTGTTGTATAGAAAATCCATTACTTTCTTAAGCTTTCTCTCTTTTGTTGGACATTGGGGTTGAATGTGGACTTATTTTAAAGTGCAGAGTAAAGACACTGTGACTAAACAGCTCACCTCTTTTGCCTTTTGTTTCAACCTTAATTGTTCTGGATCTTCTTGTCTGGATCGAGACTATTTTTCAAAGAAGTAAAAAATAAAGATAAGTTATCACCTAAATTTCTATCATCTAAACAAATGTTAGATCCATGATATGATATAATAACATCAAGGTCATATGACACAATACGTGTTAAATTTTTTAAATTCATATTTACAGCCAAAAGATGAAAATTTAGCTTGCACCTCATGGAAAAAAACAAACGTTATTCTTAAGAAAAATCAGTACTATCTGGATAAAAGAACTAAGATGTGGTCTTTGACACATCTACCAGCGCACGAATCTGATCTGGTCCCAGCACAAGGCTGCAGGGCTCCAGGCACAGTCCAGGTCCTGCCCAGGGGCTCCCCACCCGCTCAGCTCCTCAACATGTGCATCCTGTCCTCTTCAAGGCTGGCCCCACACACTGCCCTGGCCTTTCGGAAACCCTGAGTGTGCCGTGAGTCCCAGGACAGACAGATGGGAACTGTAAGCACTTGCCTTTGCTGCTCGCATTAAGATTTCTCTTTCCTGCTCATCTTTCCTCTGCTTTTCAATTTGATCAAGCTGTTCAAAAAATTTGAGCTGAGCCCGGACATCACTTGCCTGCTCGTATCTGTCATCATCCTAAAGAAAAGGTAAAAATAGCATTTGTCATAAACTTGGGAACCCAGCTGGACGGCCCACATACCCCCCCCTCTTGCCTTTGGCCGGCTCCTAGTCCTGCCACACAGACTTGAACCCTCTCACCTGCAGACATTTCTGGATCTGAAGTGCTCTCACAATAACACACAGAGAACAAAGTCTCAGGTGAGGTATTTTGGGGCTCATAGGGGAGTTTCCACTTTACACACTCTGGTACTGACTTTTTAAGTAACATTTAAATTGTTTTTATAACAACATAGCTATTTTCAAAGTAAAATGGCCACATGCTTTTATTTTATCCACTGCTCTAAGGATATCTCCTGAGCAAGCAGGGCCCACTACTGGCTGCTGCGCAGCCCTCGCGACTCGAGGGGAAGACAGGTCCTGCTCCAAAGGCAGGTGCTGCTGCAGGAGGCCCGTGCTCTGGTTCAGGGGACTCTCCACAAAGCAAAATCAGGCAACACTCCGAGTCACAAGAGTATGAGTGGCCGGGGCCCCCTGGGCCTGCAGGCTCAGCTAGGGCCGCAATGCTGGAGACCAGAGGGCGCAATGCCGCAGAAGACCCCATGGCCCCCTGAGCTGGAGCACAGCCTTCACCTCAGACCAGCCGAGGCCAGACCTCTCCAATGCACCCCACATGGCCCGCAGGGCATAGCGCCCAACACCAGCAGGCAAGAGGAGGTGGGTCTTCAGTGAGACACCACCTCACACCAGCCGGGGCAGCCGCCGTCCAAAAGATGAGAAACAACAAATGCTGGCAAAGATTCGGAGAAAGGGGACCCTCCTATACTGTTGGTGGGAATGTAAATTGGTGCAGCCACTGTGGAAAGCAGTATGGAGGTTCCTCAAAAACTAAAAATAGAAATGCCATTCAATCCAGTAATTCCACTCCTAAGAATTTATCCAAAGAAAAGAAATCCCTGATCTGAAAAGATATATGCACCCCTGTTTATTGCTGCATTATTTACAATAGCCAAGATACAGAAGCAACCTAAATGTCCATCAATAGATGAACAGATAAAGATGTGGTACATATACACAATGGAATATTATTTAGCCATAAAAAGAAAAGAAATCCTGCCATGTGCAGTACATGGATGGATCTAGAGGTTGTTATGCTCAGTGAAATAAGCCAGGCAGAGAAAGACAAATACCGTAAGATTTCACTTATCTGTGGAATATAAAAACAAAGCAAAACAGCAAGGACAGTCATAGACACTGAGAAGTGACTAGTGGTTACCAAGAGGGGCACAGGTGAAGGAATACAAAAACTTGCATGACAATGAAGCTGATCACAGGAACTGCTGAACCACTGTGAAGTGCATTTGAAACCAACATAAGATTGTATATTAATGATACTTAAAAAAAAAAGTTTCAGGAATGAAGGTAAAAGGTACTGAGTTCTCATCCCAGCTCTGCCATTTGAAAAGCTGTTACTTTGAGAAATTCCCTTGATTCTGTTTTCTCATTTATAAAATGGAAATGACAAAATTTAAAATAAACTTAACTATACACAGTTTTAACAAAAGTGGGTCTTCCTAAATTTACTTCTGCAGAAAATTCAGAACAAGTTCAATAGTTGCTGCCCTGTGCCTGATGTGGGAAGGCTTCCAGCAGCCCCAGGCCAGGGACCCACAGCACGATGGCCTGCTCAGGAAAACAGCTCATTACCTTGTAAGAGAAGTTCTTCTGCTGAGCTGTTTCTGATATTTTCTCTACAAGGTTCTGTAGCCTCTGTTGCGTGGCATGGGACACATAACTCACTACATCTGGGTGGAGCTCCGTTATGCCGTGTTTTTTACCTACGGGAGAGACAATATTTGACAATCACTTAACCTCTTTCTTTCCTCACCACTTCACCGTTTTTCTCTTTGCCACCAGTTATTGCTTTATGTGACGTAAGGGCAGCCTGCAGAGGCCCATGGGAGGACGACATGGCAGATGCCATGACAAGGCACAAGCCACGTTCACCAGGAGCCACGCGCTCGGGGCAGCCGGCACTGAGGCAACACTGCGGGGCACACCAAGCCCGCCAGCAGCCTCCGGCAGCCCAGAAACAGCAGGGAACACAAACCTACCTATTTCTAGTATTCTTCTCTGCAAAGGCGCTGGGAGGAGGAAGGTCTCATCTTTACAGGACCGCGTCAGGGTGCCCACCAACTCAGAGTTTGTGGCTAATATTCTCGCACTTTCTTCTGACAGGTTTACCCCCGCCATCGAGGCGACATCGTTAATGTCATCGTCGTCCCTTTGTGAAAGAACAGAACCTCTGACTGCAGGAGGAATGTACAGGAGGCGTTCAGGGTCCTGCCTTGGGGCAGAAAGCACAGCTGAGGTCTGTGGCAGGCATGTGTCCCACCAGCTACCTCTGAATGGGCTCCATGCTCAGCAAGGAAGCCAGCGGTCTCCTCTCCAAGCGACTCTGCTCTTTCAAAGGAGGAATGTGTGGGGCTAAGCCGAGCATTGAGTCTCTGCACACAGAGGTCAACGCTACGTTCAGAGGGAACAAAACCCAACCACACTCTACTTGTTGCTCCAACGAAGCATTCCAAGTGAAACCTCTTCTAAAAAATCAGAGCATGCACTTCCGGGAAGATGGCGTCATGAGCAGGGTGGCAGAAATCTCCTCCCAACACTACATTTATCTACGAAAATACAGCAAATACAACAATTCCTAAAAGAGAGACCAGAATACACAGCAAAGTGAACAGCTTGCAGCTACACCCGAGAGGACTCGGCAACCTGCGAGGCGGTCTTAAAGAGCCCAGCTGACATACGTGGCACCTACCAGCGACCACTCCTATCAACATGAAAAGACAGAGGAATATGGTACAGACAAAAATCAACCAGACCCAGACAACTCCTGAGAGGGACCTGAAGGGATGGAAATGCAGAAATTTCCTGAAAAAGAATTCAGAATAAAATTCATAACCATGCTGATGGATCTACAGAGAAATATGCAAGAGCTGACGGAGGAAGTGAGGGAAGTCAGGAAAGACAATGCAGAAATGACACAAGCCATCAACGGGCTTAGCAGCAGACAGGACGAAATGCAAGACACTGTTACTGCAATAGAAATCAGAGAACAGGAATACACAGCAGCTGAGGAAGAGAGAGATAAAAGGATCACTAGGAATGAAAGAATATTAAGAGAACTGTGTGACCAATCCAAACGGAACAATATTCGCATTATAGGAGTACCAGAGGAAGAAGAGAGAGAAAAAGGGATAGAAAGTATCTTTGAAGAAATAATTGCTGAAAACTTCCCCAAGCTGGGGAAGGAAATAGTCTCGCAGTCCATGGAAGCCCACAGATCTCCTAACACGAGGGACCCCAGGAAGACAACACCAAGACACATAATAATTAAAATGGCAAAGATCGAAGATAAGGACAGAGTATTAAAGGCAGCGAGAGAAAGAAAAAAGACCACCTTCAAAGGAAAACCCATCAGGCTATCATCAGACTTCTCAACAGAAACCTTACAGGCTAGTAGAGAATGGCATGATATATTTAACGCAATAAAACAGAAGGGCCTCAAACCAAGAATACTGTATTCAGCACGATTATCATTTAAATATGATGGAGGGATTAAACAATTTCCAGACAAGCAAAAGCTGAGAGATTTTGCCTCCCATAAACCACCTCTACAGGACATCTTAAAGGAACTGCTCTAGAGGGAAGCACTCCTAACGCTAAAAAGATGTCACCAGAGAAAATAAAATCATAGCAAAGAAAGCAGACCATCCAAATACTAACTAAAGGCAACGAATAAAACACCTCGTATATAAAGAATGGAGGAGGAAGAATAAGAAGGGAGAGAAATAAAGAATCATCAGACTGTGTTTACAATAACTTAACAAGAAAGTTAAGTTAGATTGTTAGATAGTTAAAAAGCAACCCCTGAACCTTTGGTAACCACGAATCTAAAGCCAGCAATGGCAATAAATACATATCTATCAATAATCACCCTAAATATAAATGGACTAAAGGCACCAATCAAAAGACACAGACTAATAGAAAGGATAAAAAAGCAAGACCCATCTATATGATGCTTACAAGAGACTCACCTCAAACCCAAAGATATTCACAGACTAAAAGTAAAGGGATGGAAAAAGACATTTCATGCAAACAACAAGGAGAAAAAAGCAGGTGTTGCAGTACTTGTATCAGACAAAATAGACTTCAAATCGAAGAAAGTAACAAGAGATAAAGAAGGACATTACATAATGATAAAGGAGTCAATCCAAAAAGAAGATACAACCATTATAAATATATATACACCCAACACAGGGGCGCCGGCATATGTGAAACAAATACTAACAGAATTAAAGGAGGAAATAGACAGCAATGCATTCATTTTAGGTGACTTCAACACACCACTCACTCCAAAGGACAGATGAACCAGACAGAAAATAAGTAGAGACACAGAGGCACTGAACAACACACTAGAACAGATGGACCTGACAGACATCTACAGAACTCTACACCGAAAAGCAACAGGACACACATTCTTCTCAAGTTCACATGGAACATTTTCCAGAATAGACCACATACTAGGCCACAAAAAGAACCTCAGTAAAGTCAAAAATATTGAAATTCTACCAACCAACTTCTCTGATCATAAAGGTATTAAACTAGAATTAAATTTTAGAAAGAAATCCAAAAGGCTCACAAATACATGGAGACTTAACAACATTCTCCTAATTAATCAATGGGTTAATGACCAAATCAAAACAGAAATCATAGAGTATATGGAGACAAATGACAACAACACAAAGCCACAACTTCTGTGGGACGCAGTAAAGGCAGTTCTAAGAGGAAAGCATATTGCAATCCAGGCCTATCTAAAGAAAGAAGAACATTCCCAAATGAATAGTCTAAAGACACAATTACTAAAATTGGAAAAAGAAGAACAAATGAGACCCAAAGTCACCAGAAGGAGGGACATAATAAAGATCAGAGAAGAAATAAATAAAATTGAGAAGAATTAAACAACAGAAGAAAATCAATGAAACCAAGAGGTGGTTCTTTGAAAAAATAAACAAAATAGATAAAACCTTAGCCAGACTCATTAAGAGAAAAAGAGAATCTACACACATAAACACAATCAGAAATGAGAAAGGAAAAATCACAACGGATCCCACAGAAATACAAAGAATCATAAGAGAATATTATGAGAATCTATATGCTAATAAGCTGGAAAACCTAGAAGAAATGGACTTCTTAGAAAAATACAACCTTCCAAAACTGACCAAACAAGAAACAGAAAAACTAAACAGACCAATCACCAGCAACGAAATTGAAGCGGTAATCAAAAAACTACCCAAGAACAAAACCCCCAGACCTGATGGATTCACCTCTGAATTCTACCAGAAATATAGAGAAGAAATAACACCCATTCTCCTTAAAGTTTTCCAAAAAATAGAAGATGAGGGAATACTTCCAAACTCATTCTATGAAGCCAGCCAGCATCACTCTAATACCAAAACCGGGCAAAGACCTCACCAAAAAAGAAAATTACAGACCAATATCCCTGATGAACGTAGATGCAAAAATACTCAACAAAATATTAGCAAACCGAATTCAAAAATACATCAAGAGGATCATACACCATGATCAAGTGGGATTCATCCCAGGGATGCAAGATGGTACAACATTCGAAAATCCATCAACATCTTCCACCACATCAACAAAAAAAAGAACAAAAACCACATGATCAGCTCCAAAGAGCTGAAAAAGCATTTGACAAAATTCAGCATCCATTCATGATTAAAACTCTCAACAAAATGGGTATAGACGGCAAATAACTCAACATCAGAAAGGCCATATATGACAAACCCACAGCTAACATCATACTTAACAGCGAGAAGCTAAAAGCTTTTCATCTAAGATCGGGAACAAGACAGGGATGCCCACTCTCTCCACTGTTATTCAACATAGTACTGGAGGTCCTAGCCACGGCAATCAGACAAAACAAAGACATACAAGGCATCCAGATTGGTAAAGAAGAAGTCAAATTGTCACTATTTGCAGATGACATGATACTGTACATAAAAAACCCTAAAGACTCCATTCCAAAACTACTAGAACTAATATCTGAATTCAGCAAAATTCCAGGATACAAAATTAACACACAGAAATCTGTTGCTTTCCTATACACTAACGATGAACTAACAGAAAGAGAAATCAGAAAAACAATTCCATTCACAATTGCATCAAAAGAATAAAATACCTAGGAATAAACCTAACGAAGGAAGTGAAAGACCTATACTCTGAAAACTACAAGACACTCCTAAGAGAAATTAAAGAGGACACTAACAAATGGAAATTCATCCCATGCTCTTGGCTAGGAAGAATAAATATTGTCAAAATAGCTATACTACCTAAAGCAATCTACAGATTCAATGCAATCCCGATCAAAATACCAACAGCATTCTTCAATGAACTGGAACAAATAATTCTAAAATTCATATGGAACCACAAAAGACCCCGAATAGCCAAAGCAATCCTGAGACGGAGGAATAAAACAGGGGGAATTACGCTCCCTAACTTCAAGCTCTACTACAAAGCCACAGTTATCAAGACAATTTGGTATTGGCACAAAAACAGACTCACAGACCAGTGGAATAGAACAGAAAATCCAAACATTAACCCAAACATATACAGTCAATTAATATTTGATAAGGGAGCCTTGGATATACATTGGGGAGATGACGGCCTCTTCAGCAGCTGGTGTTGGAAAAACTGGACAGCTACATGTAAGAGAATGAAACTGGACTACTGTCTAACCCCATACACAAAGGTAAACTCAAGGTGCATCAAAGACCTGAATGTAAGTCATGAAACCATAAAACTCTTAGAAAAAAACATAGGCAAAAATCTCTTGGACATAAACATGAGCGACTTCTTCATGAACATATCTCCCCGGGCAAGGGAAACAAAAGCAAAAATGAACAAGTGGGACTATATCAAGCTGAAAAGCTTCTGTACAGCAAAGGACACCATCAGTAGAACAAAAAGACACCCTACAGTATGGGAGAATATATTCATAAAAAACGTATCTGATAAAGGGTTGACATCCAAAATATATAAAGAACTCATGCACCTTAACAAACAAAAGCAAATAATCCAATTAAGAAATGGGCAGAGGACATGAATAGACACTTCTCCAAAGAAGAAATTCAGATGGCCAACAGGCACATGAAAAGATGCTCCACATCGCTAATCATCAGAGAAATGCAGATTAAAACCACAATGAGATATCACCTCACACCAGTGAGGATGGCCAACATCCAAAACACAAACAACAACAAATGTTGGCGAGGATGTGGAGAAAAGGGAACCCTCCTACACTGCTGGTGGGACTGCAAATTAGTTCAACCATTGTGGAAAGCAGTATGGAGGTTCCTCAAAAAACTCAAAATAGAAATACCATTTGACCCAGGAATTCCACTCCTAGGAATTTACCCTAAGAATGCAGCAGCCCAATTTGAAAAAGACAGATGCACCCCTATGTTTATCGCAGCACTATTTACAATAGCCAAGAAATGGAAGCAACCTAAGTGTCCATCAGTAGATGAATGGATAAAGAAGATGTGGTACATATACACAATGGAATATTATTCAGCCATAAGAAGAAAACAAATCCTACCATTTGCAACAACATGGATGGAGCTAGAGGGTATTATGCTCAGTGAAATAAGCCAAGCCGAAAAAGACAAGTATCAAATGATTTCACTCATATGTGGAGTATAAGAACAAAGAAAAAAACTGAAGGAACAAAACAGCAGCAGACTCACAGAACCCAAGAACGGACTAATAGTTACCAAAGGGAAAGGGACTGGGGAAAATGGGCGGGAAGGGAGGGATAAGAGGGAAAAAGGGGCATTACGATTAGCAGATGTAATGTTGGGGGGGCACGGGGAGGGCAGTACAACTCAGAGAAGACAAGTAGTGATTCTATAGCATCTCACTACGCTGATGGACAGTGACTGTAATGGGGTTGGTGGGGGGGACCTGATGAAGGGGTAGTTTAATAATCGTAATATTGCACATGTAATTGTAAATTAATGATAATAAAATAAATTATATTAAAAAAAGAAAACAAAGAGTACAATAAAAAAAAGAATATAAACAAAACCATGCATATGCTAATTTGCAAAGGAAAAAAGTCTTAAAACATTCCATCCAAAACTTTAGGCAACACCCTTTGAAAGAAACCCATTAGAGAGGAAAAAAAAAAAAAGAAATGGGCAGAGGACATGAATAGACACTTCTCCAAAGAAGAAATTCAGATCGCCAACAGGCACATGAAAAGATGCTCCACATCACTAATCATCAGAGAAATGCAGATTAAAACCACAATGAGATACCACCTCACACCAGTGAGGATAGCCAACATCCAAAACACAAACAACAACAAATGTTGGCGAGGATGTGGAGAAAAGGGAACCCTCCTACACTGCTGGTGGAATGCAAATTAGTTCAACCATTGTGGAAAGCAGTATGGAGGTTCCTCAAAAAACTCAAAATAGAAATACCATTTGACCCAGGAATTCCACTCCTAGGAATTTACCCTAAGAATGCAGCAGCCCAATTTGAAAAGGACAGATGCACCCCTATGTTTATTGCAGCACTATTTACAATAGCCAAGAAATGGAAGCAACCTAAGTGTCCATCAGTAGATGAATGGATAAAGAAGATGTGGTACATATACACAATGGAATATTATTCAGCCATAAGAAGAAAACAAATCCTACCATTTGCAACAACATGGATGGAGCTAGAGGGTATTATGCTCAGTGAAATAAGCCAAGCCGAAAAAGACAAGTACCAAATGATATCACTCACATGTGGAGTATAAGAACTAAGAAAAAAACTGAAGGAACAAAACAGCAGCAGACTCACAGAACCCAAGAACGGACTAATAGTTACCAAGGGAAAGGGACTGGGGAGGATGGGTGGGAAGGGACGGACAAGGGGGAAAAAGGGGCATTACGATTAGCAGATGTAATGTTAGGGGGGCACGGGGAGGGCTGTACAACTCAGAGAAGACAAGTAGTGACTCTATAGCATCTCACTACGCTGATAGACAGTGACTGTAATGGGGATGGTGGGGGGTACCTGATGAAGGGGGTAGTTTAATCACCATAATATTGCACATATAATTGTAGATTAATGATACCAAAATAAACTTAAAAAAATCAGAGCATGTTTTATTTTTAAAACAATCACAAACTCTCAGAAAAGCTGGAGTGCAGTATAAAGAACCTCCATCTCCCTGCTCACCCCACGCATCCCCATGCGCCCTGCGGACATGCATCCTGGGCAGCATCAGGGACCACAGCCGTGCCCAGGCCCCTCCCGAGTCTGGCTGCCCATCCCACCGGTGTCCAGCTCAGCACCCCTGCTGCGATCCTGTCCCCTCCGGCCTCTCCCTGACACTGAGAGGCCACAGGCCCACTGGTCCGCAGTGCGTACTCATGTCCATCCGGCTGACAAACCTCGTGAGAAGTTGCGGCCCATGTCTCAGCAGGAACTTCACCCAAGTCCTGCAGCCTCGCTCGCCACCACCCACAGGGCCTAGTTCTCATTGGTCCCTTAGTGACATGCACCCCAAGCCTGGCCTGGGGTCCCTGCCTGGTTTCCCCACCATCAGCGGACACAGCAAGAGTTTCCCACCTGTGGTTTTTGAAATTATCTCCCACACAGAAGCCACAAGCCTGCATGCCTGTGTCCAGTCCTAACCAACGCACAGGGTCCATGCCGGTTCCCTCTGTGTATTTCTAACTCCTTTCCTGACAGGAGGACCCTGAGCTCCCAGCAGCCTTCATCCACGTTGCTCATCTACAGAGGCATTATCTCCCATCTCCAGCCCTCTCCCGTCCCTCTCCCACCCCACCAGGTGCTGGCCCTCTCTCTGCCAGATGACCCAGGCACACCACCCTCCCTACCCTGCTTGGGCACCAACCCCAGCTTGGATATGACAGCCCTGCTCCACTGAGAGGGAAGGCTTTAGGGACCAAGCATGCGGGCAGAGGTCCCATGACGGCCTCCTGAAACTCGCGTACTGCCCTACTGCCTGACAGCAATTGCGGTCATCGCCACGGCCCTGTCCATGGCACACGCCCCCACACATAACCCCTCACCCACATGGCACTCAGCCAGGCCGCCCGCCAGGAGCCCCATCTGAAGCAGAAACAGGGGCAAGCCACCCTGCCTCCATCAGGCCGTGCCGCACCCACACCACCGTGATGCTGCCGACTGACCATGTTAGTCCACACAAAACGTCAGTGGCTCACCATCCTGCAGCTGCGGCAAACCGCACTGGCCTACCTCTGGGGGAAGACGCACACAGGACGGTCAAAGCTAAGCGTGGGGGGAACACGGGCAGGCCCGGCCGTGGGACAGAGCCCCGCTCTTCCGCCCCCTCCGCAGCCCCACTGCTCCATGTGGCCCTTACCGAAACGAGCCGCCCCCCGGCTCCTTGAGCTTGTTCTTCTGCACAGCAGCTGCTTGGGTGGAGACGGCAGAAAGGGCTTTGGCTCCAGGCAGCGCAGCGGGCTTCACCACAGGGACTGCAGGACAAGAGACGGACATACGCACGCTAAACAGGGCCATGCCGAGGCCCCAGGCTATGCTAAAGGGGCAGCCTGCTCTGGGGTTTGATGGCCGAGGGAGGGGCTGTCAGCCCTCACCCGCTCTGGTGGAGTCCATAAGAAGCTGGGCTACTAACCCTAAGTCACACATAAAGACATAGGGCAGCTCGCAAACATCTGGAGATCCTACTGATGGAGCCCATGTTGCACAGCTGTAAATGTAATCAGTGCCGCTGGGCTTACACTCAAAGTGGCTCATAAAAAAGAAAACGGGAGATAGGACGGTGCGGAGAGCGGCCCTGGGACCAGCGGGCACGCGGCCCTCACCTGGCTGCAGCTGGTTCAGCTGAATCTGCTGAGGCGCGGTGAGCACGATGCGGTTGTGAGGCTGCCGCAGTGCGACCATGGGCGTCTGCGTCAACGTCACCTGCGGGGGGCGGATCAGCGCTCCCGGCTTGGGCGGCTGCTGGATCACCTGAGGCAGAGCACACAGACGGGTCGGCCCAGGCGAGGCCACTGGCCAGGGCAGGGTCACAGCCAAGCCAGTACTGATGGTCGAAGGAGCCCTGAGGTCAGCGCCTGAACGTCCAGTGCTGAGCTCCGGGTCCAGAGCAGAATGTGAACGGAGGTGACACAGTGGCCTGGGGGCTACAGGTCATTTTTTTCTTCCTCCAAACTGTCTCTAAGAAGCAAGGGGGAAGAGGGACTGACTTGTTGAGTTCTGCCCTGAACTTGGCCCTCAAGGAAGGGCCACTCTTCCTGTCCCCAGGCATAGCCCACCAGCACTCTCCACCCCCAGGCTGAGCCCTGAGGCTGAGCTCTGCTCTGTGAAGCACCCCTGGGGTCGAGTCTACCCCACTGTGTTCCTGCTGGTGGCCTGCTTTCTGGCTCCTGCCAGCGGGATGACGCTCACCCCCCACCTCTGCTCATGGTGCTACCGGCCTTCCTTCACTGGCCAGCCCCCTCCTGGAATCCAGCCCAGCTCTCCCACCTGGGACCACAGCTGGCAGTCGGGCTCCCTGCGCTAGGGGCCCAGAGACACCGAGATCCCTTCCGAGCCACACGGCTACCGTCACACTGCCTCCCCCAAAGCCTCTGAGGCCAGATGTTTCTGACTTTTGCGAAGGAGACCTGTGGGCACAGCTGACGTCACAGGATGCTCAAGGGGGTGGGGTAGTGCCCTGTGCACCAACTCTCCTTGCAACAAAACCAGTGGGATTAGCGCTGCACTGGAGGCGTGAAGGCTGGACTGCCTCCAGGCAGCTCCCTGGAAGGCAGGAAAAGGCTCAGATTTGGGTGGGACTGCATGCCACTGCCTACACTCGTGCACGTAGAATGTCCAAGAGAAGCCAGGAAACAGGACGCCCATGTGGCCCTGCTGGTTGAGACAGCCTTGTCCATAAACCAAAGGACACTGATGATGAAAAGGCCGTGCTCCCACCAAGCTTCCAGAAAAACTGACTACCCATCAAGTTGTCTTGAGAACTCTCCTTCTGTGGGGATCAGCCCAGTGACCATGGAACGGGTCACTTCTGGACTCACATCATGCACGTTACAGCAGGGCTCAGCGCTGCAGCCCTGCGAGTGCGAGCACGAGGACCCTCTCCTGGCCACCAGCGTGCTTCCCTCACCACCATCTAGGCAAACACCGAGCAGACCTCGACCGCAGAGGGTACGCTCCAACAGGCTCTGATCTGCCCTGGTTATTGTCTGAGAGCCCTCATAAAATACACCCCACAACTATTGCGCGACAAGGGAAACTGCACTGTTTCACTTACGTCTCAACTGTCTTTAAGGCAACAAAATCCCTTTGAAACTAAAAAAAGGCCACCTGCCTCTGTGCTTTGCAAACCAGACCTGCCTATAGAGCACATTCAAGATGTGGCTCTTCCAGCTGTGGGGCTCAGAGAACTGTGCCCAGCCACATAGGAGCAAATACTCAGCAGCCTGCAGCTCTCTCCCGAGAGTCGCAGAGGCCCCACCACAGCTGCAGAGCTGGGTCTGCACCTGACCCTGGGCCCAGTGCACTAACACCAAGCACATGTCTGGGCCGTATGTGGTCTGCTGCTCCTGTCAAGCATGACACCAGCTGAAAGATCCACAAAAAGCACACCACACTCAGCAAACCAGGAACATCCCCAAACCACACAGGCAGTCGATGCGCTGGTGGGCAGGAGCACACGCGCTTGCTGCATCCGGAGGTAAGCCCAGGCCGCGGCGGCACTCTAGGCCTGGAGGTGACAACCATGCCGCCTCCTGCCAGGGCTTCCCTGCCTGCCTGCACGAGTCTCTGGGCCGCAGCAGTTTACTGAAGAGGTGGGTAGGCGGGCAGTGGAGTGATGGTGGGCCCCGGCTTCCGTACCAGCGGCGTGGGCTGCCCCTGCTTGCCAACGCCAACCTGTGCAGGTTGCGCAAGGCTGATGACAGGGGGCTGCAGGGCACTGGTCACGGTGGCCGCCGTCTTCCCTGCGGCGCGCTGGACTGAGCTGCTCAGCACCACGGCTGTGAGCGCGGTGGTGGCCTGCGAGGCGGGCGGTGGCTGCTGCTGGCTCTGGTGGATGAAGGCTGCCGAGTCAGGGGTCAGCTGTCTCAAGGCAGGCAAGCTCCTCTGGGCGGAAAGACAGACACGAGGTTGGCAGGTGGCACCGGCACCAGGCTGCTTTCTTACGAGTTCAGAAACACCCAACTCTGAGAAGTTCCCAGCTAACCAGCACGGGTGTTGGAGCCCTAAGGAGACACGGCTGGATGCCGGGGTCAACATGTGACACCCACTGAGCCCCCGCTGTCACTGAGCAGAATCATTCCCAGTAAGAACTAGCCAAACTTGCCTAAAAACACGTAACAGAAGGGCAGCCTTCCTGACATGCTCTTCAGAACGTCATGGCAGCAGAGGCTACCAAACAGGTGATGTGACACTGTTGAACCCTGGATCCTAATTGGCTGAGCGCCCTGCCAGCCTTCACACTCACGCTCTGCTTAGGGGGTGCAGGCCCTTTGCAGCCCCTCTGGTGCCATGCAGCACACACAACAAATAGATCCACAGTGTCAGTGGTCCCATAACTTACAGAAAAGCCTCTAAGGGAAGACTTCACATTGTCGCAGGGCACTGTAAGCTTGCGAGTGCAGTGGCCCCTGTAAAGCCCCCTCCCCTGGGACATACCCGCCGCCTTCTGCCACCTGCAGGTGCCCAGTGCTGGGCAGGGGTCTTTAACGTTACCTTCAGGAAAGGCACAAGGTAAGGTTGAGGTGAAGAATTAAGTTCTCGGTATAATCTACTGGTGAAATCTTCCGCTTCGATTTTTCCATCCTTAAAAAGAGAATTCACATTGAAATCCCTGTGCACATAGAGTTAAACACAGTGCTGGTCTCGTGTCTTAGAGCGGCTGTTCCCGTTGCCAGGCCCATGGTGGACCGCGGCAGCCCGGAGGCACTGCCTGCTCTCCCTGACCCTGTGGCTCCCACCTGCACAGCCCTGTGGAGCTAAGCTAGGGCTCCATCTCCAGCTGGGTGGCTTACGGTCTACATCTCATCTCCTGCATGAGTTTCTTTCTTGACTCCAGCTCCTAATCAACTTTGATCAAGCACCTACCATGTGTCAGGCATTTTGCAACAAGACAAACTAGCCTAAAAGAAACTCATTATCAAAGTCGGAGCTGCAAACACAGGTGCCAAGGGTAGGGCAGACCGCGAAGAGCTGACGCTCTACTGAGACCTCCAAGCCCCCAGGAGGCCCAGGGCAGGGAAGTGTCATGTCCCATGCAGAGGGAAGCGAGTCCAGACAACTGGGGCACATTTTGTTCTGGAAACCAAATCCAGCTTGGTGTGAGAGCAGTGAGATAAGAGAGATGGGCATGAACAGACACCCTTGAGATGGGCGTCTGGGAGGGAAGAGCGCCCTTCCAGCCTCGCCCGCTGACACTCAGGAATCCTACCAAAGAAGAACAAGCCTCTGTCCCCACCGTGCCCTCTCATCAGGGTCACTATCACCAGCAGCCAAGCCCAGCGCTGACGCCCATGCAGGGAAGGAGCATCCAGCAGAGGCCAGGGCTCTCAGGGGTCCCATGAGAAGGGTGGGATGGGGGTCACCATGGGACAGTCTGGCCTGAGGGGTGAGACAATTTTTCAGTCTCTAAGTTTCCTGAAGATATTGAAGAGCACAGTCTGCTGCATCATCTGCTTGCCAGAGTTTGACTCCTTTCACTTCTGGACTAAAACCGACATGTCTGCACCTGTGGCACAGAGCCAGCACTCGGTGGGGGAGCTGCCATCTTGGCACGTGGATCTCCCTCGCCTGTCACTCAGCACATGGAAGCCTCCCTCTGTCCCCCACTCTGGGCAGGCTGTGCTTGGAAGCCGAGAGCCTGACCCCACAAACCCCACCAGTACAAAGACAGAAATGTCCAAAAGCCCCGAGGTTGAACTACCAGGTTTCCTCAACAAAGGAATCGAAAGGACAGGAGAAGAAGCCAAGAAGGAAAAGACCCCAGGTTAAGAGACAGAATCAACTGCACACCGGACAGCAGTCTGCGTCCCAACGGGAACATGCCGTGAACCACACAGGGGGTGGCCAGGAACTCAAACACTGCCTGGGCCTTGAGGGCCACCAAGGAATCCTCGGGTCTGGAGGTTGACCGTGGTGCAGCAGTTGTGTTCTTAAGAGCATCCCCACCATTTAGTGATCTGTGCAGGACTGGGGCCTGGAGTGTGAGTGGCAAGGGTGGGGTGCACAGACACAAAACGGGCATGAACTGGTCACTGGAGCCTGGAGACAGGCTTCTCACTTGTACACAGGTTTAAAGTCTCCATAAAAAAAGCCAAGACAGACAGAAGAGAGAAAAAGCCTTTAAATTACCATCTATCAGGTATACTTAACAATCGCTCCTGTGAGACCAGCATGCCATTTTCCAGTGGCAAACAGATGGCATGGAAGAGGAGATTCCACAACACCCTGGGACACTGGGACAGCCCCTTCCTGCACTGGCTCTGGGAAGCATGACTGGTCAGCAAACAGGCTGAGGAGAGAGAGGCCCAGGCTCCAGCCTCTACCCCGGGACTGCAAAGTCCCCAGAGCACCTGACTCGGGGCCCAGTATCCACTATGAATGCTTTAGGGCAGGGGCCCCAGAACTCCTCTTACCAGCAGATTCTGCACGAGCTCTTTCACATTAGCAGCTGTCTCTGTAGACTGTTTACCAGATGAAGCCAGTTTTATTAACGTAGATAGAAAATTTTTACATTTCTTCACGTTTTCCATAGTTTCCTGGATTCAAGTTAAAAAGAGGTAAATGAAAAGATCTTAGAAGGCAGGTTTTCATCCTGGCTTTTGGTTTAACTGAGGTGTGTGTGTATTTCTTCTCCAACCCTCTTTTAAGAAAATGCAGGGTCCCTTGATAATATGGGTAAATGTAGTGACCACATTGTTTTTTCATGTGAAACATTCGTAAGAGTGTATATCAATAATACCTTAATAAAATAAAAAAAAGAAAATGCAGAGTCCCTCACAGCTTGCTGATGGGAGTGTAACTGGGACATGTGATCAGAAGGACCATCTGAATGCAAAGCAAGAGGTGCCCTGGAGTGCACCCCACTCAGCCCAGCAACTCTACTTTCAGGAATGTGACTAAGTGACCGTAAATGTAAAAGAACAAATCTTTACCATGTTCACCAGAATGTTTCTTATAATAAATTGGTATCTACATAAATGCACAATAAAAGGAATTAAATTATGATAACTCAAGATGGGGGAAAATACTTAGCAAAGAAACATGAAAAAAGTAAGTCATACATGAAGTATGACCCCTTTGGCTTAAAGATTTACACGCGTGAGAAAGCTTCAGGCAGGACAAATGGTGAACAGCACTGTTGCTCTGCAGACAGCAACGTCTGTCCAGGTCACACTTTGCTTCTTCCAATGAAAAGGCTGGACTTCCAGCACCACAGGCTTCCAATGGGCCCCCACCCTCAGAGGCCACAGCAGACCCCAATGCAATGGCATGTCTGCGGCCATGGCTGCCCATGCCAGCCAGAGCTCTGGAGCCAGGAAGGATACACCATACCCAAACAGCTCCCAGGGCCTCGGGAGGAAAGGGAGGCAACAGCCTGCAGGCAGGTCCGGGCCAGGGCGCCTCATGGCATGCTTTCTGACCACGGTGTGGTAGCCTGGGCTGCCCAGAAAGGTCCTGGGGGCAAGGCAGGGTGGCACTCACCGTGGCCGCTGTGGAGGCAGTGGCCCCTGAGACCGTTCGCTGAGGTGCCCCCGTCTGAACAGCCGTCGCCGTCCCGAGGGAGGTCTGGGCAGCACCACCCAGAACAAGCTGAGGCTACGAGAATCCAAAACACGAGGTAAGGAGAGGCTGTGTGAGGACGCCTTCATGCCCTGCCAAAGGAGATGAGGCTTCCTGCAGAAGGGGGCACGATGAACAAGTGCAAGCTGGTGGCCCAGGCACCTGAGGACGCGGTACTTTGCTCCTGCGGCATAAACTGAGAATAATGAAGCCAGTCGCTGGAAAAAAAACCTGGTTGTCAAAGTCGATCTTAAAGGTCACATGGTGGCAAGATGGCCAGCATACTACCTTTTAATGACCAGCCCAGAGCTGGTCATTCTCAGAAATGAAACAGGACAGAGGAACTACAACTAAAGGCCTTGTCATCTGATTTGCACAGGAGGCCAGTGACAGGAAAGGCTGGACTTCGGTCAGTCCTCCCGTGGGGGCAGCCCTGCGATTACACGGTGGGGTTTCCCTGGCCCTCACCTCCAGCCAGACCAGTCTCTTTGCTCTCCCAAAGTGAGTCTCATCATGAAAAGGGGAGTTCAGAGCAGATTTGAGAAATCCATGGGTGGTCAGTGTTGGGTGGCTACTTGGCTAAACAAGCATATTTAAGAACAGAACAGTCAGGACTCAATCGACATCTCAGGCAGCTGGAATTGCTAGCCTTGGTGACAGTCCTGAGATTTCTTGTCTGCACCTATAATCACACCACAAATCTGGCTTTTTTAATGAGAACTTTTCCAATTTCTAGACCTAGCTTTCAACATCTTTTCTCCAACTTTTTAGACATTAGTTCCTTTCAACTTCTGAAAGCAAAGAGCAGTCTGAGCATGATTATGCTGGTGTGGAGCTGCCAGATCAGGTGCAGCATGGTACCCGGGCATGCGGGCATACAGCCATCACGGGCACCACGATCCTGGAGCCTCGGGGTCCCAAAGCAGCCCCAGGCTGTGAGCCAGGTTTCACGGCCAGAGTAGGAGCTGGAGGAGGTGCTGGCTTTTCCCTTGCAACCTGTGTGTTCTTTCACTTGTAACATTAGCACATATCCCTCTGTAACTAGAAAACATTAGCTAAGACACTTCAAAGGACAGAAACAGAACTAAGCAGCTGCCTCTGGCAGCGAGGGGCAGGAGGCTGCTTCTGGGCCCTCAGTCGCTCAAGATACTCCTCCTCTGGGAGCTTCCCTTACACCCAAATTTTCTCCTTACCTTTATTTCACTGGCCCGATGAATACAGATCCCACCTTGATGGTACTCAGAGTGCCACCTATTTGGATAAGTTTTCCTTCCACTGAATTTGATGCAAAAACTGACTATGAGCTTTACTACCCTCCCAGGAAATCGCCTTTCACTATAACTGAAGTTCGGCTGCACCAACCAGACTGAACCTAAGGACACGCCCACGCCCACGCCCAGTGCTGCCCCTGCCAGGGACAGGCTGCTGCTGTCCCCACTTGCTCGCTCAGGGCTGAACTGTTCCTCCAGCTGTTCTACACAACATCACCCACTGCAGACGCCCAAAGGTGGATGAAGGTGAGTGAGGAAGACCGGAAAGAGCCCAGGTACTCCACCCACCAATCACATCCGCCTCTCAGCGTGGGTTTCCGCATTCAAAAAATGGAAACAGCACATACCACCCACCCCACTACAGTGGGGAATCACCCATAAATTAGCAATGCATTGAAGCGCAGCTCTGGCATACGGCAGATGCCTAATAAAAAGTGGCCAACGCTATAAAGCCTGCATTTATGAGGGACACTCAAACACCTTAAGAACAGAACAGCTTTGAAGCACTTGCTTTCAGCTGCCCCAGCTGGCTGCTTCCCTGATGAGGTGCATCTCCTTCCCCATAATAAAGGGGCTCACCTACCTGGTGCATGGCCTCTCCTCAGCTTTACAGACCAGGAAGGCTGAGCTCTCAGGAGAATT
Organism: Smutsia gigantea; assembly: GCA_032199065.1. Lineage (NCBI taxonomy): Eukaryota > Metazoa > Chordata > Mammalia > Pholidota > Manidae > Smutsia > Smutsia gigantea. The sequence goes on along the minus strand of JAVSCE010010238.1, from coordinate 45,502 downwards.
AAAACCCACCAAGCGGGGTCAGCACTTGTTCCAGAACATGCTGCACTCCCTCCCCCTGCTTAGATCACTACTGACAAAACACACACACACCCAGCGGGGCAGATGGGGGATGTCTCTGGAACTCTGCTTGGTTACTACAAAGGTCACTGGCTGCAGGGAGGCAGTGCAGCTTCGCAGCCAGAGTACAGGTCCGAGGCCACGCTGGCTGAGACCAGGAGCCAGTTCCAGCACCTCTGCCACCTCACTTGTCAATGCCTCATCAGGAGCAGGTGTCAACAGCAAGGCAGAAATTAATGCACATGCATAGTAAGCATGGCGTCCAAGGCTTGGTTCTCAAACGAAAGCTACTCTCAGTGCCAGTGTGTTCACGGTCAGATGGGACCACACACCCTGTGTGCACGCAGGTGTTCTCTGCTTCAGGAATACCTTACAATCAAACACTTACAAGGTATATTTTTAATTACACTTCTGGCACAGTGGGAAGCCTTTAAGGTGCTGCTGGTGTTAAACTGTGTGACTTTATAAAGAAAAGGAACCCTGACCTATCCTGTGCTGACGATCACAGGAAAAACACTTTCTTCTGGAAGGCCTTCCTCACGAAATGCAACTTAGCATCCCACGTCCAAATGGACAAGACCCGCCCCCTGCACCAGGGGCGCCACACCACCTCACCTGTATGCCGGGCGAGCGCTGTGATGCTGTGGCAGGCTGCACCGTCGTCTGAGCCTGAGACACTTGCTTAATTATGGTCGTTGGGGTCACCTGCCGTGCAATAATAGGGGTCCCAGGTGCCTGAAAAAAAAGTAAGAGTCATCTAAAAGGAGCAACACATGAACTAACTCCCCACCACACATCTCACCCAAAAACCAATCCTTCAGCCCAGAACTAGTACCATCAGGTGTGTCCATCTACAAGTTTATTCACAATTTTCAGTGAAGCCACCCTAACCTAAACTTTTCTTACACAAGTCAAGGCATATGATTCAATCTTCAATATGGTAACACAGTGTCACTAGGCTTCTCTGACAAAGTCCACCAAGCACGGCCTTAAAAGAATGCATGTATCTGGGAAACCAGCCCTTGTGTGGAGTTCCTGTGATCTTGTTCACAGGCACTAAAAAAGTGACAAAGGCAAAAGGACGCACATGTCCCTTCAGTGTAAAGACTGGTCACAGCACTAGAGAAGAGAAGGTAGAGGAGAAGGGGGCCCAGTGCTGAGCAGTAGCTGTCAGCACGGCTGCCGACAGCCGGGGGAAAGGCTGGGGGCTGCAGCACCTCATAGGGCACCTTACCCCACAGGGTGTGCACACCTTGAACACACCTTTCCATCTGTTTCAGACACTCGGTAAAGGGGCACTTGGTGAGTCTCCCAGCACACCCATGCCCTCTGTCCACAGCAGGGGCACCACTTTCCAAGGGAACGTGGCTGACATCACAATAGAAAGAGGGCTTTCCAAGATCCTTCTAGTCTGCACTCTAGTTACTGCCCACCCAGCCAGCTCCAAACAGCAGTCCAGCCCCAGGCAGAAGCCTCAGGGACGGTGAGATGGGTAATGTGGGGCTGTGCCCAAGTGAAGCTACAGTAGGACCAGAAAGACAAGAAGCAGCGGGAGGGGCACATCCTGGCATTTGGCTTTAGCATCAGAACCCATCCTCCTGCCACAATCTCAAGGCAGGGCAGTAACCACTTAAGGTTTAAGTATTTGTGATAGGGCGGGGAGGGGGCAGGGGGCACTATTTCACAAATTCTGGTAAAGTTCTTACGTGTCTCCCAGGGTATCATAGCTAATGCTCAGGGTTTCCTCTAGTCGCCTGTTCTTAGCTCTCCACATGTCCTTAGTCCTTCTACCAGCCCTATGAGGTACATGCAGGGAGAATCACCCCTGTGCAGAAAAGGGAACTTGAGGCATTGGAAGCTGAAGTCACGGGAGAGAAGGAAAGGGGCCAGGATGGGGTCCAGGCAACCGACCCAGAGTTTTCACTGCATGCCCACAGTAGGGCACTCCTTGGCACCAGCGTCAGCCTTTCCCACGGCGGGTGGAGGGCAGAGCACCACCTCAGCCCTCACAGGCTACTCACCTGCACGGTGGAGATCTGGACAGGAGGGGCACTGGTGGGGGTGGCAGGGCGGGGGGCCATGGTGGTCTGAGGCTGGGTCTGGACGTGGGCCTGGGCCTGCATCTGGGCCAAGGCCTGCTGAGGGATCATGAGCAGCTGCCCATTCTCGCTCCGCACAAGGACCATCCCTGGGAGGGGAGAGAGCTGCGTCAGGGATGCGCCCCCGCCCCAAGGACCCCATCAGAGGGGCCTGGCAGCACTGAGAAGAAAGGAGGAGAGTGTAAACACACAGAGCCACTGACCTCCAAACACATCTGCCATAAAATGGGACACAGGCTGAAAACCTGTATGGTTTCTTCATGGAATTCAACTAGCAATTGAGTCTTGCTTTTATAAACAAGCCAAAAGCAAAGCTTCTGCCACACTGTCTGCCCCACAGCCACTCACGCTGGCCCACAGGGAGGGCCACGCACCCACTTTCCAGTTGAGTCCCCCAGCCACGCAGTCTCCCTGGGCCTGGCCACATTCACAAGGCAGCAGGTACCACGGCTGGAGCCTCGGACCCGAGCACTGCCCTGGAGCATGTCACTCCACCCCTGCCCCAGGTTCTGTCTCTGGGGGTGGGCAGCAGGGCCTCTGCATCCCAGCTCTCCTGTCCCCATGGGCTGGCAGGGGGGCCTAAGACACAGCACCGTGTGGCCCGCACGCCCGGTTCCTGTGAAGCCCAGGCCAAGCCCGCCTCCTGCACATGACTGCCACCATGCCCCGGGCCCAGCTTGGAGCAGGGGCAGTACTATGTCCACGGGGACTGGGACACCTACAGCAGAGACACAAAGACGGGACCTCGCACACTTCATGGTGCTTGAGCTGAGTCACTGGAAGACACACTCTTTCTTAGGGTTCGGCATTACTTTCAGCTTCGAAAACCAACAACCAATTAGGTGCCATAGATTCCATCAGAAAGAGCAACACGCCTGTCTGCCTTACAACTCACTTCCCCTCCTGGCTGCGAGGGAAGACCCGACACCGGCTCCTCACTCCTCGTCAAGGCCCAGGGGCCCAGCACCTTGGAAAAGCCAAGCGGACAGTGGGCGAGGCTGGAGCCGCACGGAGGCCCCCCCCACAGCCGCTCACCCTCCCTCGTGCGCTAGAAGCAGCCCAAAGGGAAAAGGCAGCACCAGCTCCCTGCGAGCCTGCATAGTGGCGCCAGCTCCCTGCCCACCAGAGTCGGGGGCTGCGCAGCCTTTGTCCCAGAAGAGCCTTTGGAGCAGTGGGTCCTCAACACCCACCATGACACCAGCAAATATCAGGCCTCTCCCTGGGTTCACATCCGCAATTCTCGATCCAAAAGAACCACATTTATGCCCATTAAAGAGCGTCCCTCCAAAACATCCCTTTGAAAATAAACCATACTGAAATTAAAAAAAAAAAAGACAGTATCAAAAACCCAGCTGAAAGCACTCTGCTAAAATCTCTAAGAGCCCGGAACTCGTTAACACACTGCAGGGTAAGGCCTAGAAGGTGACCCACTGAAGCCAAGGCTGCTGTCCCATCTAACAAGTGCACAAGGCTCAGGAAAAGCTTGGCAGACCAGGGGCCAGCTCTGGTCGGCGGGCCACATGCCTCCAGAATTGGGGTGGGCTAGCAGGGAGACCGCACAGCCACCCCCAGGTCCACGCAGGTGCTGGGGACCCCAAAAGAGGAACTTGGTCAACACCTGGGGTCATCCTCTTACCCTAACCCTTCCCTCATCACATGGGCCCACTCACCCATCCACGACCCCTGCTCCTTCCTCCTGAGAACTCTAGGAAGCCAGAATCAATGCTGCCTGAGGGGCAAAGAGCCCTCAATGGCCAGGCAACAAGGTCCTAGGGCTCAACACCCCAATTCCATTCTTTTGTTAATATGGCAACTGACATACATACTTCAATTATCAGATGCTTTTTTACTTAAAAACTTGTATCTACAGAAATTTAAAGGAATATTTAAATAATAAACATTCACGGAACAGCAATACAGTTAAAATGGCAATGAAGAAAAGCAGTGTTTTGGACACTGTCCACTGGGCAATGTGCCCACGGTTGGAACAAATGTTGCAGAAGGAAGCACAGCCCCACCAGGAAGTGACCATGTGACCTACGCAGGTGATCAAACCTCTCTGATATAACGGATAAGCAAGGAGCAACAGGTGCCTGGGTCTGAAGGCCACATTGGGCGGCTTTAAAACCAACTGCTCACATTTACTTAATCTGCATAGGCTGAATCCTCCGGTTTGAGGATTATCATTATTTTATTGTTGTTGCTATTGTATGTCATTAGTTTGGTCGGAAGAGGGGGAACGAGTAAATTGGAAGGCGAAATTTCTGGAGGGGTTGCCTGTGGGTGAAACTGTAACATTTCCAGATTATCTCGTGTGGCTTTAGTACTTTTGCATATCCTCAGGGGTGGAGAGAAGTTCACCTCCACGTCAGTGGGTAATTCCCTGGGCAACCGAGGGCGTGTCTGCACCTGAGAGTTTAAAGGGAGGGGCTGGCTGGCTTGCTGGTCTGCTTCTTCTGGAGCAGAGGAGAGAGCCAGCCCTGGACTGCAGTTCGTGAGCAATGAATGGGACTGCTCAGCCACAGCCACCCGCATGCCTACAGGACAAGCAGTGCTCCACAGGCACACGGGGGCCTGTCAGTTTCCCTGGTTACAGGGTACTAAGTCACCAACTGACAAAAATGAGAGTGAGACACACGTGAGGGCCCCAGAGGAGTCAAGCCACGTGCCACATTCCCACAGTGTTACCACAAGCTCTGGGTCTCATGAACTCCGGTCAGACAGAAAAATAGCTGTACAGTATCTGTTCATGCCAAGAAACACAACTCTGTCTCAAAATGTAACTCAAATGAATTTTAGATGACAGGTCCTAAGAAGTACCCTGCATCCACAGGCAGCATCTGGCCTGGGGACACGTCCACTCCCTCCCTCCCTCCAGCTCACCATCCTCCTGTGCTAGCAGGGCTCAGGGAGGGGGCCCCCCACATGTGGCCCCCTCGCCACCTGACAGCGGGGACCAAGGGGCTGTGGCTCCCAGAAGCAGCCACCTGGTGCACCTCAGCAATGCGCCTGGGACCCCCTGGCAGGTTGGTTTCAGTGTTGACTGAAGGAGGGCTGCACACAGTGGGCCATCTTCACCTGACCCTTAAATCAGGGGAGGAGATGTCAAACTTGACTCAGTAAGCACACTTGCATTTCAAAAAACCCTTCAGACTCACTGTCCAGCCAAGAGGTCAACTCCCACAGGCACTAAGCAGTAAGTTCAGAGGCACAGACTGGGCCTCCTGATCGAGCCACCCCAGCCTGCCACCCCTACAGCCTGCATCTGGCACCAGCATCCCAGCACTTCTCTAAGGCAGATGAACCCCGTCCCGCCCCAAGCACGAGTCCAAGACAGACTCAAATGTTCTCACCCAGTGTTAGTTTTCCTGATTCCTTTCATATCAACATTTTTTACTGTATTTTCAACCAAAATGTAGGTCAGCCAAAGCTGCACTACAAACTGAACAGGCATTTCTGGACTTGCCTGGGAACCTCCACCCAGCAGACATTGCTTTGGGAGCCCTGGCCAGCAGCAGCCCCCGACACACGCCTCCCTTCCTGCTCAGCTCAGATGCCCTGCCCACGCCTGGGGATGACAGTAGGGAATGGCAGCTTGGGTCACAGGGACCAGACCTCTGCCCTCACCTCCTTGAGGGTCCCCAGGGCTGTCACCCGTCAGACTGTGTTGCAAGTCCGCAAAGACAGTGGCACAAAAGGCAAAGCCCTCAACAATTAAACGTGCAAAACCCCGATGTGGATGCTAAGAAGCCAGAATCAGGGTAGGAGTAGAGACACAAGCAGAGGCACAGTCCAATGCACAACTGGGGACTTCATTTCTGAGCGCTATTTACTGCACATTGTTTCCTAACTACATGAAAGAGCTTGGGAGACTTCGAGGAGGACCATCCCCAATGTACAGGGAGGGACCTGTTGTCAACCCCAAGCTGCAGCCAGTCAAAGGAGGAGCAGCCTGGATGGGGGTGCATGCCTGGGACCTGAGAGCCCATGAGAACAGCCACAGCAGCCCTCCTGCCACACCAGGGCTCCGCTTCAGCAGATTCCCACAGGATGGGGCCCGCCATCTACTCCAAAGGCAACAGACTCTGCAAGATGCCATGGTGAACATGCACACTGATAAAGCTGACTTCCTTTTATGACTCTGTCTTTAAAGTTACCAAAAAACACTCCAAAAAACAAAAAACAAAAAAGTACTTAAATGTGCAGAGCTAAGACTCCAGAAAATTTGGGGGACAGGGTCAGTTGAGGGAGGGCTCCACACTCAATCTCATAGGATCTGAGCACAGAGGGGACAGTGCACACCCGAAGCAAGTGTGCCCCCACTGGGGTGCTGCCCACATGGACTTACGCACAATTCACGGGTGGGCCCCAGCCCCAACCTGGCCCCTAGAGATTCCCTCCTTCAAGAGGAATGGTCTGTCACAACCTTCCACGCTTTGGCAACACTCCTCTCGACTCCTGACCAGGAACCACATGATTCTGTCGTTTCTGGGAAGTTCTCCCTCCTGACCCCTGCAGTGCCACCAGGGGTGGAGATGCTGTCGCTCTAGCTCGATAGCATGGATGTGGCTGCACTTCTGGAATCCAGTGCGGATGAAGCTTCTGCCCAATTCAGGGCCCTGAGCGTGCAGCACCGGCATCGAGAACTTTCCCTCGCCCTAGCACACAGAGAACTGCAGCACGCTGCTGAGAATGGAGCGCTCAAGGGAGCAAAGAGGTCCGCCACGTCTCAGCGGAGGGTCGGGGAGCTCAGCATCAAGATGCTGACTCTCCCCACGCTGATGCACAGATGTAAAGTGATCCCCCAAAACCCCAGGAGCGTTTTGTGCAGAGATGGACAAGCTGATTCTAAAACTTGCATAGGACTGCAAAGATCCTAGAGAAACTATGAAGGACAACAAGCTGGGGGACTGGCCCTGCCCGTCCCCAAAACACACTAGGAAGCAGCCATCAGGCGGTGCCTCCCCGGCATACAGCAGCACACCGATCCACGGGACAGAGCGGAGTCCAGAAACAAAGCTGTGTGCCCCTTGGCCACTGATCTGGGGCAAAGGCTGTTCAGCAGACAAAGGAAAGACTTATCAACACACGGGGACTGAGCCGCAGGCACATGCAAGACACGGACGCGCATCCACACCTCACGCCGTGCACACTGTCAACTCAGACTGGGTCCTGGGTCTGAAACTCTAAAACTCCCAGAAGAAACCGACCGCAGGAAAAAATCTTTGTGACCGTGGGTTGGGCAAAAATATTCTAAATACAACGGAAACACAATCCATAAAATAACAAACTGACAAAAAGGACTTCATCAAAATTACAAACTTCTGCTCTTCAAAAACACCAAAGAATGAAAAAACAAGCCACAGAATGAGACAAGGTCTCTGTAAGGTATGTGTCTACTAAAGGGCTTACATCCAGAACATAACACAGAATTCCCAAAATTCAGTAATAAGAAAATAACATAAAACAAAAAAAATGGGCAACAGACATGAACTGACACTTCACCAGACACACAGACAGCAGGTGAGCACGTGAGAAGACGCCCACCGTCCTCAGTCACCAGGGCAATGCAGGCCAAGGCCATGAGGCCACCTCATCGCACACCCACTTAACTCCGAAAGGAAAAAGCTGACCAGCCCCAGGGGCCAGGAGGGCGAGCAGGGCCCGGACCTCCCTGCACTGCGGCTGGAAACATTCCCGCGGTTTCTTGAAAAGTCCAACACGCTCCTACAATGATCCAGCCCATCCATACCCGGGCACTCACCGAGACAGAGGATGTGCCCTCACGACAACTGGCAGGCAAGTGATTCGGGCAGCTTCCTGTGTACAGGCCCAGAATGGGCAACAGCCCACGAGCATAGCAGAGGTGAAGGGACAGCTCCGGAGGCGGCTGCCCGCCAGAGCGGCCCTCATGGACAGCCAGGGATGCGCTGCGGAGCAGCAGCACAGATGAGTCCCCACCCTGGTGGGCCGGAGACCGGGAACTCTGCTGCCCAAAAGCTTTCACGGGCTTCCCAGTTCTTGGGACAAGGTGATGCCTCCTCTCACCCCTGTGCCCAGCAGGGCAGCTGCCAGCTCTCTCTGCAGCCTCACCTGGCAGGCTAGCCATGGATCCCTGTCCACCACCAGCTGGGCCTATAGCATCCTTCTCCCCGCCAGGCCCTTGTGCTCCACAGCTCAAGCTCCGCATCCTCAAAAGAAGCCTCCAGGCCTCTGGTGTTTGCCAGCCACAATCTCACAGTCGCTTGAGGGCTCCCCTCTCAGGACAAGCTTGCTGGGGGTGGCACTAAACCTCCCAGGAGGACCTCACACGTTGCCCAAGGAAGGAATCTAAGAATCATTTAGAGAGCCTTCAAAGTGCCATTAGGGGGTGTGCCCTGTGCCCGCCCAGGCGGCACTTCCTGCATGCACTCCATTTCTCCCCTCAGACCCCAAAACCCTTACTACCAGACCACATCTCATTTGTGTCTGTGTCTTCAGAGGAGGATAAGCTGTTTGGCCAATAAACAACTTCACACTGGCTTTGTCTTTACCAGAATCGCACCACAGCTCCACTGAGCACCGCTTGCCACCGCCTGCCCACACCTCCCACCAGGATGGCCATGTGCTCCCAACACGGCCGGCGTCCACCACATGCTTAGGCGGGAACTCCTGCACACTGCCCTCTGGGAGCTCAGGTGGGAACCCCACACGCAGCATGCTGTGAGCTGGCCGGCAAGCCTCTGAGCCTTGTCACTGCCGCCATTCCTCAACAAAGTGCAGACCCCTCCCCACAGAGTGCAGCTCCCTGTGCTCTGCTCCTGCGGCAGGGGCTCCCTGAGGCACTGGGCAGAGAACTGGACCCGAGGCCTGGGCTCCCAGACAGCCCGGCCGCAGCCACCTGCACCTGTTGGGCAGCCAGCACTCGGAGCTGCCGCACGGGCAGAGCCCTGGGGTGCTGACTGCCGGCCCCTGTGCGGCCAGAGCTGCTTGCAGCCCAGCATACCCCCCAAGGACTATCTTCTTAAATTCTTTTTAAGTACAAGTTAACTTCAAATAATACGCCTTGGTAAAATTAAGAAATTATTAATATGTGAATGTATTTACATACAAGATACAATTTACTTGAGCGTGCATGTGTGTGTGTATTCCTGTAAGGGCAGCTTATGCTGAAGCAGAGCTCTGGATGTCCACACACAGACATCCTCCCCCACAGCATCCAGGCCACCAGCCACCCAGGCCACCCAGATGACCCAGCGTTGCCTAAGGGCTCCAATGGTATGTAACAAAGGCATAGGCTCCTCACTGTAAACACCAATGCCCTTTCAGCTGCAGAGTAAAACTGCTCTGACAAAGCTATCAGGACAGGTGTGAACCTGCGGGGAGTACATAGGTGTTCACTACAACTGGCTTTTCTATAAGTTTGGAATTTTTCAAAGAACGGGAGGTAGAAATTGCTTTGCTATCTAGCGGTGCTAATCTAACTGAAATGAGCTTAGATTTAAGGGACTCTTTCTTCACATGGCCATTCTGTGGCTCACTTGTGCCCCAGCTCCACAGGGGGTGGTCTGGAGTCCCCTCCCTCCGGGGACACTGGGAGCCACCCCTGACACTCTGCTAGCACCTCAGTAGGCATTATTAGCACAGCCTTCTTAATGGAAAAGCACCCAAATTAATCAATGGCATAGCTGTCTTTTTATCTGATGTTCAAAGAAGAGAAAATAATTGCAGACCACACCACTCAGGCCAGCTACAAACAAGACCAAGTGGGGCAAGGGCAAACTGCCAAGGAAAATAGTAAGTGGCCAGCGTTAATGCAACTGATGCAAATATAAAGATTTGTTCTTCCGTGCTGTCAATACTTTCAAATGCTAAAGATTGGAAAAAACATCTGAAATGTTGGATACAAACAAAAACTAAAAAGCCCTACGGCAGACAGATCCCTCCTGTCTTCCTCTGGCCTTCAGGTCAGGTCTCCCAGCCCATACCTGGCCGACTGTCCCCCACACAAACACAAGGTCAGGGGTCAAAGCAGAGAATGGCCTGACTCAGTATGGACCCTACACATTACTTTTAGATCTCCTCACTTCATGTAGCAACTTTTCAAGTCTTCTGAAACTTAGGACAGTAATGGTTTAAAGTATCATGTCCCCTAAACTCTCTAAGCGCTGTGTTTAAGAGCCTCACTAACGTATACACGCACACGTGCAGGCCCACACCCAGCAAAGCTGTCACCCACAGGGTGGGCTGGCAAACGAGATGAGGATCAGCAGGAAGGGGAGGTCTTTCCGTGCATCAAACATTTCCACTTCCACACAAGTTAAAATTTTGTAATGAACATGTTCAGAGTACAATTTCTGAAAACCAAGTTTTGCCCAAAAAATTGCCTAAGTTGCCAGTGACCACAGCTGTTTCATCTACTTTAAAAATTGGCAAAAAAAAAAAATGTGTTAAGTCTTTCTCAAAAGCAACCCAGAGGGCCAAACAGCCAAAATGCTCAGCCTCGGTAACCAGCAAAGATTAAAAGATGACAACTCTCACCTCCCAGACAAGCAGAAGCTCAACTCAGCTCCTCCCACGCAGCAGCGGCCCGGCCAGGGTGCCAGCGCCCACCTCCGGGGGACCACTGTGCATGCCCCTGCCCCAGTAACTGCCACTGCATGGTGGACACTGGCCAGCGGGGCAAGTGGGGCAGACCGGCCCCATCACACCACGGACACCACACACCATCAGAAAGAACACAGGCCACCTGTGTGCGGTGGGGCCAATGTCCTCGGTGACAGAAGAACACACATGACCCACATGTGGAAGCCACATGCAGGTGTTTAGCTCAGCACGTGGTTCAGGGTGCCCATTGGGGCGTCTGTGTCTCGGGAGAAGCAGTGCAATTACAGTCCTTTAAATCAGCATGACAGTCACTCTGTCACTTAAATGAAGCCACAAAAAGAAAACAGCTTTAACAAACGCTGGGGTGACAGGATGCCAGGAAGGTCATGGTCCACAGACCCCGTGGTCCCCTCAACCCTCTTGAGGCAGCCACCTCTACCTCCTCCCCAAGGCCCTCTGCCAGGGGTGCCGTCTCCGGGCCCGAGGCTGCAGGTCCCCGTGCCCACGCCACCCCATCCCCATGGCTATCTTGACAGACCCTTGAGCACAGGTGCTCTCGCATGGACACCTGCCCGCCCCTGCCCTGGACACTCCATTCTGCCTCAAATGTCTTGAGGCAGCCAGGGCCTGGCACTTAACAGACACAACAAACCCATGGGTCAGGTCTAAGTGGCCCTGCTCCTAAGTGCCTGCATACTTCTCACTGCCTTTCTGAAGGTCAGGGAAAACACCGTCCCTGGAAAAGCAGCAGCTGGCTCCCCGGCAACAGGGCGCAACAGAGGCACAACAGAGGACAGGATGGAGGGCGTGACGGAGGACATAACGGGGGACACAGTCTCTCTCACGCGGTGTCGGCAGCATTACTTAGCAGTATCTGTGGTTTGGTCCTACACACTTCGCCTCGCGCCTGTCCCTGCCTACAAGTGTACCGCACGCAGGAAGTGACTTCTGTGACCTCCGGCAGGTGTTTCTCCACAGCTCCCGGTGGAGCACCTCTGCTGAACATGCCTCAGGGCCTGCTACCACTTCTGCCTCCTCTTATGTCTTCAGCTTTAATCTGCGCACACCGGTTTCTCATTTTCTCACATCTTCAAAACCCCTGAAATCCATGGGCTTCTGAGGCTTCCTTGTGTCCTCTTCCCCTCGACCAAGGTGGCCCAGGATGAGGTTTGGGGCATCCAAACCCACACCCTCCCAGTACCGGAGTCGGGGCCCATAGACTTCAAATCAGGCAAGGCGGCCATCCTGTGAGCAAAGAGCACCCACAGGCTGGGCCTAAGGGGGAGCTCGCTTCAGCCTTCCTGAGCTCTCAGGACTGAGCTCTTGTGCTTACGCCTAAAATCTTAACAAAGAGCCTCTGCACTACCAGAGAACCTTTCTCCGTGCACAATTTCTGCGTGTGCCCTTTCGTTTACAGATCCTGCATTCCACTCAGGTGATACTCTGGTGTTCCCTTCGCCCTGACTGGCAGAAGTCAAGTTCTTTCCCAGTCTGGGTCCCATAGCGAGTGAACAGAGCCCAGGTGGGCACTTTCCCCTTGACCCCCAGGTGGGCACTTCCCCCTCGACCCCCAAGAGGGCACTTACCCCTTGACCCCAGTCCCACCTTTACCCTCCCTTTGCCTGCCCGTCTTTCTCTTGTTGTACTGGGCACTTCTGTCATTCACCTTATTTCTTTCTAGAATAAGACTACGTGTAAATAAACAGAAGAAGAGTAAACAAGCCAACACTCCACCAAAAGCTCAGGAAAGTGCTGGAGACAAGGGCCTAAACAGCAGCCTCTCCCCCCAGAAAGCTGTGTTCACGGCCCGAGTCCCGCGAGCAGCTGGAAACGGGACGGGGGGCTCTGCACGGACACCAAGGCACAGGGTGGCCTGGAGAACATCCTGGACCTTTTCAAGGCCAATACGCAAAGAGAAAAGCACCCCCCACCCCGCCCCAAGTCACCCGCAGTGGCCGTCTGCTCAGCAGCTTCTGGTTCCTCCGGTGGCCAGCAGCACCCTCTCCAACCTAAAACCCTCTCTGCCCAGACAGACCAGCATCTCACCCTCTCATGTGTTCAGCTGGCTAGCAAGTCAGCATCCAGTCAGAGGCCAGAGAAGAGGGGCTGCTCTGACCATGTCCAAGTAGGGCGAGTGGCTCCCTGCACCAAAGAGCCAAGCCAGCCCATGCCGAGGAGGGAGGCAGCTCCAGAGGCAAGCTGCGGGGGAGCATCTCACCGCAGAGCAATCTGCTCGTTTTGAAAAAGTTTTCACACTGCTAACTGCACGATTTCAAGGGAACAGAGGTCAGGCCACATGAACTACGCTCCTCAGAACGCAGAACGTGCCTTAGCTCTCCAGAGCAATCTGGCGGTCTCCCCATCAGCACACCCCTGTAGGAAGCAGAGCCAGGGACTCCGAGCAGCAGATTGCACTCGGCCTCCCTTCAGCCAGCCTGCAGATTCTGACGCGAACACCTGCCACGTGCCAGGCGTCAACAAAACCGGAAACACACACTCCCACCGAGCGTCCTGCAGAAGCTGCTGACATGGTAGGGGAGGCAGGCACAGACCAATAGCGCACCATGTCCAATCAACACTGCAACTGCTCAATATAATCAATATGATCAATCAACACTACAAAGGAGAGCATGAAACCAGGGGCCCACTGGCCTCATCTCAGGGCCTGACTGGTGCCCCGAAGGAAGCGACACAGAAATGCCTCCGGAGCAGGGAGGGGGCTCAGCTGTTGAAAGGTGAGGGAGGATGGGCCGCGCTCCAGCAAGGAGTAGGGCCAACGGACAGAGTGGGCACAGGCCGGGCAGGGCATTTAGTGGGACTCCAGCTGGGGGCTCCAGCTCTCCTGGAAGGACAGGGGTGTGGCAGGAAGAGCCAGAGGACAACAGGGAGAGGGGAGGTAAGCTGGGTTTTAGATAATGTGAAGATAAATCCCACAGCTGGCAGAAAAAAGCTTTTGATAAACTCAACATCCACTCATGATTAAAAAATAACTAGTACCCACAAAATAAAGCAAACCACTTCAGAAAATTGGGAGTGGGAAGGAATTTCCTTAACTTGATGAATCTACAAGCTGTTCTCTCCAATGGGAAGTCCTAGAAGTACCTCCTTTGATACCAGGAACAAGTCAAAGATGCCAGTCATCCCCCCTCTACCCACACCATCCAAAGATCCCAGCAAGCCCATAAACCAGAAGAGGTAGGGGAGGGGAGCATACAGACTGGGGGAATAACACTGTCACTATGCAGAGTAGGATTCTCTACATATAACACACCAAAAACTCTGCACATTTAGAAATGAAAGAGTTTGATAAGAGTGCTAGACATAAGATCAACAGCCAAAACTCAACTGCAATTCAACAAAGTCTCAACAAAGAATTAGAAAACACAATTTAAAAAAACTACTATTTACAACAGCAGCAATGAACTCAGTGTCACAAATGACTCTAACAAAATATGTGCAAGACAAGTGGAAAAAATATATATGGGACTTGACTGAAAGATATCACAGAAGATCTAAACAGAGGGACATACGTACTCATGGAATAAACTGACTGTAGAATAGATAGCAGTTCTCCCCAAATGACTTGACAGGACAGTAGAGTTCCAATTAAAATAACCTACAGGGACATTCATGGGCCTCAAAGAGTTGATTCTAAAATTTATAAGCAAGATCAAAATTCCCAGAGCAGCACAGACAATTCTCACAAAGAACCAAGTGGGATGCTGGCCCCAGCAGATACCAAGAGTCAGCAGAAAGCTATACTGTTTAAAGGGCAAGATGGTACTGATGAAAAGACAAACGAAAGGAAAACTACTGAGAGCTCAGGAACAGATTCCTACATAACATCAAACTTGAAATATTAAAGAGAGGACATACAGATGTGTGAGGTAAAGACAAAACATTCAAGTAAATAGTGCCGGGACAACGCTATCCAAATGGCAGAAAATGGAAACAGAACTCTAACATGTCATACACAAAGTCCAACTCCAAGAGAATTAAAGACATTAAAGTGGAAGCAAACACTGAAATTTTAGAAGAAAATACAGAATATCCCAATGACCTTGGGGTTAGAAAGAACTTAAACATGACTCAAAAAGGTGTTTGCCATAAAGGAAAAGACAAGTCCAACTAAAATCAAGAATTCCCATTTATCACAAGATACCATTAAGAAAATGAAAAGACCAGTCATAAACTGGAAGAGGAGAATGACCACATACATGACTCCTAAAGAATCAGAATCAGAATACAGACAGAATCCCTACAAATTAATGAGACAATTAAAAAAAACTGGGAGGGAGACTTCTGGGAAGATGGCGGCGTGAGCAGGGTGGCAGAAATCTCCTCCCAAAACCATATATATTTATGAAAATACAACAAATACAACTATTCCTAAAAGAGAGACCAGAAGATACAGTACAACAGCCAGGCTAGAGCTGCACCTGCGGGGACTCAGCGCCTCACGAAGCAGGTAGGATGCAAGCCGCAACCCGGCAGGACCCAAGCGCTCCCCCACCCCAGCACACCAGCGGGAAGAAAGGATTCGGAGCAGGGAGGGAGTGGAAATACAGGCTAGTGAAATAACCAGCCCTGGTGATCTGCGCCAGGAGCACTGACACACTTCGCGGGGTGTATCGGAGATTGGAGAGACAGAGGTTGCAGGATCTGAGCTGTGGAACGAACCCGGGTCCTCGCAGCCGGCTCCCCGGGACAAAAGAAAAGCGCACACTTTCTTAAAAGTCTTAAAGAGACAAGGGCCAACAGCGGAACAAAATCGTCCCAGCGCACTCAGCCCAGCAGGCTGGGAGTCTTGGGGACTTTCGGACCACTTGGCCAGCAGCCGGGCAAAGGAGCCACGCGAAGGCTTTCCACAGAGACCAGCAGCCTCCCATTCACTCCCGCCACACCCGGCCGGCGCCACAAAGAGTCCGGCGGAACGGAACAGTGGAGCAGCAGCGCCCCCTACAGCATCCTCACAGAATCTATTCCCGGCGGGCGTTTTTTTTTTCTTTTTAAAATTCTTAAAGAGCCCAGCAGACACACGTGGCACCTACCAGCGACCACTTCTGTTGCCATGAAGAGACAGAGGAATATGGTACAAACAAAGCTTAGCCAGACAACCCAAGAGAGGCAGCTTGATGGGATGGACATGCACAATCTTCCTGAAAAAGAATTCAGAATAAAAGTCATAACCATACTGATGGATCTACAGAGAAATATGCAAGAGCTGAGGGAGGAAGTGAGGGAAGTGAGGAAAGGCAATGCAGAAATGAGACAGGTGATCGACGGGCTCAGCAGCAGACTGGCAAGATGCAAGAGACTCTTAATGGAATAGAAATCAGAGAACAGGAATACAGAGAAGCTGAGGCAGAGAGAGATAAAAGGATCTCTAGAAATGAAAGAATATTAAGAGAACTGTGACCAATCCAAATGGAACAATATTCGCATTATAGGAGTACCAGAGGAAGAAGAGAGAGAAAAAGGGATAGAAAGTGTCTTTGAAGAAATAATTGCTGAAAACTTCCCCAAGCTGGGGAAGGAAATAGTCTCTCAGACCATGAAAGCTCACAGATCTCCCAGCACAAGGGACCCAAGGAGGATAACACCAAGACATAATATTAAAATGGCAAAGATCAAAGACAAGGACAGAGCATTAAAGGCAGCCAGAGAGAGAAAAAAGATCACCTACAAAGGAAAACGCATCAGACTATCATCAGACTTCTCAACAGAAACCTTACAGGCCAGAAGAGAATGATATGATATATTTAACGTAATGAACAGAAGGGCCTCGAACCAAGAATATTGTATCCAGCACGATTATCATTTAAATATGACGGAGGGATTAAACAATTCCCAGACAAGCAAAAGCTGAGGGATTTGTCTCCCATAAACCACCTATACAGGACATCTTAAAGAGACTGCTCTGGATAGAAGCACTCCTAAGGCTAAAAAGATGTCACCAGAGAAATAAAATCATAGCAAAGAAAGCAGACCATCCAAATACTAACTAAAGGCAAAGAATAAAACACCTCGTATATAAAGAATGGAGGAGGAAGAATAAGAAGGGAGAGAAATAAAGAATCATCAGACTGTGTTTACAATAACTTAACAAGAACGTTAAGTTAGACTGTTAGATAGTAAAGAAGCTACCCTTGAACCTTTGGTAACCACAAATCTAAAGCCAGCAATGGCAATAAGTACATATCTACCAATAATCACCCTAAATGTATATGGACTGAATGCACCAATCAAAAGACACAGAGTAACAGAATGGATAAAAAAGCAAGACCCATCTATATGCTGCTTACAAGAGATTCACCTCAAACCCAAAGATATACACAGACTAAAAGTGAAGGGATGGAAAAAGATATTTCATGCAAACAACAAAGAGAAAAAAGCAGGTGTGGCAGTACTTGTATCAGACAAAATAGACTCCAAAACGAAGAAAGGAGCAAGAGATAAAGAAGGACATTACATAATGATAAAAGGGTCAGTCCAACAAGAAGATATAACCATTATAAATATATATGCACCCAATACAGGAGCGCCAGCATATGTGAAACAAACACTAACAGAATTAAAGGAGGAAATAGACAGCAATGCATTCATTTTAGGAGACTTCAACACACCAGTCACTCCAAAGGACAGATCAACCAGACAGGGAATAAGTAAACACACAGAGGCACTCAGCAACACACTAGAACAGACGGACCTAACAGACATCTACAGAACTCTACACCCAAAAGCAGCAGGATACACATTCTTCTCAAGTGCACATGGAACATTTTCCAGAATAGACCACATACTAGGCCACAAAAAGAACCTCAGTAAAGTCAAAAATATTGAAATCCTACCAACCAACTTCTCAGATCACAAAGGTATAAAACCAGAAGTAAATTTTAGAAAGAAACCAAAAAGGCTCACAAATACATGGAGACTTAACAACATTCTCCTAATTAATCAATGGATTAACGACCAAATCAAAACAGAAATCAAAGAATATATGGAGACTAATGACAACAACAACACAAAGCCACAACTTCTGTGGGATGCAGCAAAGGCAGTTTTAAGAGGAAAGTATATTGCAATCCAGGTCTATTTAAATAAGGAAGAACATTCCCAAATGAATAGTCTAAAGACACAATTACTGAAATTGGAAAAAGAAGAACAAATGAGACCCAAAGTCACCAGAAGGAGGGACATAATAAAGATCAGAGAAGAAATAAATAAAATTAAGAAGAATAAAACAATAGAAAAAAATCAATGAAACCAAGAGCTGGTTCTTTGAAAAAATAAACAAAATAGATAAACCCCTAGCCAGATTCATTAAGAGAAAAAGAGAATCTAAACACATAAACAGAATCAGAAATGAGAAAGGAAAAGTAACGACGGACCCCACAGAAATACAAAGAATTATAAGAGAATATTATGAGAATCTATATGCTAACAAGCTGGAAAACATTGAAGAAATGGACAACTTCTTAGAAAAATACAACCTTCCAAGACTGACCAAGCAAGAAAAAGAAAAACTAAACAAACCAATCACCAGCAATGAAATTGAAGCGGTAATCAAAAAACTACCCAAGAACAAAACCCCCGGACCTGAAGGATTCACCTCTGAATTCTACCAGACATATAGAGAAGGAATAACACCCACTCTCCTTAAAGTTTTCCAAAAAATAGAAGAGGAGGGAATACTTCCAAACTCATTCTATGAAGCAAGCATCACTCTAATACCAAAACCGGGCAAAGACCTCACCAAAAAAGAAAATTACAGACCAATATCCCTGATGAACGTAGATGCAAAAATACTCAACAAAATATTAGCAAATCGAATTCAAAAATACATCAAGAGGATCATACACCATGATCAAGTGGGATTCATCCCAGAGATGCAAGATGGTACAACATTCGAAAATCCATCAACATCTTCCACCACATCAACAAAAAAAAGAACAAAAACCACATGATCATCTCCATAGAGCTGAAAAGGCATTTGACAAAATTCAGCATCCATTCATGATTAAAACTCTCAACAAAATGGGTATAGACGGCAAATACCTCAACATCAGAAAGGCCATATATGACAAACCCACAGCTAACATCATACTTAACAGCGGAAGCTGAAAGCTTTTTATCTAAGATCGGGAACAAGACAGGGATGCCCACTCTCTCCACTGTTATTCAACATAGTACTGGAGGTCCTAGCCACGGCAATCAGACAAAACAAAGACATACAAGGCATCCAGATTGGTAAAGAAGAAGTCAAATTGTCACTATTTGCAGATGACATGATACTGTACATAAAAAACCCTAAAGACTCCATTCCAAAACTACTAGAACTAATATCTGAATTCAGCAAAATTCCAGGATACAAAATTAACACACAGAAATCTGTTGCTTTCCTATACACTAACGATGAACTAACAGAAAGAGAATCAGAAAAACAATTCCATTCACAATTGCATCAAAAAGAATAAAATACCTAGGAATAAACCTAACGAAGGAAGTGAAAGACCTGTACTCTGAAAACTACAAGACACTCCTAAGAGAAATTAAAGAGGACACTAACAAATGGAAATACATCCCATGCTCTTGGCTAGGAAGAATAAATATTGTTAAAATGGCTATACTACAGATTCAATGCAATCCCTATCAAACTACGAACAGCTTTCTCCAATGAACTGGAACAAATAATTCTAAAATTCATATGGAACCACAAAAGACCCCAAATAGCCAAAGCAATCCTGAGAAGGAGGAATAAAACAGGGAGAATTATGCTCCCTGACTTCAAGCTCTACTACAAAGCCACAGTAATCAAGACAATTTGGTATTGGCACAAAAACAGACTCACAGACCAGTGGAACAGAACAGAAAATCCAAACATTAACCCAAACATATACAGTCAATTAATATTTGATAAAGTAGCTTTGGATATACAATGGGGAGATGACAGCCTCTTCAGCAGCTGGTATTGGAAAAACTGGACAGCTACATGTAAGAGAATAAAACTGGACTACTGTCTAGCCCCATACACAAAGGTAAACTCAAGGTGGATCAAAGACTTGAATGTAAGTCATGAAACCATAAAACTCTTAGAAAAAAACATAGGCAAAAATCTCTTGGACATAAACATGAGCAACTTCTTCATGAACATATCTCCCCGGGCAAGGGAAACAAAAGCAAAAATGAACAAGTGGGACTGTATCAGGCTGAAAAGCTTCTGTACAGCAAAGGACACCATCAGTAGAACAAAAAGAGATCCTACAGTATGGGAGAATATATTCATAAATGACGTATCTGATAAGGGGTTGACATCCAAAATATATAAAGAACTCATGCACCTCAACAAACAAAAAGCAAATAATCCAATTAAGAAATGGGCAGAGGACATGAATAGACACTTCTCCAAAGAAGAAATTCAGATCGCCAACAGGCACATGAAAAGATGCTCCACATCGCTAATCATCAGAGAAATGCAGATTAAAACCACAATGAGATACCACCTCACACCAGTGAGGATAGCCAACATCTAAAACACAAACAACAACAAATGTTGGCGAGGATGTGGAGAAAAGGGAACCCTCCTACACTGCTGGTGGGAATGCAAATTAGTTCAACCATTGTGGAAAGCAGTATGGAGGTTCCTCAAAAAACTCAAAATAGAAATACCATTTGACCCAAGAATTCCACTCCTAGGAATTTACCCTAAGAATGCAGCAGCCCAGTTTGAAAAAGACAGATGCACCCCTATGTTTATCGCAGCACTATTTACAATAGCCAAGAAATGGAAGCAACCTAAGTGTCCATCAGTAGATGAATGGATAAAGAAGAGGTGGTACATATACACAATGGAATATTATTCAGCCATAAGAAGAAAACAAATCCTACCATTTGCAACAACATGGATGGAGCTAGAGGGTATTATGCTCAGTGAAATAAGCCAAGCCGAAAAAGACAAGTACCAAATGATATCACTCACATGTGGAGTATAAGAACTAAGAAAAAAACTGAAGGAACAAAACAGCAGCAGACTCACAGAACCCGAGAATGGACTAATAGTTACCAAAGGGAAAGGGACTGGGGAGGATGGGCGGGAAGGGAGGGACAAGGGGGAAAAAGGGGCATTATGATTAGCAGACGTAATGTTGGGGGGACACGGGGAGGGCTATACAACTCAGAGAAGACAAGTAGTGATTCTATAGCATCTCACTATGCTTATGGACAGAGACTGTCATGGGGTTGGTTGGGGGAACCTGATGAAGTGGGTAGTTTAATAACCATAATAATGCACATGTAACTGTAGATTAATGATACCAAAATAAATTATTTAAAAAAATGGGCAAACACAGACATTTCATGGAAGGACACCCATAAACAGCTGTAAGCTTACAAAATGATGCAACTTCCTCAATATAAAAGGAAATGAAAACTAAAACAATACTGTGATAGCATTTCACACCCACTAGTTTTAAAGAATTGAGAATCTGACAATACCAAGTCCTGTTAGGTGGCTGCTGCAGCCAGCATCACTCACATGCCAGAGCCCTCCTAAACTCACCAAAATGTTAGCAAATCAAATGCAACACTACACAAAAAGACCATACCATGAACTACACCATAAACAAGTGGGGTTAATCCTAGGAAACCAATTTAACATGCAAAACTAAATCAATGTAACTCACAATATTCACAGACCGGAAAAGTAAAACCACATGAGCATCTCAATACATGAAGAAAGGTGCTGACAAAATTAAACATCCATTCACAACAAAAATTCTCACCGAACTAGGAATAGAAGGGAATTCCTCACCTTAATAAAATGCATCTATAAAAATCCTATAGCTAGTATCATAGCTTTAGTGGAAAAAGACTGAATGCAATCTCCCAGGATCAGAAACAAGGCAAAAATGTCCCTTGTCATTGCTTCTATTCAACATTATACTGGAGGTTCCAGCCTATGCAATATGTCAAGAACAAGAAGCAAGAACTATACACATCAGAAAGGAGAAAGTTAAACCTCTCTTTATTGCAGACAATATGGTGTCTTTGTAAAAATCCTAAAAATCTACAAAATTACTACAAGAACTAATAGATGAGTTAAGCAAGGTCACAGGATATATGGTCAATACTTAAAAAGTAACTGTATTTCCAAATACTACTAACAAATAATTGAAAAATTATAATCTTTAAAAATACCATTTACATAACATAAAAATATGAATATTTAGGAATATTTTTAACAAAATATGTTAAGGATATCAACTCTGAAAACTATAAAGCAATGCTGACACAAATTTTGAAAGACCTAAATAAATGGAGAGGTGTACCACGTTCATGGATGAGAACAGTCAATATTGTTAAAATGTCAATTACCAGAAATCTGATTTACAAATTCAACACAATCCCAGGCAAAGTATCAGAAGACTCTTTTTGCAATAACTTGACAAACTGACTCTAAAACCTTTATGCAAATTAAAAGGACAATAGCCCCAAACATTTCTTGAAAAAAAAAATAGAGCAGTTAGAGGATTCACACTACTTAAGTTCAAGACTTACAAGGGAGCTACGGTGATCAAGCAATGTTCTACTACATAAGGATGGACATGTACACTGATAGAATACAGCCCAGAAACAAAGTCCACACATACGTGGTCAACTGATTTTCAATAAAAGGGGCAGAATAATTCAATAAAGAAAGGAAGATCTTTTCAACAGACGGGGCTGGAACAATTCAATATCCTATAGGGAAAAAAGCAAATTTTAAACCCCTATCTTACAACTATCCCAAAATTAACTCAATTGGATGAATAAAAGCTAAAACCATAAAACTTCTAGAAGGAAACACAGGAGAAAATCCTTTTGCACTGGGTTAGGAAAACACTTGATGAGACACAACATGAAATCTGGAAGAAATGCATGAACTAGACACATGAAAACTGAAAACTTTCTCTTTGAAACAGACTCTCAGGTAAATGAAAAGGCAAACAGACCAAGAAAAAATGCTTATGGAACAATTCCACCTAATAAAGGACTTGCATCTAGAATACTTTTTTAAAACTGTTTACCAAATCAATAAGAAAATGAACAACCCAATTAAAAAGCACAGGCACAAGATTTGAATAGACACTTCACAAAACACATGCAAATGAAATATGAACACATGAAAAGATAGTCATCTTTAATCATTAGGGAAATGCAAATGAAAAACACAATGTGACAGCATTACGCAACCAGGAAAACGGCTAAAATTAAAAGAATGACCATGTTAACTTTCTGCAAGGACCTGAAACAATCATCACACACTGCTGGAAGGAATGCAAAATAGTACAGTCACTTTGGACAAGAGCTTGGCAGTTTAAAAAGTTATTCACTTACCATGATTTATGTGTTTGTTAAAACTCACAAGACTATATACACTAAAAAGGGTAAATTTTACTCTATGTAATCTATGCCTCAATAAACAGGACTTTAAGAAACAATCACAATGGCTGCCACTGCACACAAACTAGGCGGGTTTGGAGAAGCCCAGCTTCTAACAAGCCACATGCTGGCTGGCACTGCCACAAGGCAGCAGGAGCTCTCCTGCACTGCTGGACGAGCAGTGAATTCACACAACCACTAAGGAAAACAGTCTGGCAGTTTCTAATGAGCCTGAACATACACTTTCCATATGACTCAGCAATTCCACTCCTAATATTTACCCAGAGAAACAACGTCAGCAAATATGTGCACACATGTTCACAGAAGCATCATTCATCACAGCCAAAGACAGGACACCACCCTGCCGCCCATCCACTGGTGACTGGATCACTACCTTGTGCATCCAAACGTGCAATGCTGCTCAGCATTAAAAAAGCACTTTACTGATAAATGCAGCAACATGGATGAATTCAAACAACACACTGAGGATGGCAAGCCCGAGAGTCGTAACTGGTATGAAATGTTAGAAGGACAAAACAAAACGCAGTGGCAAAAGGCACAGTAACGTCTGCCTGTGGGAGTAGAAGGAGGGGGCGACTAGCAAGGGGGCAGGAGAGGCCTCTGGGGGTTCACAAAAGATTGTTCCTGACTTAATTGCAATGGGTAGACAGGTGTACACACTTCTCAAAAGTCAATCGGTATGTTCAAAATGGGTATGTTTTGTTTGTATATAAAGTATGTGGCCCCCCCAAAAAAATGTTTTACGTGTACTGGACTGTATTTAAAGGTAAGCCCCTCAAACCCTGAGGCACCGTGTACTTGTTTTTCACATCAGCCCTGGAAGCTGAGTCTCCAGTTCCCAGTCCCCAGCGCACACGGCAGCCTGCACTGCAAATGCCCCAGGCTGCTCTTCCTCGAAGACAGACCACAGGCGTCCCCAGCCCGACGCCCCTGGCCCAGTGGGCTTATACAAGGGACTACGTGCTTTTCACCACAATGTTGTTTGGAACCATCCTCTTTCAAAAGTATTTTTTAAGTTTTAGTGCTTGAATTATGCAGGGAGTGTCACCATTAAAGGTAATTTCTTCTCTGAGTGTACTAGATACAAAATTTGAAGTTTTCAATTCAAATAAAATGCCACCAGAAGATGATCTCCAGGTTACATCATTAAGAAAAAAAGTGAACATACAAATCGGCACCCACACCACCTTTGGCATACGACGGGGCCGGCCTATGTATATGTATGTGCTTATGTTTACAAAAAGAAACACTGAACGAATGGCCTGGAAACTAATATAAATTAAAATTTTTAAATGATCTCCAGAGAAGGGGAGGAGAAAGGGACTAGAGATGACAGTGCCCGTGACAGCAGGCTTGTGCACCAGGGAAAGGTTTCACAAAGCATGCAAGACAAAAATTAAAAGAAGAAATAAAGACTAGAGCTGAAAACAAACTAAAACAGAACCAGCCTGTATATCAAATCAGCGACATGATGCAGAGAGGGAAGAGTGGCTGGAGTGGGCCCTGAGCGCAGACCGAGTACAAAATCACCTTAGACTTTAGTTTTATTGTGGTAATTTTGCAACTATTTTTAAATGTATAATAGGACAAGCCAAGTAAATAAATTATGTTTATGTTATCAGAATCCAAGATTTTCTGTGCAAGAGCTACAATGTAATTTCAAAGAATTTAAGGGGAACCAGCTATGTTAGCAACTGGAATCAAATACCACTGAGCTTACTGACTGTCTGCTCCTCACCACACTCCCCGCACCCCCACCCCCGGCCCAGCCCTGGGTTTCTCCAGAGCCCAGCTTCCTCTGAAGCCCATTCCCAGGCTTCCTGCAGAAATGGTTCAGGACAAGCCCAGTGGGGGAGGGTGGGGGACATGCCCCCAGTGCCGGGCCCCCATGGCCTCCAGCACAGCAAGGTTGGGGGGAGGAAGGAGGCCACCACCAGAAACCCGAATTGTTGACTCGCGTTATGATACAGAAAAACTAATCCAGGTGCAGTGAAGGTGAAGAGGAAGAGGACACAAGGCGCATGCAGACCGAGACAGGGCACACTTGGGCAAGTGCAGGCACCCAGGCAGGAGACAGGGGCCCACTGCGACCCTCCACCGTCATGCCCACCCATCACGCTCAGAACCCCCCCACCACTCTCCCCACTGGCTGCTCCCAGAACACAGACTTGGCCCACTGTCTGGGACATCCTGTCAGCCCTCCTAGGGCTCACCGTCCAGCTCCTCCTCGGATGCCTCCCTAACAACCCATTTACAAAGCACTTCATTCCACTCCACGCCTTGACCTGCCTTACTCTGTGGGACAGGTCAGGTTGGGCCTCTGGTCCATGCTGTGTGTGGTATGAGCTTTGCACAACGGGATCGTCTGCCCCGATGGTGCCACATCACACAATGGCGCACAGCCACAGGTACTGCAGGACGAATGAACGACCATGACTCAGCTGCCCTCCGTGAGCATCACCGTTACCAAAGGATGGCTAAGGACCTGGAAACGTTAGCAATTAGGGAACCATGTGTCAGAGTTCATTAGAATGACCTCTTGATGATGAGAATACAGATTATTATTCCTTTCTTCCCTGTATTTTTCTGTCTTTATTAAGTTTTCTATGATGAACATGTATGAGAGTGGTCCCCACTCAGCCACAGGGTCTCTGTCTGTGGTTCTGGTTCCCCTCGGTTCACTGCAGTCCAGGTGCAGGTGCTCCGCCTGCCGAATCGTCAGAAGGGCCACGGCAGCCAGCACTGCGTCAGTGCCTGCGTCTCTCACCTCGGGTCAGCGCCGCACCAGGCCCTTTATCATCTCACATCACAAGGTGAGGGCAGGGCAGTGAGGGGTGTAGGGAGAGACCACATTCACGGAACTGCTATGACAGCACGTCATTGTAACGGTCCTGCTTCATCATTAGTCACTGTTGTGAACCCTTCACTGTGCCTGATTTATAATTGACCTTTATCACAGGTGTGTATATAGGAATAAACATAGTATGTATAGGATTCGCTACTATCCAGTTTCAGGCATCCACTGGGGTCTTGGAACGCAGCCCCCACAGATAAGGGGGTCAACTGTACTTACTTGGAAGGAAAGTAATTATTTAAAAATCAGACATTATTTTATTTCTTGGTAAGCAGACTACATAAGCCATACCTTATAAGGGCTGCCACTGAACTGAGCCACAGACCCAACAGAAACTCAACAGATCAGCAGGGTTAAGGCCACAGCAGCCTCTGAAGGGCACCCAACTTTCTCTAAAAAAGACCTGACAGATGCCTCCACTTGAACAAAACCAGGATGGGACTCAGGTGGTGCCCAGTGTCCCTGACATGTACGGCTCACACAGCTCTGGGGCACAGCAGGGACCCTTCTCACCAGCACCACTACACCTCCAAGTGCTCTATTTTAAAAATAAGAAAAGCGAGATTAAGTAGCCAGTATGTAACAGGCAATTAATGAAGCTGTCTCAAGTTAGCCCCTAAAGGCCAGTTCCAGCTTCTCCGCCTACCGCGCCCTTGTCCTAGGAGTCGCCAACACTGAAAACACAAACTATGACTCCAACTACAGCCAGCTACCGTTGCTGCTCCTGAAACATTACACAACAGGAAGGCAGGGAGAAAAAGAGGCGCCCTGAACTTTTTTTGTACAGCTTTACTGAATACAGTTTACAGAGAATAAAACCCATCCATTTTAAGTGTACAATCCGATGAGTTTAGGCAAATGTACATAGTTGTGTAATCACTAACCCAATTGAGATGTAAAACATTTCCACCAATTAAAAGACGCTGGCGCAAGGCACGGTCACCCTTGAGCAGGCCCCTCCTGCTGCCGGAGCTTGGCTCTTGCCGGAATTTCACACACACAGAACCATGCAGGAGGCTCCTTGCACTGGTGCAGGTATTAGTCCACGCCTCTGTAACTGAGCACACTCCACCGGATGGACAGAGTGCGTGGCGTGTACCACTCCCCCGGCAGACAGGTCAGTTCTGACGTGGGCTACCATGAGTCAGCTGCTGAGTGTGGACCTGGTGGGCACAGCTAGCACACGATGGATGTCCCCGGGGGCACTCGCCCAGCAGTGACAGGATGCCAGCCGATCCTTCCCATTCTGGCCATGCTAGAGGAGGTGGAAGGGACTGGGGTAGCCACTGGCTCTCCGAGGACTGAAGGTGTAAGCATGTCTTCCTGTGCTGACTGCCACTGTTTGGCCTTCCTTCGTGTCCACTCAAATCTTGTGCCCATTCTCGCAGAGCCAGAGCCATCACTGTCCTGCCATGGAGCTGCAGCGTTCTTCCTGTGCTCCAACAGTTCTGTTAGTTGTCCACTCACTCCAAGGCTGGCCTTTCATCTTCTTGACAATGTCCGCCAGCTAGCAAAAAAGTTCTCTTTCAATTCTAAAGGCCAACTTGTCAACCTTTTCCTCTATGGTTTGTGCTATCTGTATCCTAGGAAATCTTTCTCCCCAGTGCTCTTTCCTTTTAGAATGGCGACTTCAATGTCCCTGCATGTGGGACACACTTTCCATTCTGGGGCCTCTACGGCCAGTGTCTGCAGTCCCAAAGGGGACAGGGGGGTCCCATCTCCCCAGGAGGCCACCCAGCAGCCTGCGCGACGGCCCTCTGGTGCATCCTCTAGAGACACACACCAGTCTGACTAAGAGGCACAGAGAACACAGGCTTCTCTCGGAGCTGAAGGACTCTCAGCAGCTCCTTCACAGGAGGACTAAGCCGCTCTCACCTAGTCTACGAGGTGACAGGAACAGGCCCATTCTGCTGGCCTTCTTGTGCTCCCCCTAAAACACACGTCAAAGAGAAACTAGGTTCACGTGTGAGGCAGCAAAGACCCTACCTGAACCCCAGCAGGAAAGCATGCTCAGAGATGGGGGGGCACAGCCTCATCGCAGAGACCCTGACTCAAAGGCAGGGCAGAAAACCCTGTCACAGGGACACCGGCCCAAGGTGCTTAAACACTCAGCCCCCATCCTCTGCTGGAAACCCGTCCAACACCGAAGCACAGCCTGCTCTGGAGCCGCACAGGCTGTGCCATGGGAAATGTGGCTCTGGAGCTTGCTACGAGCATGCTGGGATATAAAGTGCTTTACCAAATTTCAGTCACATGGAAGCAATAGTCAAGGGAGCCAGAAAGGCCATCAGTACCAGCACCAAACTCCTCACCAAGCCCTCAAACACAGGGGCTGCCTGAGTAACAAGCCCACCAAGACCCTATTCCCTGGGGGCCCACGTCCACAGCTGCCCCAGACCCTTCTCCTCCCACAAATGCCCCCCACAAGCCACCCAGCATGCACTTCCGTCCTCACCACCGACCGTGTTTGGCTACCACGCCCACCCACTGTCCCATCACCAGGACACCTCTCATCAGGGAGGGTCACTTTCTAACACAACTACCAAAAATCACCCCTGAGGTCCTCTGAGCCCACAGGACTGGGGCTGACCTAGTTCCTTCCGGCAGTGTCACGGCTGCTCCCTCACCCCCCGGCACCTGAACACATTGGCGCTTGTTCACCTGAACCCCAGACCAAAGAGGCGGAGTGCCTTGGAGAGTCTGGTGTACCAAAAATGCCTTTCTACAAACACTGGACTCCCGCTCAGGGACTGGGAACGGCAAGTCTACCCCAGCACTGCACCCACTGCACACACCTGCCCATCCTGCTACCTACCCATGCTGTAGCAGGGACAGCTGGGACTCCGAGGGTTGAAAGGACCTACCCAGCTGGTCAGGTATGAAACCTGGCTCTCGCAGGAGAAGCCCCACCAGCAAGGGTCACCCCCTGGACCTCCCCCTGACCTTGGCTCAGGAGGACAGTGACAGGCAGAACCCTGAGTGGACTTTCCCCACCTACGACCTCCCAGCACCCGCCCCCTCCTGCCTGCCAGCCACCATTCCCCAAGCGGCCAGCTCCCCCTGCACTGGCAGAAGCCTCCTCCAGGCAGAGCAATTCTGGCTCGAGCGCCTGCCTCACCTGTACCACCCAACTGCCCTGTCACAGCTGCTGCTTCTCCAGACACAGCAGGGCTCATGCCTGCCCAGCCAGGCCATGATCACAACAGCCCAGGGGCCATGGAGGGGCCAGGCGGACCTGGGACTCTTACAGCCAGAGGACTTGCGCAGAGCACCTCGCCCACCGAAGCCTCAATTCCCACTCAGCAGAGGGCAGTACATAGGAGACAACGCTTAGATACACCACCAAAGGCATGTAAGAGAGAAAACTGATAAACTGAATTTCATTACAATTAAAGACAGTCAAGAGAATAAGCAGAAGACAAGCCTCAGACTGTGAGAAAATATTTGCAAACACATCTCATAAAGGACCATTATCCAAAATACACAGAGTTCCTAAAACCCAACAACAAGAAAGTAAATAACCTGATTTAAAATGGGCCAAAGATTTTAACAGATGCCTCACCAGAGAAGACATACAGGTGACAAATGAGGACGTGAAAACATGCTCCACGTCCCGTCATCAGGGAAACGCAAAGTAAAGCAGCAGGGACACACTGTACACTATTAGACTGGCCAAAATCCGGGACCCTGACAACACCAAATGCTGGTGAGGATGCGGGACGGCGGGAGCTCTCAGCCCGGCTGGGGGCAGTGAAAGAGGTGCAGCACGCTGGAAGGCAAATCGGCAGTTTCTTACAAAACTAAACACACTTTTTCCATACGATCCAGCAATCACACCCCTGGGTTTTACCCAAAGGAGCTGAAAATTTGTATCCACACAAAAACCTGCATACGGACATTTGCAGCAGCTTTACTCATAATAGACCCAACTTGGAAACAACCTAGATGTCCCCCAGCGGGTGACAGATAAACAGACTGGCCTGCCCAGAGGGTGGGGCCTTATTCAGGGCTGAAAAGAAATGAGCCATCAGGCCAGGAAGAGCTGTGAGGAAGCTTACGCGCACATCACTAAGTGCAGGAGCCCGTCTGGGGAGCAACGCGCTGTACGATGCCAGATCCACAACGCCTGAAATGGCCCAGACGCGCCCACAGTGACGGCACCGGGGGCTGCCGGGGGTTCAGAGAGCCTGAGAGGAATGAAAAGGCGGAGCGAGAGGACCGTCAGGACAGTAAGAGCATTCCGCACGGCACTGTAGTAGCGGACATTGTCATGATACGTCTGTCTGTGCCCCGGAATGCACATCGACAAGAATGACCCTAATGAGAACTGTGGCTTTGGGTGAGATGCCACATCCATGTAGACTCATCAGCGGTGACACACACACCATCTGGTGGGGATGCTGATAATGAGGGAGGCCATGTATGTGTGGGGGAGGAGGTCTACAGGAATCTCTGGACCTCCCTCTCAATGTTGCTATGAACCTAAAAGTACTCTTAAAAAATTAAGTCTTTATTAAAATACAACCAACCAACCATGATATCTGCTTTACCTAGTACTTGGGAGAGTCTGCGGAGACGCCCAGCTCACCTGGGCCACAGCCCCTGGGTAGCTGGCTGACCGGTGGAAAGATCTCCTGTCTTCCCATCGCTGAACCAAGAGTAAGAGAACCTAAATGGTGCCCAGCTCACAACAGGAGAGGAGAGACAGACAAGAGATTCCAACAAATGAGCGGAAGAGGGGAAGCTAGCACCAGGAAGAGCAGGAGGGGCTTTGCCCTGTGCCCCAGGGGCTCAGGGAGGGGTGTGCCTGCCCCACACAGTGACCCTGCAGAGAATCGGGATGTCAGCACACAGCAGCTGCACAACCAGGCTCCAGGCTGAATGACTAACAGCTGTAAGACACTTCCTTAAGAAACTGAGGACATTCTGACAAGAGGCCCCCCCCCCATCTCGTCCCCGCTGACCACCCAGAGGTGAGGTGAGGGGTGCCAGGGCACCAGGATAGCTCCCTGGCCTCATCAGTGACCTGCCAGGCGCTGTCCCGGGTGCTGGGAACTGGCGAGCTCTTTCTCTCACAAAGCAGCTTGAGAGAGCTGGGAAGACAGGGTGCCGTGAGAAGATGTTCTTGACAAACTAAAAGGAGTTTGAGAGAGAACAGGCTAATTAGAAGGGAGGGAATTCCCACAGTTGTCAGCCCAGAGAACTGGAGCATTCAGGGGCCTGATGGCAAAGGCAGCAAGGGCATGCACTCCTAGAGGCCACGAGCACGGACAGTGGCTAGGACCCCCAAAGGGGGCTAACACCAGCCACACAGGGCTCAAGGCCAGCTCCACAGGTGGCCCTCTCCAGCCAGTGCAGGGTAGGTAGATGCAGGTGTCCCAGGCACTGGGCACTCAAGAACAGCTCCAGGAAACATCAGCACTGAGGCAAGGTGAGGTGCTGCAAAGGAAGCTGCAAGCCTGCAGGGGACAGCAGTGCACACTCCACCAGGAACCCACTACCAGCAGTGTCCTGCTTCACTCCCAGGAAGCTCCTGCTGCAGAGCCACCTACCAGCACCGTGGGGCAGTCCACCTGCTACTGACC
This sequence comes from Smutsia gigantea, assembly GCA_032199065.1. NCBI lineage: Eukaryota > Metazoa > Chordata > Mammalia > Pholidota > Manidae > Smutsia > Smutsia gigantea. Next base: position 13,880 of record JAVSCE010010238.1, on the reverse strand, counting down.
CTCAGCCTCCCTTGTCCAAGAGGCAGCGCCAGGAAAGCCAATTGGCCTCCACCTGGTGACACTACCCTCCCCTGACTTGGCATCCCTTCTGCTGTAGCCCCTGCCTTTCCTCCAGACAACCCTCCTCTGAGGGGCCTGACCATCCCACAGCAGCTGGGACCACCTCTCCTCCCTACAGCCTGCTGGCTGCCCTGTCCTGTGATCTTGGAGAAACCTGGGCCCTGACGCCCACCTTCTCCCACTCTCAGCCCCCTGTTACGATCCCTGGCTCATCCCACAGGTACAAATGGAACCAAGGACCTGTCGGAGCTGCACAGAAAGCACAAACGCGCAGGATTCTGCAGGTGCACATGAAGAAGCCAGGATGGCCCAGCTCAGGAGCACCTGGATGTGTGGCATGTTGACATGGAAATACCTTGGACAGTGTGTTAAATATAAAGCATATTAGGTGTTGGAAAAACTGGACAGCTACATGTAAGAGAATGAAACTGGACTACTGTCTAACCCCATACACAAAGGTAAACTCAAGGTGGATCAAAGACCTGAATGTAAGTCATGAAACCATAAAACTCTTAGAAAAAAATATAGGCAAAAATCTCTTGGACATAAACATAAGTGACTTCTTCATGAACATATCTCCCCGGGCAAGGGAAACAAAAGCAAAAACGAACAAGTGGGACTATATCAAGCTGAAAAGCTTCTGTACAGCAAAGGACACCATCAGTAGAACAAAAAGACATCCTACAGTATGGGAGAATATATTCATAAATGACGTATCTGATAAAGGGTTGACATCCAAAATATATAAAGAACTCATGCACCTCAACAAACAAAAAGCAAATAATCCAATTAAGAAATGGGCAGAGGACATGAATAGACACTTCTCCAAAGAAGAAATTCAGATGGCCAACAGGCACATGAAAAGATGCTCCACATCGCTAATCATCAGAGAAATGCAGATTAAAACCACAATGAGATATCACCTCACACCAGTGAGGATAGCCAACATCCAAAACACAAACAACAACAAATGTTGGCGAGGATGTGGAGAAAAGGGAACCCTCGTACACTGCTGGTGGGAATGCAAATTAGTTCAACCATTGTGGAAAGCAGTAGGGAGGTTCCTCAAAAAACTCAAAATAGAAATACCATTTGACCCAGGAATTCCACTCCTAGGAATTTACCCTAAGAATGCAGCAGCCCAGTTTGAAAAAGACAGATGCACCCCTATGTTTATCGCAGCACTATTTACAATAGCCAAGAAATGGAAGCAACCTAAGTGTCCATCAGTAGATGAATGGATAAAGAAGATGTGGTACATATACACAATGGAATATTATTCAGCCATAAGAAGAAAACAAATCCTACCATTTGCAACAACATGGATGGAGCTAGAGGGTATTATGCTCAGTGAAATAAGCCAAGCCGAAAAAGACAAGTATCAAATGATTTCACTCATATGTGGAGTATAAGAACAAAGAAAAAAAACTGAAGGAACAAAACAGCAGCAGACTCACAGAACCCAAGAACGGACTAATAGTTACCAAAGGGAAAGGGACTGGGGAGGATGGGTGGGAAGGGACGGACAAGGGGGAAAAAGGGGCATTACGATTAGCAGACGTAATGTTGGGGGGACATGGGGAGGGCTGTACAACCCAGAGAAGACAAGTAGTGACTCTATAGCATCTCACTATGCTGATGGACAGTGACTGTCATGGGGTTGGTGGCGGAGACCTGATGAAGGGGTAGTTTAATAACCATAATATTGCACATGTAATTGTAGATCAATGATACCAAAATAAACTTAAAAATATATATATATATATAAAGCATATTAAAATTAATTCCACCTTTTTGTACTTTCACATTTTTTGTGCTTATTAACATACTACTAGAAACTTCAAACCACTTGTGTGGCCACATTGCATTTCTACTGCAGAGCATTGCTCTAAAATTAAATCTCCAATCTTCAGGAAACAAGCCCAGAAACAACACAAGAAACTGTCCTCAGACCCCATTCCCATGTCTCCAGTCCCTTCTGAAACACACACCAACAAAATACTTAACACCCTGAGGCCACTTCCTCACCTTCCACTCAGGACTGGCCCATTCCAGCCTCTGGCCTCCAGCCTCCCGGACCAAACCCAAAGATAGCTCCATCCTCAGCACCCCAACCAGCCACCCATACACCACAGGTGAAACTCCCTGACACTCCTGATCCTATGACCTGGTACCCCCCCCGGCCCCTGTGGGCTCCCCACGTGCTACCCTGTACCCCCACCCTCCATGCCCACCCCGTGTACCCACCTGTGCACCCCATAGGCTCCCTGTGGGCTCCCCGGTGTCCCCCACCTGCTCTCCTTCTCACAGCCCTCTGCGGGCTTGTCTGTCCACCTCTGGCTGTCAGAATGTCCCAGGCCAGGGCTCTGGGCACTTTTCTCACTGGCTGTACTGTCCCTCCCTGACACCAGGGGAGCTCACCATCTCCCTGGCTTAAAATATCATTAGTCTTTTAAGGACCCCCACTACCTGAGTCCCCACCCAGCCCTGGAACCTCCTCTGAATTTCACACCCTCACCCCAATTCTCCCTGGCTACCACCTGGATATCTGGTGGACAACCCAAACTTACAAATCTAGAACCAAGCACTTGATAAACAAGTAGTCTGCTCTCAGAATTCCTCACCCACTGCTGGGAAGTGGAAATCCGTGCGGCCCTGTGGACAGCGCTGGGCAGAGTCTCCGGAGCTAAGCACTCCTCCCACACCAGGCCCACTTTCTCCCTGCCCCCCAGCGCAGGAGAGCTGGGCAAGGCCAAGGGCCCAGGCTACAAACCTCAGGAGACAGGGTGACAAAGCTGCAGCATCTCCACACAACAAAATACCACACGGGCAGGATGGAAGAACCCTGGCTCTGTGACATTTAAGTGGCAAAGGTCCCAAAAAGTGGCCTGCCACGTGGTTGAAGCTAAAAGAAAACACGTGTTTAACAACATTTAAGAAGAGGCCATGAGCACGGAAGTAAAGGGAAACAAAGGCTGGTGACCATAGGGTCCGGCAGTGGCTGCCACACACTGGGGAGCTAGCCGGTCAGGGGTCACACGGGATGCTGGCAGGGCCCCAGCTCTCCTGTGGGTGGTGTTTGCAGGTACTTACTCAACTGTTAAAATGGCAACATAAGTAAAGCCAGCCACACAGGGACTAAAGGCCGTGCTAATTCAATTCTACAACCTGATATCCAAAAACATGTGCCCCGTCCTCCACTAGTCTTCCTTCTTACTTGATGGACTTCCAAAGTCATGGCCTGTCTACCAGGCAGACAGACCATGAATGCTTCCAGGAAGACGACCTGCCAGGCGGTGCCACGCTGACACTGAGCTCAGAACAAGTGCAGCACAAGCTCCGCTCTGTCCTCAGGTCTCCTGCTTTTCTGGCAAGCCCTCCTGGGAGATCAACAAGTAACCCCTACCAGCCCCAGCTGTGTGGGCTTAGAACCCCCGGATCCACCCTCAGATCTGAGGAAGCACCTGCTCTGCTATAGGGGCCACAGAGGCCAGTGTTCAGAAGGGACACTGAGCAGCAATGTACAGAAGACAGCATTCCTGGCAGAGGGAAGAAGCCGCTGCAACATGCGGCTGGGACCTGGTGTGCTGACCAATGAGGAACAGGGCAGGTGTGTGCTGGAGACAGGGAACCCTGCAGTCAGGCTAATGTCAGGAGTCCAGGCTCTGTTCTGGAAGCTGTGAAGAACCCATGGAGGTGCTGAAGTGAAGCTGCCCCCAGCGGAAGGGACCAATGAGGAGTGCCAGGTGAGCAGCAGGGCCAGCAGAGTACCTGAGTGACCGGGACCACACCTCCCACAACCTGCACTGAGGATCACGCCCAGGAATTGGCTTGAAAAAGCTTTAAAATACACACAAACATGCTAGGGATCTACCACCCAGAGCAAATGACTGTTAGGAATTAGCCTAACAGCTTCAGGACTCTTTAAGAAAAACAACGTTACAGACACAGTAAAGGTCCCATCCTGGGCCCAAGCTCCTCAGGGCAGCCACCTCCTGCAGCTGGGGCACATCCCCTGGTTCCCGCACCTCCACAAACACACACACAACACACAAGCATAGGGCAACAGATCCAAATCATTGGTGTGTGTCCCCTCAGCCGCAGAAACGGCCTCCCACCATACCATCACCAACCTGCTTTCTGCCATCCAGCAGAGTCCAGCAGCTTCGCCCAAGCATGAACATGTCCTCCAGGAGGGGAGCACTAGGTCCCAGCCGGTTGGTCAGCAGCCCCACCCATGCCAGAGACCCTGCCAGCAGCCCCCCGAGGTCATACCAGGCATAGTCTGAAACCTATGCAGAGCTGTGTCAGGACTGCAAAGCCCCCCTTGTTGGACGAGGGCAGCCTGCACCCCCAGTTCCACGTCAGGACCCAAGAGAGCACCTGTCAATGGTTTCCAAACTGCCCTGGTACAGTGAAAGCCAGGCCAGCCCACCGAGCACCCAGGCGAGGCCACCAAGGACCGGAGTGGCCAGGGACCTTGCCTGGACTCGCATGCCGCTGATGAGCTCAGGTCCAAGCTCTGTCCTGGCTTCCCTTGGCTGGCTTCACCCATCTGCAGGCTCTGTTTGCTGTATCACAGTAACGCTTTAGAAGAGGGCATCTGAAGGGAGGTTCTGAGCTGCTAAATACATAACTAAGTGGCACCACACCTGACTTGTTATCTAATCAGTCCAAAGCAGCAAAGAAAACTCTGGAGTGTCCAAAACCAAATATAACAGACAATGACTATTTTGAGAAATTACCCCAAGGTAGGGAGTGACTGACAACTCCATTAAAAAAATGGCATGTCTGCCCCATCTCCATCCCTTATAAACTAACCTACTGTGTCCACCAACACACCCCCACCAGAAAGTACCACCTTGAGGGCAAATCTGTCCTACTCCAGCACAAGGTCTGGCCTGAAGTTGGGGCTCAATTAATGTCTGCTGACTGCCTGGCTACCCAACTCACAAGGCACTGCCCTGGCTGGATGGCACACACAGGTCGCCCACCAAGTCAGCCCCCAACCACAGGCTGAAGGACCCAGGGGCCTCTACCGTCAGGGGAAAGGGGCCCGGCCTCCTGACCACTCACCCCTTCCAGCCAGTGGGGTCACCTCAACCCAGGGCCCACAGCCATGCAAGCAGAGCCCAGGGACCCATGCGGTACTTTTCCAAGCTGGGGCCACAAAGCACAGTCCCTGCTAGCCCAAGAGGCCCAGTGGCCACCAGAACACATCCACACCCTCCACACCAGAGTCTCCCTAACAGACGGCGTACGCATGGTAGCTCCTGGCATAGCCAGCTTTCCCTGCCAGGGACTCCAAACACCTCACTCTTTAAACAGCCTGGTCCCTGGGTGTCAGTGGCTTCAGGCAGGAACACCTGCAAGGAACAGCAGAAAGAAGCAAGAGGGCCCCAGGGTCCCAGCCCGGCTGGCCTCCCGCTGGGCCCAGTCCCTCCACAGAGTGGCCAAGGGTCTTTGAAAAGCCCCTCGCCTCTACCAGCCTCAGCATCTTCATCAAAGCAGATTACCGTCACAGAACCACATGGCCCTAGAAACCTACAGCCTCGTGACTCTGTCCATTAGTGCATGGCAGCAAGTCTCGGCCTGCACAGAGAAAGCTGCAAGCCCACCTGAGTTTATTAGCGCAAGTGCCACGTCCATTCCAGACCATCTTCATAAGTAAAAACACAAGGAGGCGCGGAGATACTCACTACTTAATGAATCACTCCTACCCGATGGAAAGCTCTCAGAACGACTGCCCCATGACTTTCCCCCCCAAAGGGCTGGCAGCATTCAGGGTCACTCCTCCTCCTGACCCGCTCCCAGACCACCTCCCGCCTCCAGCAGTGGGCTGCCCACTGGCACCTTCTTAAAACACCAGCTCTGCCCGGCTCCATGATGCCACCCTCCACCCATCCTCTACAGCACTGGACAGCATGTCAGGGCAGGGGAGGGGGTGCAGGAGCAGGGGAGGCAGCCTTTGCTAGCTCTTCCAGGCTGGAGGACTCGCTTGGGGCCTTCAACCCCCATGACCAAAAATCCTATCAAATGCCATGACTCTCCGACCTCTCCTGACCTCTCCCCAAGCTCCTGCCATATTCCACCTCTGATGTGTTTCCTCTCAGAAATGGCATCTCAAACTCAGCATGTTCAAACAGGTGTGTGAGTGTCCTCCTCCCCACCCCCACCCCACGCAGGAACGCGCCCTTTCTCCCATGTCACTGCAGTCCCCAGTCTCAGTTACCCAGGTTGCCCCATCCGGGCCCCGCCTCGAATCTACCTGTGAGGCCTGTGAGGACACCCACAGCTTCCAGCTGCATGATGGTGCCTGGCCCGGCCACCTGCCCTAGACCAGACGCTGCCTCGGACCACCAACCCCTGCATTCCACACCACACCACACCACACCACACAGACGTGATCTCAACACACAGTTCGGATTCCACCAGCACCCTGCCTAGAACCCTCCAACGGTTCCCCAAGGCACTGGGAATAAACCAGCATGTGGTACACCTGGACACAACAGCTCTGTGGCCCAGCCCCTCCCATCTCCCATGACTCCCTGCAGCAGAACCTTCTCTGGGGCCCATGCATTTGCTCTCCTGTGCCTAAAACCCCCATCCCAGCTACAAGCAGTTGGCTTCTTTCTCGTCTGCTATTGGCCCCAAGGTCACCCACCTGCCCAGAAAGGCCTTCCCAAGCTGCCTAGAAGTGCCCTGGGTCACAACATGCCATCTGTTCCTCCACCACACCCACTGTGGTGAGCGAGCACACTGGGGCCCCACTCACCTATTGACAGCCTGGTCCCACAACCTGGGCCCTGGGCAGGGGCCCTGTCAGCTATGGCATCCAGGCCAGACCCCAACAGCCACACAGCCTTGCTCACTGGCTCAACACGCACCCTAGAATGAACGCACACAGATCAGCCCAGTCTCCGTCGACATCCGTGCAAAGAGGCTAACCCTCACTGCGTCAAAAACAGTGACTTAAAACTAGATGAGCTTTCCAAAGGAGGCCTTTCACATGCTACCCTTTCTAAGGCCATGGTTCTAAAAACCACAGTTTTTAAAGTGTAAATGGCCAAGGCCTCTGGAAAGCAATTTGTATCAAAGACTTGAAAATGCTCAGTCCATCAGATGCACACAGCCATGCATAAAGACGCTCACCTAAGGGTCATTCATAACAGACACAGGGACATCAGCCACAGCAGCCTGTGACAGGGGCCTGTGACGAACTGTCAGCCTGCAACGGGAAAACCAGGCACGGGAAGGACGCTTCAAAGACCCCCGAGGGGCAGGGCACACTGCACATGCAGGCAGGCCCATGGGGTCCTCATTTTCTAAAAGTCATTCATTCGTCTGCACCAATCAAAGGCTGGAATGACACATGCCAGGACGTGAACAGGGCAGGCACAGTGAGATTGCAAGTGATTTTATTTTCTTCTCCATAGTTTCCTTTTCCTTCTAAACTTCCTATAATGAATAAAACTAATCTTATAATAAGAAAAAAACAGGTGGAACCAGAAGTCATTTTCATGAGACTGCTAATCTCTCTGATGCTTAGAGTCCATTAGAAATCCCCTATCAGACACTGTCCTTTAATGGGCTCAACCTGAAGATGCTGCCATTTTAGCACTTTTACAAGGTCCACCTGGACACGAGCAGGCCTGTTCAGTTATTGTCACTGACACCCAGCTGTCTACATAAATCTGTACATGGTTTATGTTAAAAAGCCACGCAGTCCCTGCTCCCCTGTGAAAGGCACAAAAATTCCTTTAAAAACTTCTCTTGAGAAGTTGTCCCTCATACTTCAGCAAAAAATCTTAAACTGGAAAAAGCGGTCCTCCGCCCCCTCTCACCCACGAAGGTGAGGTATGACCGTCTCCACAGTGCAGCCACCCCAGCTCCTCCTTTTCCCAAAGCCCTCAGTCTCACCACTGACCCCACATGGCCTTACTCTGCCCTTTGCAGAGCATCCAGGCCCACACCCATCCCTATGCTGACCAGGGCGCACACCAGTGGGCCACACTCAGCACTGGGGAAGAGGGCTTCACAGTCCTGCTCTGTTCACTCACACCACTGACCCCACAACACATCACTTCAGAGCTACAAACCTCCTGACGGCTTGCCCCTTGGTTCTAAAATCTGACATCTCACTTGATGTGGTCATAAAGAACTGTTTTAGGATTTCCCCAGCCTCTGGAGCTAGAAACCTTCAGAAATAGACCATCGGGGATAAAAGTTCCCAATGTCAGCATGGATATCCTGTACCAGCCTGCCCTTCACCTGGTCACACTTCTCACGAGTTTGGTGGGGAAGAAAAGCATGCATTTCCTTTCCTCTTGGACCACGTTGAGGAGGAGAAGGGTCCCGTTCCAGCCTCTCCAGCGGAAGAACGCAATCCAACTCGGTCCACAGGCCTGCAGAGCTGCACAAGGGCTCTGAGGTCATGTGCCCAGCTTTATACCCGGCTCACAACACCCACGCCTGGCACGCAGGGAGCTCCATCGCCTCCGTCCATTGACTTCATCCACTCACACACAGCAGCACATGGCCAGATGTGCAGCCAGGGGAGGAAGACAAATGGGGGCAGCATCTGTGCACTCTTCAAATTTGGGTAGGGAGGGTCCCAGATTGTGGGCAATATTTTTATGTCTTTGTTTTTTGAAGGTTTTAATTCCCTGGTGCAGAGATATTCAAGGACATGTAAATATAAAAAACTTTAATTCTAAGCAATTCATTGCCCTACCATAGAAATATAAAGTTCCCAATTTTCAAAGATAACTTTATACCACTTGATCCACTTCACAGGGGTGTTAAAGATTCTAAGTTAGTTCTGAAGTCCACATCTTTAAAATTTATACCACCACCACGCCATGGCAACCTGAGGCCAAGCTGGAGACAGAATCGCTATGGTGGCCTGCCTGGTGCACAGCACCCCGACAGAGTTCTGCTGCCAAAAATTCCCCTCTCCTTTGGCTTTCTTATTTAATGTAACTGTTTTATGGCTATTAAACATATGATTAAATAAAAATCTGCCAACCCCCTGCCTAGACAAGTTTCAGAGGTGAGGGCCCTAAAGAGTAGCTGTTTCACAGGAAGGTCAAGCAAATCTGAGATTACTGCTTATCAACAACAGGGAGAATGGCAGAAGTGCTTCTGAGAACTGTGCAAATTACCCCAAATCCCAGGCAAGCTTCTCCAGAGTCCTTTTAAATCTCTGATTCAAGATGTTCAAAAACAATTGTTAATTATGTTTTGACCAACTCATATGTGATCAGCTATTTATAAAAAAGCTTTCTTCAAATGCATGACTTACGATGAGGAAAGCTCCCGTTTGTATACTGAAATGGGCTTTGGAAGCATACAGGGACTACCTTTATTTCGCTATGATCTCAAGGAGGTGGACATGCTCAGGCCCCGCTGCTCTGTCCCACTGAGCTGCTTCATTTCTAGGGCAGGTCTAAACTGGGACAGTCCGCTCTGATCAAACACCACTGCCAGAGGGGCCCCAGTGCCCACCTGTCAGAAACTCAGGGCAGGTATTTAAGGGCAACTCCCTCAGCACAAATGAGAACCCAGACCCTCAGCCCTGGAAGCTGGGACCCCCTGAGGTTCAGCGACCACCTGTGAAGCCAGGATACCACTTCCCTGTGGGGCCCCAACAAATAGGGACCTAGCCCCCCTGCACCAAACATAAGGAGCTTGGAAAGCCGCTGTTTTTTCAAATCCAGTAATTCTGCCACAAGCACCAAGCACTCAGTGCCCTTGAAGGCAGTAAGAACAGAGAGCCCAGAAGTTAAGGAACCACCTTCCCTGGTTGTGACTAAAATGTGAGGACCACCGGCTCCAAAAGACACCCACATACGTGTGAAACACCATCCCAACCCCAGTCACCAAGATGTCTCAGTCCAGCCAGGGGTGCAGCCCAGACAGAGGGCAAGGAAGAGTGCCCGCCTGCTTGACCCCGGGGCCTTCCTGCACAGCAGTGCTCACAGAAGCCACCTCTGCCCTCCACACAGTAGGCAGAGCTGTCTAGTGCTGGCTCTGTCCATGCTGGCTCTCTATAGCTCCCAAGAATTTACTTCCTTTTTTATTTGACAATGTCGCTGTATACCAAGAGGAAAATTCAGTAAAGGCCTTTGGCCTAAAGCAAGCCCCGCGCCCCTGCCCTCCGTGTCTGCAGGACGTGACCCCCTGCTCATGATCAACCTGGGACAACCGGGCCCCTTTCTCACGGAGCAGTGCCAGCCCCCCACCAGGCTCCCCAGTCACTGAGGACACATGCAGTTGGAGGTGGTTTTGGTGGGAATAAAGCTTTAGTCTTTAGCCTTCTCTATTTCTACAGCCACATAATACCGGAAAATCAGTGAAGAATGGAACACAGGCAGCGCATGAACAAGAAGCGCTGCTCGACAGCGTATGCCATTCACCATGCAGGAATCCCACGGCACTGCACATAGCCTGCGCCACCTTCTAGCTGGGGCAGCCAAGGCTTCCCAGGACCACGCATTCTCTCCTAGGTCAATAGGCAAGAATGCCCTCAAGTAACAAAATTTAAACTTCTAAAAACAACCCTTGTGCCAAAGTACTTGCAGGTCGGGGTCACCCCCCAGCTGGAACTCGCACTGGCCGAGACACCATGGCCAGCTCCGGGCAAGCAGCTCAGCTCCCTGTGGATGGGGGCCGGTGCCCTCGGCACCTGTCTTTACCAGCAAGCATGTTGACCTTGCAAGTTCATTTTAAGTAAGTTGCATGCAGATGGTCCCCAGGCCAAGGTACCTAGGTCCACAATGAGCCAATTGTATTCAATTCTGGAATGAGAACCCACACTTTGGCCAAACAGGAGAGCAAATTCTCAGTAAAGGCAGAACAAAAAGACAAATGCTGTGGAAAATGGTAATTTACCACGCCAAAAAGGTGACCTTTAGAAACAAGCATCTAACGTAACACCTATCTGGAAAGATCTTTTAAAACCATTTACGCACATGCTAATGTTGGTGTCACATCACTTTTTTCTTCTTTCAACTGTCATCGTGACACTACTGTGGTGCTATGACTGGTCTAAGCGTATGTAACTGACGAGCCTTTCACTGTTCTCAGGACAACTGCCTTGGCCACAACAACCTCTCTAAAGACACGTGCGTTCGCGTTACCCCACAGCAGGTACAATTCAGACTCTGGTGCCTTCAAACGAGCAAATTAATTACAATACTAGAACGTCTCTCTACTAAACTGCCCTGACAAAGACGGAGTTTGATAAAACCACATTCCACATACGCTCGGGATGGGCAGGAGAGTGAAACATGCCAGGCCTACGGCTAGCTGTGTCTCCCCAACTCTGCCTGACAGGAAGGGAAGGCACAGGCAGGGGCCTGTCTCTCTCACACACTCCAACTGCTGACAGTTGTTACTCCACTTGACACTATGTGCAGCTTAGAAAACCCTAATCCCTTCCCTGCGTTCGTATCACTGAGTTGTAACAAGAATGAATTATTAACCAAGCAATAGTTTTTTTTTTACTTCCACCTCCACTTTATACATTTTTATGATGGACGATTTCAACAAAGAGGAAACATCAAGTAGGAGAATTTAGTATTTTCTGATCAGTTACATGACATAACTGGAACACTCAGCATCTGTCATTTTGACCTACAGAATTAAAACATACTGTTTACAAGAGGGTATTTTATTTTGGGGCCCTGGCAGTAGTTTTAAGGACCCTTTTCGTGCTTCTGTTTTTAAAAGGAAATGATGTAATTAATCAGAGTTCCTAAGCAGCAGGTAGACTGGGGGGAATAGGATGTACATCTTTTATTTTCTAGAAAGCATTTGGCCCCTTTAAATCACAGCTCCCAGCATTCGTCACCCAAATGTCAACTTTAGCTGTTCTCTGCTCGCATATGCATGGGAAAGAAAGCAGAGACTCCTGAGAAGCTGCACGGAGTCAGCATTTGGACAGCTTTTTTCAAGGTGCTGTCTGCTTGTCACATGAAGACTTCCCCAACACTGACGTTAGAACAGAAGATTAAAGTGAGTCCAGGGTCACTCATGACAAGGATGGCAGTGATGCCCCCTTCAGCCACAGCTTCCTCCCACAACAGAAACAGGAGGGGGCTTCCCCTATGCTGAGGCTCAGACCCAGGAGACCCAGGCCACCCCAGAGCAGCACACACTGGCAGGCATCCCACAGATGCCCCGGGGGGCCCATCTCTGCCCCTGAAAGCTGGGCCCCGATGGAAAACTTTGCTGATTAGCTCACTCCAGTTTTGAATGACAAGAGCGCAGCATGAGGACCCGACCTTGTAGGAGAAAGGCAAATGCCAAACCAAGAAGGACCCCTAAAAGGGACTGTTTACAGACAGGTAAGATGTATCTCATGGCTTATGAAATATGCTACAGCAAATTCCCTTTTACGAATGTTACAAACAGCCAGATTTTCCACTAAGTCAAAATACACACAATGAACAAAACAACCTTCAATAAAACACCCTTACAAACTCAAACAGAAATGTGTTGTAAGGGGGCAACTCAGTACCTCTTCGGTAGCTTAGCTTACATCACCTCCTCCTCCTCAGAGCAAAGCAACCCACCACCACCCAGAAAGCGCAGCTCTCTCCTGTCCCCTCTCCTTTCTCACCCCCATGCAAAAGCCTTCAACGGTTACCACTACTCTGAACCTCACACACTTTGACAGGAAAACCTTTTCTTCTTAACACATGGGGATTCTTTAAAAGTGACCAAGGGCTCTTTGCAGAGAGCACGACGGGACACAGGAGGCACCAGGGGACACAGCCACCCACAGCTCCACCAGCATGGTACTACCCAGCAGGGGGAGGAGCTCTCCAGAAGCTCCCTGGCAGTCTGCTGGAAGATGGAGGGGAGGGAGAAGACAGGACGCCTCAAGGGCTGAAGTTTCCCTCTGCCCAAAAATGAATCCCAAAACAAAGTATGAAGCATTATCTGTAGGTTTCTCTCACTGTCAAGCCTGAAGAGCCCTAAGTGCTGAGATGACCGTGGAGATGAGGTGGAAAACGCAGAGGCTGGCACATGCTGGACTCTGACCCCCAGCACCCTCTGTACCACTCAGGGACCCACTGATGGGCGCACGTGCCCAGCCAATGTTACAGGAGGTGATACAACAATACGTGGGCGTTCTCGTAAGTGGACACTGCAGCTGCTGAGCCAAGAATGAAGGCCAGGAAGGATGTGTGGGGAGGATTCCTCCCTGGCACACCTGGGATCTCCGCCGCCCTGGAGCTAGCAGTGAGGGGGAAAGCTGCCACGCACACTTGCCTGGCCCCAAGGAGGGCGCCTCACTCTGCCTGACCTCATGGCGAAAGAGGGTGTCCCGAGCGCGCCACGAGGGGACACTTATCACAGCCAGCATAATAAATGAGCAGGAGGGTTCAGCGAGGCCATAGGCCACCCGCCTGACCCCAGGGACTGGAGAAGAGGTGCCAAGTGTAGGAAAGCGGTGGACCGAGGCCCTAACTCCGGAGTCTGCGGCTATCCAGCGCAAGCAGGAGCGCACAAGCCGAGGAGAGCAAAGGACCCGCTCAACTGGGAGCCCCGCAGAGAAACTTTGCAAACCGGCGCGCGAGCCGAGGCCGAGCTCTGCACAGGGTAAGCGACCTGCTGCCACAGCCCGGCGGGCGTGTACACGCACACACGCACGCATTCACACCCGCGGGGCTCGCCCGCACTCGCTCCCTGCCACCCCCCGCCGGCGCGGCACTCACCTGGGGGCAGCTGGAAGTTCTGGATGTTGGTCGGGTTCGGAGGCGGCTGCGGCAGGCGGGGGGCTAGGACCGTGGGCGTGAGCGTAGCGCGGA